>LR738712.1:824220390-824235264 GCA_902687465.1 Secale cereale | reverse complement strand
GGGGGGGGCCACCAGGGCTCCAGGCGCCCTGGCGGCGCGCCCCCCTGGGCCGCGCCGGGGGGGCGCCTGGGCCCCCCGAGGCTCCCCCGATGCCCTACTTTGGCATATATTTAAAGGACCCTCCGTAACCCTCAGAACAGGAACTCTTTTCGCGATCCCATCTCTGTTCCACCACCGCCGCCGCTTGCAAGATCGGGAGCACCAGGAGAACTCTTCCCGGCACCCTGCCGGAGGGGAGGATCACCACCGGGAGCTTCTCCACCACCATGGACGCCTCCCGGATGACTCGTGAGTAATCTCCCTTGGACCATGAGTCCATGACCAGTAGCTATGTGATGTTCTCCTCCCGTTCTTGTGCTTCACTAATTAGTCCTCGTGAGCTGCCCTACATGATCGAGGCACCTATGTAATCCTTATGCTGTTGCTATGTTGAGTTTGCTGGGATCCGATGGATTATGAGATTATGTTCAGATTGATCTTGAGTAATATATTTGATTCACCTCTTTTATATTTTAGTTCATAAGTAATTATTGCATGTTCTCCGTTGTTATTTATTGCTTTGGCCGAGTAATAGGTAGTGACTCCAAGAGGGAACGTTATGCTCGATTGTGGGTTCATGCCCCTCGATGACTAGCTTGAGTGAGAGAAACATGAGTCTAGGGGATGTGCTGTTGCCACAAGGGGGAAAACAACGGTGCTTGTGCCTGCGGGTGCAAGGATTGTTTACTTTACGCAAAGTTCTTTTAATGCAGTTGTCTATTGCATTGAGTTTACACTATGGGTGGGACTCGCAACTTAATACCAGCGAGATGTTCTGGATAGATATCTCAAGGTGGATGATTAGTAGTAGATATTGATGGATTTCGGTCTACTTACTTTGGCGTACTGCCCATGCTTTGAACCTCAACCTTTCTTGCAATGTAGTCAGCATTGGTTTGCGTTCGTGGTCTTGTCAATTGCCCAGCTGTAATTTGTTTACCTCACATAGTTGTTTTATCGTCTTTTGGGAGAGAGATATCACTAGTGAACATCATGAGACTCCGGTCCATATTACCATCATTGATCACATCCATTATTTACTTTCCGCTATTACTTACTATTGCAAAAACTATCTATCACTACTATCATTGCTTTTAACCCTTTGTGAACTACAAGGCCGGAGAGATTGACAACCTCTCTGTACTCGTTGGGAGCAAAGTTATTTGTATCTGTGTGCAGGTCCACGTTGATTGCTACTAATCTGGCGCCGTAGCAATTGACACCTACTTATTGAACCTAGGAGTCTCTGGGGATTCGATCCTTGGCATCTTTGCTAAGGGAAAACACTTCTACTTACTGCATCTTACACCTTCCACTTGGGGTAACCAACGAGGGGTTCGAGGCCCATCAAGGAGTATTTTCTGGCGCCATTGCCGGGGACTCCACTCTTCAGGATAGGGGAGTTGCATGCTATCTTTTACCTTTGCTTTTTAGTCTTGTTAGTTTACCTTTCATTTTTGCTTTAGTTCCTTTTTATTGAAAATCACAAAAATAGTTATCTTGCTTGCTTGCTATTATGGGCTCTACCAAAAAAACTAAATGGGAAGAGTACACCCCTTCTTCCATTACCCCAATTACCACTGTCGGGGTTTACAAAAGTAATAAACCTTGCGATTATACTAGTTTTGACGGAGAGTTATGCCCATGGCATGGTCTTCCAGGAAAAAAGTATGAGCCTCAGTTCAAAATTGCTCCTAAGCTTCCCCAAACTTGGGAAGATGTTCAAACTCTTATAATAGAGAGCGAATTAAACAAAGAGGATGACACTACAATTCTGCCCACTAATGATAAAACTGATTTTGATAATTGTAGTATTTCAGAAGTTGTCACCTTTCTACAAGGAATGGCTAAAGATCCCAACACTAGCACGCTTAATCTTGCCTTCACAGAGCATATCACTAATGCTCTCATCAAAGCTAGGGAGGAGAAACTTAGATTAGAAGCCTCCATACCTAGAAAGCTAGAAGATGATTGGGATCCTATGATAAAAATTAATTTGAATGACTTCTCTTGTTATGCATTATGTGATGTTGGTGCTAGTACCTCTGTTATGCCCAAAAGGATATATGATATGCTTAAATTGAAACCTTATGATTCTTGTTCTTTTGGTGTTTGTCTCGTTGATTCTTCCATAAAGAAACCTTTGGGGAGGATCGACGATGTTCTTATTGTTGTCAATGATAATTATGTTCCCGTTGATTTCACTATTATGGATATTGAATGTGATCCTTCATGTCCAATTATTTTGGGACGTCCCTTTTTGCGCACCGTTGGTGCTGTCATTGACATGAAAGAGGGTAATATAAAATTTCAGTTTCCTCTCAAGAAAGGGATGGAACACTTCCCTCGAAAGAAGATCAAGTTACCTTTTGAGTCCGTTGTACGGGCTAGCTATTCTTTTACTCTTGATAAAACTTGATCTATGCATTATGCCTAGCTTAAAGGCATAAAAGAAAGCGCTTTTGGGAGGCAGCCCACATGAATAAATTGTTTGCTTTTGTTATGTCTTGATGTTTTTTACTGCGTAGCATCATCATTGTATCTTTGCTTCTCATATTTGTGCCAAGTATAGCCTCTGATTGCTAGAAAGTTCAAAAGTTGTGAGGTGCTGTCCAGAAAACAGATTCTGTCCTTGGATAGAAAAATTCGTATAAAATCACCAGATCATCTTTTTGGTCTGAATTTTTTCGACAGCGTTCTCTATATAATTGTCTTTCGTGCGTCAGTTCTGAGTTTTTTTATTTGAGTTGCAGAAGTATCCCGAACAGATCAATTACTGCCTGTTGTTCTGTTTTTCACAGATTCTGTCCTGTTTTGCCTTACCTTCACTTTGCAAATTAAGAACTTGCTTTTTCTTTGCAAAAACCTTTTGACAATCTTGAGAAACAGTATAACTTCAAGAATATCATTATTTCCAGCAAGGTATAATTATTTTATTAAGGGTACTAACCTCGCTAATCAGATTATGATGAGTTGTGTATGAAGGGAGTTTTCAAGTGTGTGAGGGAAGATGATAAAAAGATTCAGGAGTGTCATGCGCTCAAGCTTGGGGATGCCCCCGTGCACCCCCAAGAAATATTCAAGGAGACTCAAGCGTCTAAGCTTGGGGATGCCCCCATGCATCTCCTTCTCCATCAACATTATCTGTTCGTCTTTCGTTTCGCTATATTTTTATCACTTCATGTGTTATGTGCTATGCTTGGAGCGTCTTGCTTTTAGTTTTCTTTTTAGTTTTTCATAACGAGTCGGAATCCAGCATTCCTTTATGTGGGAGAGAAACACGCTCCACTTCTACCTAGAACATAACATAGACTTTTCATGTCTATCTATGCTGTGTGTGTTCTTTATCTTTTAATAGCTACTATCGTGCTCTGCTCTTAGTATTCATACTTATCTTTTCAAGAGCTTTTATTTAGTTGGTTGCTTGAACTCTCTTTAATTACCATGCTCACCTTATTAAGAGAGTTTGCTTCCGTTGCATTGGTTAATGTGTCTATGATAAAGATGCTACTTGCATGGTGGTGCTTAGTAGTAGTTCAGGTTTTCTTATGGTTAATCTCAAATAGCTGGGGGGTTCCCAATGTGTTATTGGAGTACCAACTTGGTTTGTTTGCCTATGATGTGGTATGGTTTAGTAATATCTTCCTTCGAGAATTTATTTTGATTGACTTGGCGTATGCTCACGCATATTCAAGACTGTAAAGAAAGTCTGTCAAGCCTTGATGATCTTTTACTTCTGAGTAGCGATATAACTACGATGCCTGATTCAATATTGCTTTGTCGCTCTGCATGATTATGACCGTCATTGCTCTCTTAGTTGGTCGCTCCCAGTCTTTTTGCTAACCTCCACCTGTACTAAGCAAACTAACCATGCAATACATAGCTCATGGGAAAGTAGCCTAAAAACTATTGTGGTAAAGAATATGTTGCTTATGTATCTCATTTCTTATAAGTTGCTTGCTGAGCGGTAACCATGTTTCTGGGGACGCCATCAACTGTCACACTTTTGTTGAATATCATGTGAGTTGCTATGCATGTTCGTCTTGTCTGAAGTAAGGGTGATTTACCGTGGGTTGAATTAATATGCATATTGTTAGAGAAGAACATTGGACCGCCAACCAAAGCCATGCATCATGGTGGAAGTTTTAGCTTGGACCTTAATCCTCAATCTCTCATGAGAATATGCTTATGTATTAAAGAGGAGTCCATCATCTATTTTCTATGTTGTCCCGGTATGGATGTCCTCAAGTTGAGTTCTATCAAAAACGAGAAATCAAATGCGATTTATCTCCTTGGACCTTTGTACAGGTGGCATAGAGGTACCCCTTTGTGACACTTGGTTGAAACATATGCAATGCAATGATAACCCATGGGAATCCGAGCTAATTAGGACAAGGAGCGAGCACTATTGGTATACGATGCATGAGGCTTGCAACTTATAGGATGTTTTATGCATGACACATATGAAGTACTACTACCGTTGACACAATTGCTTCCATGTTTTCAAAATAAAAAGCTCTAGCACTTAACCATTCTTTTACTTTTATGTTGAAGCACCAACTACTGAGAGCATGATTGTCATTCTGAGTGTAATGTGCATTGTCCCAAAGTACCATTGTCTTTTGCATGATTGTGATATCGTTTATTCTGAAATCATTGTATCTAGTCATCACTTAAACCTTGAAGGTGCCCCTGCATTTATGTTTTGCATCACTAAAGGGGGCAAGCTAGATATCACTTTATCATATTTGCACATCATGTTCATTGCAAATCTTTTTGATGTTTCAATTTCATATTGTAAAACTTTCAGTCATTTGTGATTTTCTCTTGAGGCAACTTAATTACTATAGAATCATTGTCTCAGTAAGCTGTTGTCATATGACTATGAAAAAGTCATATATGGTTAATAGCATGTCACCACAGAAATTATTCTTGTTATCATTTACCTACTCGAGGACTTGCAGGAATTAAGCTTGGGGATGTTGATACGTCCAAAACGTATCTATAATTTCTGCTTGCTCCATGCCACTTTTGGGTGATATTGCTATGATATTGATACACTTCCATACACTTTTGATCATATTTGGACTAACTTACTAATCCAGTGCACCCCAGTGCCAGTTTCTGTTTTCGGTTGTTTTTGTATTTCAGGTTTTCACGTTTCGAGAACTGCCCAGAAAAATCCAGAAAAATTATATAAAAAATCAGCGATCCGGAAACAACACTGCGCCCGAAGGGCAGCCTGGGGGGGCCACCAGGGCTCCAGGCGCCCTGGCGGCGTGCCCCCCCTGGGCCGCTGCGGGGGGGGGGGCGCCTGGGCCCCCCGAGGCTCCCCCGATGCCCTACTTTGGCATATATTTAAAGGACCCTCCGTAACCCTCAGAACAGGAACTCTTTTCGCGATCCCATCTCTGTTTCGCCGCCGCCGCCGCTTCCAAGATCGGGAGCACCAGGAGAACTCTTCCCGGCACCCTGCCGGAGGGGAGGATCAGCACCGGGAGCTTCTCCACCACCATAGACGCCTCCCGGATGACTCGTGAGTAGTCTCCCTTGGACCATGAGTCCATGACCAGTAGCTATGTGATGTTCTCCTCCCGTTCTTGTGCTTCACTAATTAGTCCTCGTGAGCTGCCCTACATGATCGAGGCACCTATGTAATCCTTATGCTGTTGCTATGTTGAGTTTGCTGGGATCCGATGGATTATGAGATTATGTCCAGATTGATCTTGAGTAATATATTTGATTCACCTCTTTTAAATTTTAGTTCATAAGTAATTCTTGCATGTTCTCCGTTGTTATTTATTGCTTTGGCCGAGTAATAGGTAGTGACTCCAAGAGGGAACGTTATGCTCGATTGTGGGTTCATGCCCCTCGATGACTAGCTTGAGTGACAGAAACATGAGTCTAGGGGATGTGTTGTTGCCACAAGGGGGAAAACAACGGTGCTTGTGACCGCGGGTGCAAGGCTTGTTTACTTTACGCAAAGTTCTTTTAATGCAGTTGTCTGTTGCATTGAGTTTACACTATGGGTGGGACTCGCAACTTAATACCAGCGAGATGTTCTGGATAGATATCTCAAGGTGGATGATTAGTAGTAGATATTGATGGATTTTGGTCTACTTACTTTGGCGTACCGCCCATGCTTTGAACCTCAACCTTTCTTGCAATGTAGTCAGCATTGGTTTGCGTTCGTGGTCCTGTCAATTGCCCAGCTGTAATTTGTTTACCTCAGATAGCTGTTTTATCGTCTTTTGGGATAGAGACATCACTAGTGAACATCATGAGACTCCGGTCCATATTACCATCATTGATCACATCCACTATTTACTTTCCGCTATTATTTACTATTGCAAAAACTATCTATCACTACTATCATTGCTTTTAACCCTTTGTGAACTACAAGGCCGGAGAGATTGACAACCTCTCTGTACTCGTTGGGAGCAAAGTTATTTGTATCTGTGTGCAGGTCCACGTTGATTGCTACTAATCTGGCGCCGTAGCAATTGACACCTACTTGTTGAACCTTGGAGTCTCTGGGGATTCGATCCTTGGCATCTTTGCTAAGGGAAAACACTTCTACTTACTGCATCTTACACCTTCCACTTGGGGTAACCAACGAGGGGTTCGAGGCCCATCATCGTTCTCTGCTCCAACTCGCGGCGGAAACACAAGCTCGCAAGGACTCTCGCCCCAAGGTCTTTCATGTTGCGGCTCGCCCTCCTCCGCCGCCTACAGCAGCACCGCCTCCCATGCCGGCTCCTGTCGCCGGGCCATCCGCGTCGTCATCCGCTCAACCGCCCCCAGGCTGGCGCCCTAGTCCGAACTACCGCGGCAAAAATCCTATCTACAGGCCGCCGTCGACTCGTTCAGTTCCGCCTACGACAGCACTGTGTCCTGCACCACCCACCAGTGCTCCATCGGCGGCTGCATGGCGGCCTCCTCATGATCCTTGGACGGGGCTCGTTCAGGCGTGGCCCATGCCCTGGTCCGCTCCGTCCCCGCTCGGTGCTCCGCCGGCATACTCAGGTGCCTGGCAACCCGGCCTTCGGCCGCCTACTGGTGCTCCCGGGGTTCTCAACCCCCGACAGCCAGCCAATGCCTATCACGCCGCCCCGACGTATGCTCCTTATCTTCATTACTCCACCGACGGCGGCGCCTACTGCACACCTCAGTCGGCACTGCTCCCGACGCCACAGCCGGCCAATGCCTCTCACGCCACCCCGACGTATGCTCCCTATGATCACTACTCCACCGATGGCGGCGCCTACTACACACCCCAGCCGGCCTTGCTGCCTTCACCATCATATCCACCGGCACTGCTCCCGACGCCACCCTCACCTGCGACGCCGAGCTGGGATCAAGCTGCTTTTCTCCAAGCAATGAATAACTTTGCTGCGCAAGGAAACTCGGGTACGGATTGGATCTTTGATTCAGGGGCCTCTAGTCATATGTCTGCATCTAGTAATTGGCTATCATCTTGCACTACATCTCCTTTCCCTTCCATTACCCTCGGAGATGGATCATCTATTCCTATATATTGTGTTGGTCAGGCTCAACTTCCCTCTTCCACTAAACCTCTTCTACTTCGTGATGTTCTAGTTGCACCCGCCCTCATTAAAAATCTTATTTCTGTTCGCCAGTTTACTTGCGACAATCTATTTTCGGCTGAATTTGACCCTTTTGGTTTATCTGTAAAGGATTACCTGACCAAGGCCGAGATCGCTCGCTTCAGTAGCTCCGGTGATCTTTACTCTCTTAATGGAGTTCCTGCCGCCACCCCTCCAACATCCATGCTGGCCTCCGTCGATCTCTGGCATCGTCGCTTGGGCCATCCCAACCCTGCTGTCTTAGCTTCTATGCATAGTGAATTTACCATACCATGTACTAGGGATTCTCATAATTCTGCATTTTGCGAGTCATGTCAATTAGGCAAACATGTGCGTCTTCCCTTTAGTTCCTCTAGCTCTTGTAGCACTTATCCCTTTGAATTAATACATTGTGATCTATGGACCTCTCCCATTACAAGTGTTTCGGGTTTTAAATATTACCTTGTTATACTAGATGATTTCACCCACTTTGTCTGGACTTTTCCTCTACGCAACAAATCTGAGGTCCATTCTCTCTTTCTTAATTTTCAACGCTATGTGTCTGTCCACTTCTTTCTCCCAATTCGATTTATTCAATGTGACAATGGTCGCGAGTTTGATAACATTAAAAATCGTACTTTCTTCTTACAACATGGCATCCTTCTTAGATTCTCATGTCCCTACACCTCCCCGCAAAATGGTAAAGCCGAACGTTCTCTTCGCACCCTCAATGATATAGTTCGCACTCTTCTCGTTCAATCATCTATGCCTCCCATGTTTTGGGCTGAAGCCCTACACATGGCCACCTTCCTTCTAAATATCCGACCTTCTAAAACTAAACCCAACACTACTCCCTATTATTCCCTCTTTCTTTCCCACCCCGACTACTCTGCGGTTCGTGTTTTCGGCTGTCTCCGTTTTCCAAATGCCTATGCCACTTCTACAAATAAATTGTCACCACGATCTATCCCATGTGCTTTTCTCGGCTTCTCTGTCGAGCACAAAGGCTATCGTTGTCTCGACCTTCAGACAGGACACGTTCATGTCTCTCGTCATGTCACCTTTGCTGAGCATATTTTTCCTTTCTCACAACGCACTACTACATCATCCAACACCGCTAGCTCGGCAAACATCCCCTCTCCCCGTCCTTTCCAACTATATACTCCCCTTCCTGCACCCCCTCATGATGAACACAACATACCACCAACAACTTTAACACCAGCCACAACCAATACCAACCCTCCCCTCACCCCACCCGAGACGTCCCCAACACCCTCGACCCCAACACCCTCGACCCCTGCTCCCTCCCCAACACCCCCGGTCCCTGCTCCCTCTCCACCACCCAACCATGCTCCTTCGTCCGACTCTTCCGCTGCGCCGGACTCACCCGTACCAACGTTACCCCCTCGTGCTATTCCTACAGCAGTCCCGATTAATGATCATCCCATGCGTACTAGGGCCAAATCAGGATTTCAACAACCCCAAAACCGCCTAAACCTTCATACCACCGTATCTCTCACTTCCCTCCCAAAGAATTACAAAACTGCTCTACTTGATCCCAATTGGGCCGCTGCCATGCAAGAAGAATATAATGCTTTACTTCAAAACAACACATGGCAACTTGTTCCTCGTCCTCCCAACACAAATATTGTTTCTGGCAAATGGATTTTTCGCCAAAAGTTTCACTCCGATGGGAGCCTCTCACGATATAAAGCCAGGTGGGTTTGTCGTGGCTTTTCTCAACAACAAGGAATTGATTACGATGAAACATTTTCTCCTGTTGTTAAACCTAGCACCATTCGTACCGTTCTTAGTGTTGTTGTCTCCTCTTCCTGGCCTATTCACCAACTTGATGTTAAAAATGCTTTCCTCCATGGTTCCCTTCAAGAAACTGTCTACTGTCAGCAACCTTTGGGTTTTGAAAATCCATCCTTTCCAACTCATGTCTGTCTTCTTCAGAAATCTCTCTACGGTCTTAAACAGGCCCCAAGAGCTTGGTTTCAACGCTTCTCCTCCTTCATCCAAACAATAGGCTTCACTCCATCTCTCTCGGACACCTCTCTTTTTGTGTATCAGCAAAATTCCGACACTGCCTATTTACTTCTCTATGTAGATGATATCATTCTCACCGCATCCTCTCAAAATTTCTTAGATCATATTGTCTCTCTTCTTAGATCTGAATTTTCTATGACTGACCTAGGACTCCTTCATCATTTCTTAGGCATTACTGTTGTTCGAGATTCCTCCAGCCTTTTTCTTCCCAACGCCAGTATATTCTTGATCTACTTAATCGTGCCGGTATGCTTGACTGTCAATCATCTCGCACTCCTGTCGATACTAGTTTTAAACTTTCGGCTGCCGGTGAACCCTTTTCAGATCCTACTCTCTATCATAGCCTAACAGGTGCTCTCCAATATCTCACCATTACTCGTCCTGAAATCTCTTTTGCTGTTCAACAAGCATGTCTCTATATGCATGATCCACGGGTTCCTCACTATAATCATGTTAAACGCATTCTTCGGCATTTAAAAGGAACTCTCAATCATGGTCTCCACCTAAATAATTCTTCTCCAAACTCTCTTACCGCATACTCTGATGCAGACTGGGCTGGTTGTCATGACACTCGAAGGTCCACTTCCGGTTTTTGTGTTTTTCTTGGTAACAATTTAATTTCTTGGTCCTCGAAAAGACAGGTTACGGTCTCACGTTCGTCTGCCGAGGCTGAGTATCGCGCCGTGGCACATGCCGTTGCAGATACAATCTGGATTCGGCAGTTACTCTCCGAGCTACACAGGCCTATTGAGCAGGCCACTATTGTCTATTGTGACAACATATCAGCAGTCTACATGACCGGCAATCCAGTTCAACAACGACGCACAAAGCATATTGAGATTGATATTCATTTCGTTCGTGAGAAGGTCGCTCTTGGTCAGGTTCGGGTGCTTCATGTTCCCTCTACGGCTCAATTTGCTGACATTTTCACCAAGGCACTGCCTACTAAGCCGTTTCAAGATATCTGTTTCAGTCTCAACGTCGTCGAGCCCACCGTTGATACTGCGGGGGGATGTTAGAGTAGTCTTTATCGTATACGACTCCTAGTCCAAGTCAGCTTTGTAACCTTACCCCAAGTCGGTTTGTACCCTCTTATATACACTTGTATGCCGCACCAAATCAATCAATAAAAATCAGTTTTATTCATCTTTTAGTGTATGTGTCTTCTGTTTGGCCCCCATGTCAGCAGGAAACAAAAAAACCGAGACCGAAACTGAGAGAGCGCGCGTGAGAAGGAAAATTTTAATTTGCCGGCGCGGGGAGTCGAAATTTTCGAGCCAGCCCATTTAACTGCAAGGCCACACCAACCTAACCCTAATACCCATCTCCCATACCAACCATCAGCCAGCGCAACTCCATATTAGCGCCGGCAACGCCAGCGCTAAAACACTCCGGGTCGGACCCCTCCCCATCTATCCCGCACAGGATCTCTCCCCATCAAGGCCACGCTATGTGCCTTCCCGTTCAGATCGCCCCCTCAAGCTAAGGCAGCCCAGTCCTACCCCCGAGCTGAGGTGGAAACAGGGCGGCGCGACGGACTGCTGGATTTGGAAGTCCCCTTGGTCGCCGGCTGTCTGAACGGATCAATCTCCTTCCAGCGGCGAGCCAAGGTGAGGTACAGGAGGAGGTGACACCACCACAGATCCAGAGTATATTGACACCGCCACAGATCGAGCACGGAGTCATGCGCAAGCAGCCCCGTCGGCGGTGCGTCGCGGCGAACTAGTTGGTAGCCTCATCGCCGCAGAGAAAGTCTGCACGGAGATAGAGGACAGAGGAGGAGAAATGCAGTGCTTGCACCATGACAGTGTTATTGCAGTAGGACGGGAGAGAGGAGGCCGTGATGACCAATGCCGGAAACGACTCCAGTGTAGTAGGACACGGGCAAAGAGGTCAAGAAAAACTTCGCCGATGTCGAGAGGGACGAATAAGAGGGCTCTGAGGCAGAGAACGGAGGAGAAAGAAATACAGTGTGCGCACCATGGCAGCGTGTGGAGAGAAGGCTGACATGAACGATGGCGATGCTGATGCCACTACAACAAGACGCGAGAGAAGAGATCGAGAGAAACCACACCGACCTATAGGAATGTTTAAGCATTGTCTTAAATCACACCACACATATACATATGCACAATCACGAGGAACATGTAGATCTTCTCGTTTACGGTTGTCGAAATAGAAAACTTGCAACACGGATATCGTGTGGAACTGCGAGAGTAGGCTACTGGTCAAAGAAAATTTTGAATGGTAGATCGTGTGCGACAAATTTGTCCATGTAACTCCAAACATGAACATGAAATTGAGCATTTACGGTCGACGAAACTATGAACTGATCGCCTGAATAGAACCATAACATCGATGTGCATCTTTATCTTTTAGAACTTATCTCGAATCGAAACACCGTTATCTAGATTAGAATTAAGAAGGAAGAAAGGAGATCAGGGAGGAGCTTAGTGGAGGTAGAAGAAGATAGCACATACATGCTGTGTATAGCACGCATCCCTGCAGCATCCTCTCCTACAAGAGCCACCCATGTACGCTCGATGTTGCTCAACTCAGCCTGGCTCTCTGGAAATTGTCGATCTAAGCGATCCCAATGAGACAGGCCCAAAGCTGTTTTGAGTTTGGTACTATAAAGACTCAACAGAACACAGAGACCTAAACAGCTCAGTTTCTTCCAGCGCGGGCCTAGTTGGGCATAATGCAGGCGACGAAACACGCCCTATAGGAAGCGTTTGAGGTGTCTGATGATGCTTTTATATGTGGCATTCGTATATTCGTGTTGCTGTACTGTGGAGACCAGTTGGTCATGTAGAAGAAGCTGCGCGTCCATGCATCATCAATCCATTCTGGCTCCGCCACTGGGGCGGGGGTT
Source organism: Secale cereale (assembly GCA_902687465.1). Taxonomy (NCBI): domain Eukaryota; kingdom Viridiplantae; phylum Streptophyta; class Magnoliopsida; order Poales; family Poaceae; genus Secale; species Secale cereale. The sequence continues at coordinate 824,222,712 of LR738712.1, read as the reverse complement.
CTTGCCGGAGCGACCCCGACGGAGTAGTGTAGTGGGCGGGAGCTACAGGGCGGTAGTTAGTGGTGCACAGGAGCGCGCGAGGAAGGAGACGAAGGAAATGGGGCTGCATGCCGCAACGGATCGAAAGAGTAAGATTCTAGCTAGCATCACCTCACGTGGAGCCAGCTTTCAAGATAGTTAGGTTAAGCGCAGTGTCATACAATATTTTTTATAACAATCATCGCCCATCAGTAGTAAAAAATATCTCGCCTCTCTCCTCCTGTTTAATTTGTTTTTAAATTACCTGTCTTTTCTCTAACGTTAGAGCATCTCTTCTATTGTATATGCAAAAATAACTACCTTTTATTTATATCTCCGAGGACAAAAACAGCTCTCCAATAGTTCGCGTGGATGCAAAAATATCAAATCTCCACCTCCCGAGAATCTTGCAATTTCATTTTGTCGATTTGTGATGCACCTTTTCTTCTCGAACATCCCGAGTCTGAGGTAAAATGACACCAATCGGATCTGAATCTCGGTCAGATATGATGGTTGGGACAACTTTCCAGTAGGTATAATATTGGTCCTTTGATGACTCGGTAATATGATGTCATGCCTAGCACCCCTGCTGGAGGACCTATTATTATAATCTCTTTTGCAAGGATAACCATTCTTTCAGGAGGAAATTATAAGACTTATGCTATAAGTTGTTCCTGATGAATCCTTTGTGTATCCAAGTTTGACCTTTGCTTCAAGACCATGCCAATGCTATCTCAAAGCATGTCTGTGGTACTCCAATTTTCAACAAGAGCCTTTGAAGCCCAATGCTAAATGATTCTTGATCAGTTATCCAAACACCGTTATATGGGTAACATCTTGATTAATCCATGCCCCTTTATCTGAATGGTTGGGTACTCGCTCTCCTACACTGTATGACTTGTTCTTCTTGCCAATGGGAAGGATATACTCCTAATAATTGTATGTAATCACAATTTTCCTTTCCATTTGTTTGTTTAACCTTCCCTTGATCTACATATAATCTAAGCAGTAATAATTCTCTGCTTATGTAAACACCTTGTTGTACAACTTTGTCGGTAAGACCCTGTTACAATGGTTGGTAACATTCTAGTAACCACGATGGAAGAAAACCTTTCCTACCGGTCTGCCTCCTTTCAACGAGCAAGAAAATGGTTCTCTTCGTCCCCCGTCCTTGGTTCCGACATTGTTGCCAACTTAGCTGACAGACTATCCTCTGACATGCCTTGCTTTCTGTGCAAGATGTCATCGTCCTTCCTACTCTTAATCCACATGGTGGGCTCATAACCCACAGGTCCACTGGATCGAAATCTGACTCTTCTTTACAACCCGGATTCTAATGTATCCTTTGCACCTGGCTTCGTATGTGATTCACGAGCTAAATTCTATACCATTATTCATCCTGGAATCAAACACCATGTTATTCTCGTTGTTCAAGGCCCCATTCCAGCTTATGTCTAGGCATCGAATGATTGCCTACCCAATTGAAACTTTGGTACTATCGTATATTGCACTCAACGAATACACTGAAATACAACTCGTGGGGTACCTTGTGTAATTCCCATTGAGTTCGTCGTTAGATGCCCAACTTTGTGGAGATGCATTCTCCCAAAGTTTCCCCTTATCGCGTTCGTAGGGCGATGGAGATCCCGAAGAAAGGATGACGACTTGATCACGATAACTTGAAGCAGAGAAATGAAGACATCAACGGAAGGGATCAACCTCTTCGAAAGGGCAGCCAAGACCGAGAAGACTCGTTATGTTTTCGCTACCAGCACTCCCCCTCTACTCCACCGCTTAAATCTCGGGACGAGATTTCTTGTAGTGGAGGAGAATTGTGACGCCTGGATAGTTAAGCTACAGTAACCCCCTGATAATGACGACGCGTCACCGTGATTACTGTTGGTAATCTCGTGTTAGTTCGAAACCGGTTCGAATTCAAATTTGAACTAAAGGCAAACACCAAAAGTTTTCAAATATTAAAACTAAAATGTTCGAGATGTGTCAAATAAATCATAAGTATTTATGATGGAGAAACCACAGTGTTATAGTATGTCTGGATGCACCAAAATAATAAAAACAGTAGCAAAAACTATTATTCAAATACTCTTAAATATTAAATAATCGTGTAACTACTTTAGTTTGCATAGTAAATCATTGGAGCAGTGGTACAACTGGCAACATCAATTTAGATGCCACTTTGGTATATTATTAAAACTAAAATAAACAAGAACAAAAGGAAACATAAAAGAAATGGTATAAATAAAAGAAAAGGCAAACAAACAAACAAAAATGAAAAGGAGTAGG
>LR738712.1:824190880-824220273 GCA_902687465.1 Secale cereale | reverse complement strand
GCCCGCCACGGCACCGGCCATCGCCGTGGCAGCCATCCGCCGGCAGCGCCATTCCATAAGGTCTCCCCAGCGTCGAACCCTAACCCTAGTCGCCGCTACCTCCCTCTCTCCCTCCATGCAGCTCTCCCCCTCAGATCCACCTTGTTGCTTCCCCTTCCCCACCGCGACCGGACGCCACCATGGACCCGCCGCCGTGAAACGCGCGGCCACAGCCATCGCCTTGCCGCGCCTGCGTGTCCGTCGTCCCCGCCGTCGTCCTCCTCATCGACCGGTGGCCGCAGCTGGAGCTCGGAGACGCTGCTGCAACGGTCCCCTTCTCCCACATCTCCGCTCGCCGCCATTCTTCACCAACTCCGGCGACACCCCCCTGCTGCTACTAAACCACCACGGGCCATCTTGTGTGCCGCACGGTGAGATTCCCCGCCTCCTGCTCCTCCTCATTAAGCCCCTCGCGCACCGTAGCTACCTCGTCGCCGTTGCCGTGAGCACGTCGCCGCGGATCGCCTCGCCGCCGTGACCATACTCTCCGTCGTGCTCGCCTGAGCACGGCATCGTGTTCCTGGTGCTTCCAGGAACCCAACGCGCCCGCGCACGTGCTTCCTCGTGGCTCCTAGCCCCTAGCTCGTTGGGCGCCCGAACGTGCCTCCGCCGGCGACGTCGTACTGCTCGTCTCCGGCCACCGCAGCCCGCGAGACCACCGCCATCCGACGCATCGTCGTCTTGCCGTTCTAACGCGCCCGGCCGCGACCAAAATGGCTCACCGTGGGCGATTTCTGACGGTGCCCGAGGACACGCCGCCATGAACGAGCTCGCGGGCGTGATTCCGACGAGTCGCCGGCCGTCGCTGAGCTGGCCTGACGCGTGGGCCCCCTTGTGTCACTGACGGGTGGGCCCCGTTGACCCATTGACTCGGTCAGCACTGACGTGGCTCCTCTGTGTCTATGACATGCAGGCCCCACGGCATAAATGAATAAAATAAATAGATAAATTGCTAATTAATTTATTAGTTAATTAAACCCTTAATCTCTCACTGACTACTGTGCCCCACCCGCTAATTAACCCTTTTAATTAGTCTAAACCCCCTGTTAGTGTCCCTGACAATGACATGTGGGTCCCACTGGACCCACCTATCTGGTCTGACTGGTCAACTGACCAGTTGACCTAATGACATCACTCTGATGCCATGCTTGCGTCATCGTTCACTGTTCTGGATAATGTTGGATTTAGGTAAATAATAAATATCAGATAATGATTAAAAACTTTGAAAATTCATAGAAAATAAACCGTAACTCGGATGAAAATAATTTATATATGAAAGTTGCTCAGAACGACGAGACGAACCCGAATATGCGGTCCGTTCATCCGCCACACATCTCTATCATACCGAACATGCAACATTCCCCTCCGTTTCATCTGCCCGAAAATGCCTAACACCGGGAATACTTTCCCGGATGTTATTCCTCTTCGCCTGTATCACCGAGCACCGCGTTAGGTCACACGTAGCACCGCCTTTTGCCATGTTATGCTTTGTGATGCTATTGTTTACTCTGTTATTTATTTGTTTCCCCTTCGTTGCTTATTTTCGGTAGACTCCAATACTGTGATAGACCCCGAGACCATTGATGCTTCAGTGTTCGACTATGGCTACGCTTCCGAAGATTCCTTTCGTCTGCAGGGCTTCCAGACAAGCACCCCCCTTTTGATCACCATATATCGCCTATTCTTCTCTCTACTACTTGCATTAGAGTAGAGTAGCATGTTACTGTTCGGTTACTCCTATTATGTTGCATAGCCTGTCATTGCTGCTACAACTGTTGATACATGTACCTGCCATCCTAATGCTTAGTACAGGATGCTAGTATTCCAATAGTGGCCCTTCATTCTTGTCCGTCTGCCATGCTATACCATCGGGCCGTGATCACTTGGGTGGTGATCATGGGTATATACTATATACATACTTTACATACACATGATAATGATTTGGAGATGGGGGCTGGAGGGGCAGGTGGTTCCACACAGGTAGTGGTGGGCCTGGGTTCCCGGCTCCCCCTGATGGTTATTTTGTGGCGGAGCGACAGGGCGGGTTGCGACCACCTAGGAGACAGGTGGGCCTGGCCCTGGTCGTTGTCCGCGGTTATTTCATAATAACACGTTTAACGGGATCTTGGTATTTGATCTGAGTCTGGCCATTGGCCTATACACACTAACCAGCTACGTGGGAATAGTTATGGGCACTCGACGTCGTGGTATCAGCCGAAGCCTTCTTGACGTCAATGACTTAGCGGCGCGCGCCGGATTGGACCGGAACGCCTACTCTGGTATTAGGAGAGGCTAGGTCTGCTTACCAGCCGCCCTCGCAACGTTCAGGTGTGCATTGGGCGATGGGCCCAGACCCCCGTGCGCTTAGGGTTTAGACCGGCGTGCTGACCTCTCTGTTGTGCTTAGGTAGGGCTGCGACGTGTTGATCTTCCGAGGCCGGGCATGACCCTGGAAAGTGTGTCCGGCCAAATGGGATCGAGCGTGCTAGGTTATGTGGTGCACCCCTGCAGGGAAGTTAATCTATTCGAATAGTCGTGTCCCTCGGTAAAAGGACGACCCGGAGTTGTACTCTGACCTCATGACAACTAGAACCGGATACTTAATAAAACACACCCTTACAAGTGCCAGATATAACTCGGTGGTTGCTCTCTCACAGGGTGATGTGCGGGAGGATCGCCGGGTAGGATTATGCTATACGATGTTACTTGGTGAACTTACCATCTATTCTATTCTACTGCTGCAAGACGGAGGCTGCAAGAAGCGAGGTTACTTGTTACTTTCTAGCTACGCTCATCTACTGCTGCAAGATGAAGGTGGCCAGAAGCGTAGTCTTCGATTGGATTAGCTATCCCCCTCTTATTCTGGCATTCTGCAGTTTAACCCCCATATATTACCCCCCCCCCCTTTACACAGATATCATTGCATATGTAGTGTAGATCCTTGCTTGCGAGTACTTTGGATGAGTACTCACGGTTGCTTTGCTCCCCCTTTTACCCTTTTGTCCCTTCTTCTCGGATGACGCAACCAGATGGTGGAGTCCAGGAGCCAGAGGATCCCGAGAATGTTTCTACGTGGAGTTCGGCTTGAGGAGTAGTTAGGAGGTCCCAGACAGGAGGCCTTGCCTTTTCGATCATTGTTACATTTATGCTAGCCTTCTTAAGGCAAACTTGTTTAACTTATGTCTGTACTCAGATATTGTTGCTTCTGCTGACTCTTGTGTTTTCGAGCTTATGTATTCGAGCCCTCGAGGCCCCTGGCTTGTAATATAAAGCTTGTATTATTTTAATTTGTGTCTAGAGTTGTGTTGTGATATCTTCCAGTGAGTCCCTGATCTTGGTCGTACACATTTGCGTGCATGATTAGTGTACGGTCAAATCGGGGGCGTCACAATGATACACACAGAGTGTGTGCTTGCCATATCTGTTGCATATGGTAAAGAGAAGTTATTCTCTTTGTTGTCATCATAAGTTTCGATATGGAAACTATTTTGACGGATACCGCCATATTATAGTAGGGTACGAGTTAAACCTGGGAAGCAATGAAGCATCCCGACATTACACGAGTACCCACAAGGATAGTAAATATGACTCGAGTTGACCAACAAATACCTCATCGCGTCTAGCGATTTTAAAATATCTCCTTTATCTCAATGAGAGTGGAAACATTTCACTTCTCTGAGTATAGAGTTCGTGGTGCATATGTCCACATGGCACAAATCATCTTTCATCAGATTGACCCCGTAGAAATCTATATATAGATATGAAGATTCTCAATATGAAAATCAGTCATATATATAGAATACATACAAATGTATTTGTACCAAAGTGCTGATACAGTATGTTGTGATATACAATATATGATGACAACAATAATCATGTTCTTATTAGAACATTATAAATGGACATAAATAAATATATCACTAAGGAGACTAAGGGACTAAATGTATAGTCTCCAAACATGTCGGTTGATGCATATTCAACCATCATGCTCTCCATGCTCATAGGGTCTCGTGACAGCTTGATAGTGTCAGGTTGAGGGTTTGAAATGAGTTTCAAACCATTACCCTTGAGGTCCATTGCGTCCCGGTGGCGTGACTTGGATTGCACGCGCTATCCCATGAGACGCAAGACTGATCTTGATGTTCATGACCCGCTTAAGTAAGTTGTGGCCATTGAGGACAAGAGCCTCAAATTGTTAGCCATTGATTATGGCAAGCCAGAGATAATTAATTTACAAGAAGTAAATTAAAAACCATCATGGTTTTGTAATAAGAATGCAAAATTTTGACTCAAGTGTATAACTTGAAAATGCTCAACCTCAATTGTGGGAACATAACACATTGAAGATCATACAGATCTCACAGTAATAGAGATTATGTTCCCATTGAAGATCATACAGATCTCACAGTAATAGAGATTGTCTGCACATGGGCAGTAGATCCAACTCATTACCTTGTTGTGTTTTCCTAATATAATGAGGGAGATGTTATTGTCAAAAATTTACAAGTTTGTTGTGCGAGAGAAATCAATCTCGATCGCTGTGACATGTTCATGAAGAATGACAATGTGGTGAACACATAGAACATATCATCTCCGGTGAAAAACCGGTAATTTATTTATATTACGAATTGCGTAATATAAATACATCTTAATGTTGCAAAATTAATAGATTTCAAGAAGGTGGCTTGAAATCATTAATGTGAAACTCAAATTGCTAAGGATGACACCTTGAATTTTGCATATGTATTTGCAAGAAATTTAAAATCTCAATTGCAAATAGATGTACTATTCTCGACATGTAGTGAACATGGAGATACATACACTCCGGAATACATCGTACTCAACGGAGAAATAGTACTGCAGAGGTACTGGATTTATTTTTGCAAGAGATAAAAAATAAATCTCAATTGCAAATTATGGATGTATAATTTCAAAATGTAGGGCATGGAAATATATCACATCACACAATGTTCTGGAATACAAGGTACTCTACAGAAACACAGTATTTAAGACAAATACTAGAAACAATAGGGGCTAAAAATGTGAATACTAATAAATAGTACTATTTTTAATCTAAAATAAATAGCACTACTGTTAACAAAAACAGAGGAAAAAAAATGAATTCCGGCCCAGGCGGCCATTCGGCCCAGAGCTGAGCAGAGGGGCAGCCGGAGGTCGCCCTAGGTGCCTGGGCCTGGGCCTCCACGGCCTTTGGCCGGCCCAACATCCGCCTCACCGAATAATGGAGGCGATTAGGGTTGGGGATCATGGGATCCCAGCCAAAACCCGATCCACTCCTTGGATCGCCGCCGCTGGCAGAAGACTTGGTCGCCGCGCCCTCCTCCTTTCTCCGGCGATCACCAGCGAGCCCTCTTCATCCGCTCGAGCCCGCGGTCATCTCCGGCTGCGGCCGAGCGCCCCCTCCTCGTGCATCGCAAAGCGCATCGTGCAGCGGCTCGGGTCGGCAGCCTCGGCTGTGGGCGTCGGCGTCGACGACGCGAGCCACTTCGCCGACGGATGAGGGGGTGGAGGTAGAGCCCAAGGGGCTGACGCAGGCGCGAAGGCGGCCATGTGCACCATGAGAGTGCTCGGGCCAGTCATAAGCCAGGGGTCGAACCCCATGCTCACTGGCTATGCACGTCCAGTGGCGGTAAGGCCATCACCAGCGCAAACCTCTTTTTACCGTTGCTGGGATCTACCGGAGGTTATCTGACCAATAGAATCTTGCCACCTCAAAAGTTGTTATAAGCTGTATCTCGGTATTGGACACGTTAATTCATTTAGACTGTTGTATTTCACCAGCTGGTCCCCAACCACATGATTTGACCAGCTGGGCCTACCCACGTGATTCCAGCCACGGCCCTTGCTTTGCACATACATTGAAGCCAGTCTCACATCATAGTTCACACACGTACAAAAATGCCAGCTTATTTTTCAAAGGATCAACCTCTCTCACTTTAAATGTTAGTTTCATATAATTTTCAAAACAACTCAGCTACACATAGCTATTTCAATTCATACCTAACTGAAATATCATTTCAAATCTTTCAAAAAAACATTGCAATCCTTTTGAGAAGCATATAACTTGCATAGGCTAAAATAATCTAGTTCCACTACATTGTAATATAAATTTCACGTATCTATGTGTAGCTGAGCTATGTAAGTGATATATATTTTTGTATTTCAGTAAAGTAATTACATAGTTTTTTAGGGAAGTAATTTCATACCTTTCAATACATATATCTGACAGAAATAACAAACTACATATATGACAAATAGCATATAGGAGAACCAGAAGTTTAATATTTTTCAGTACACATCTCACTGAAATAACAAATGACAGATAGGAGAACCAGCAGTTTAATATATTTCAATACACATCTCACTGAAATAATTTCATATATTTTCATAGAAATTAGATTCACAACTTGCAACACCACATTGAAATATATTTCAAGAAAGTAATTTCATATTTTTCAATACATATCTCACTGAAATAACAAATGACAGATAAGAGAAATAGTTGTTTCATATTTTTCAGAAATCTAATTTCATATTTATTTTTCACAAAAAATAGTTTCACAACTTGCAAGACCAATTGAAATATATTCCAGGGAAGTAATTTCATTTCTTTTCAATACATATCTCACTTAAATAACTAATGACAGATAAGAGAAATAGTTGTTTCATATTTTTCAGAAATGTAATTTCATATTTAATTTTCACAAAAAATAGTTTCACAACTTGCAAGACCAATTGAAATATATTCCAGGGAAGTGATTTCATTTCTTTTCAATACATATCTCACTGAAATAACTAATGACAGATAAGAGAAATAGTTGTTTCATATTTTTCAGAGATCTAATTTCGTATATTTTCACAGAAATTAGTTTCGCAACTTGCAACAACACATTGAAATCCCAGTTTCACATTTTTACACATCTCAACTACGCAGCTATTTCAATTCAAATCTCACTGAAAATCATTACAATCTTCTTGATAAATATAGAACACTTCGACATACTGAAGTAATCCAATTTCACCAGATTGAAATATAAATTTCACATATGTTCCACAAACCATTCCACATTAGTTTGTTCCACAACTTGCAACACCACATTCAAATATATTACAAGGAAGTAATTTCATAGATTTTGGTCTCTACAAAAAAACTATAACCCATGCTCTGTGTCACAAACATTCAAAAATCCTTAAATTGAAGTAGCAGAGGAGGCCGGCGATCTGGTGATAAAGAAACATAGAATGTTCAAATCATGCTAAATAAATCTGAAATCATGAAATACATATGGAGAGAGGTTAGGGGAGATGGGATTCATGACTCACCAGATCCGGTGGTAGTCAAGCTTGGAGTCGCCGGATCTGGCGAGAACCTTGCGCGACGACCCGTCATGGTGCCCGTGCTGACCGGAGACACCAACGGCCAGCACGGCTCCCGGGGCAGCAAGGATGCCGGTGGACGGGCTTCTGGTGGGCGGGGTCGAGGAACCACGCCGGATCCTGGGCAGCAAGGATGCCGACGTACGGACTTCTGGTGGGCGGGATCGAGGAACCTCGCCGGATCAGCCACCTCCCACCCAACGCCAGTGGATCCGACCCTTGCTCCTCGTCGGCCTCATGGTACCGCCGCGCCGCCGCCGGCCTTCTGTGTGCCCCCCGTGGTAGGTGCCGATAGTGGAACCCGAATCCGGTGCCGGGTGATGGTGGAAAAGACGGATCTCGCGGCGGCCACGGCCGGGAGTAACCAACGACCTCCATAGAACTGACGACAGATGGGGTGGGGAGAAAGGAGATAGATGGGGGAAGGAGACAGTGGCGTGGGTTTTTTTTTGCGTTCAAACCTGAGAGCTTTTATTCAACAAATGAGCTTCCGGCATCATCAGCCAACAGGCTAGTGAGCAGGAAGGAGGGTCTGGAGTCAGTCCAGCACTCGGTTACCACCAGGGTGCACGCGTGTTTCGCGCAGAGGTGGGCCGGTACATTGGCTGCTCGGTTTACATGTTGAATTACAAAAGAAGAAAAAGTAGCAGCTAGCTCTCCAATTTCTAAAAGTAAAGGTGCCACCACAGAAAGGCTGTTGTGGCGAGTGTTCCAGAGATTAACAATCTCCAGGCAATCAGTCTCCATTATCACATGTGAGAAGCCCCGTAGATTTGCAAAGATGACTCCTTCTCGAAGCGCAAGCGTCTCACCTATGAACGGATCCGTAACCCCAACATGAGGTTTACTCCACGCACCCAGCAGAGATGTGGTGGAACGTGCAACACCACCCACCCCCACCTTGTTAGAGTCCATGCTCAATGCTGCGTCTGTGTTGATCTTGATCACTCCTGTCTCCGGCGGTCTCCACTCGTGGCCCGGTAATAACGCCGCATGAGTGTTAGGGATATCCAAAAGCGCCAAGTCCTCTCGAATCCGTCTCACCGAAGTGAACGGCTCCAGCTGGTCATCATCGTGAGTCACTCGATTTCTCGAGTGCCAAATTGCCCACATAACGGAGATCATTTGGGCCCTCTCCGTGTCCGTGAATTGATCATCACATATGATATCACGGGACCATGTAGCAGGGTGCAACCGCGGCCTCCTCATCCCGAAAAGACCATAAGCTTGCTCCCAGAATAGTTTGGCATGAGAGCAATGCACTAAGGCGTGCATGAGATCCTCATCCATGGCGTGGCAGACATTGCATCTGCTTATAGGTTTTATGTGGCGGTGTCGAAGCGTGCACTCATCTGGAAGAATGCCACGAATAACCCGCCACCAGAACACACTTACCTTTGGCAAAACTTTGAGCTTCCAAAGCGACTTCCACATCCGTTCGTTGGTCTGTGAGGAGTTTGTATCCGCCCCTTCCTCTTGAGCTAAACGCTCTTTCTGAGTCACGAGAGCACGGTACGCAGATTTTACGGAGTATATGCCGTTTCTTTCGAAAGCCCAAGCTCGAAAGTCATCACCCCCACCGCGGCGTAGGGGGATATTCAATATGGCGTCGGCATCTGGTCGAATAAACACATGATGAATCAGATCCCGCCGCCACATCCATGTATCTTGGTCGATGAGCTCATCGACGGTGGCAAGTGTTGTCCCTCCCGGTTGCACCGTTGGAGCCAGAGATGCAAGGCCAGGTATCCATTTATCTTCCCAGACAGAGATAGTACTTCCATCCCCCACCCTCTTGATTAGCCCCACATTCAGCGCTGCCCTGCCGGCGACAATGGCTCGCCATATAGCTGATGAACTCTGTGGTATCGGGGCCTCCATGAAGTCACACTCCGGGAAGTAACGTCCTTTCATCACTTGGGCACATAGAGAGTTGGGATTTGTAATGAACCTCCATCCATGCTTACCAAGTAGTGCCAGGTTGAATAGTTCTAAGTCTCGGAACCCCATTCCCCCCTGGCATTTCGCTGATGCAAGCTTCTCCCACGATAGCCAATGCATCGATCGTCGATCAAGGGATCCACTCCACCAAAACTTTGCCATACTGGCTCTCAGGCCTTTGCAAACCTTCTTAGTCAGTGGAAAGCAGCTCATACTGAAAGTTGGAATGGCCTGTATCACTGACTTAATAAGAGTTTCCCTCCCGGCACACGCTAATAAACGTTCTGCGTAGCCATTCATTTTGCTCTTGGATCTGTCCCCGATATGGTCGAAAGTCTCACTAGTGATTCTCCCCACCGCAGTTGGTAGTCCCAGATATCTATCACTGGAAGTTTCAACATGAACTCCCAGAACCAGTTTGATTGCCTGCCTTCTTGCATGGGGAGTGTTGGGCGAGAAGAAGATAGCACTTTTCTCGCGGTTGACTGCCTGTCCGGAGCAAGAGGCATATATCAGCAGAATCGCATTGAGGCGATCTGCACTCTCCTGAGTTGCACTGATGAAGATAAGACTGTCATCGGCAAACAATAAATGACTCACCCAAGGTGCACGGTAGGAAACAAGAATGCCCCTGTCAACATGAATACCACCATAAAAATTGAGCAACGATGTGAACCCCTCTGCACATAGGAGGAAGAGAAAGGGGGACATGGGGCAACCCTGCCGCAGCCCTCTAGACGGGGTGAACAAAGGCAGTAGTTCCCCGTTCACCCTTACCGAGAACCGGACTGAAGATACACACTTCAGTACCAGTCTCACAAACTGAGCACTAAACCCCAGCTTCACCATGATCGCTTCGAGGTAGTGCCATTCCACTCTGTCATACGCCTTCATCATGTCTAGTTTAACAGCACACGAATAATTCTTTCCTTTCTTTCTTCGTCTCATTGTATGGACACTCTCAAAAGCTACCACCACATTATCTGTAATGAGCCGTCCGGGGACAAAAGCACTTTGTTCCTGGCTAATAACTGTGTCCATCAACTCTTTGAGACGGTTAGTAATCATCTTGGCAGCTATCTTGTAAGATACAGGGCACAAGGAAATCGGTCTATATTGAGAGATCGATTGAGGATTTCGTACCTTCGGTATAAGAGTTATGGAGGTATCATTAAAGCCATCAGGTAGAGTACCCCCATTTAAGAAGCCAAGAATCGCCGGTATTAGATCACCTTTCATGAGTTCCCAATGTCGCTGAAAGAACCCTGCAGTAAAACCATCGACGCCCGGTGCTTTTGATGGGGACATCTGAAATAGGGCATCACGGACCTCGTCCGGCTCGAATTGTTTATCCAGGGAGTAATTCATGTCCTCCGTCACACGGGAAGGGACAAATTGAAGCAGCTCATTCATATCATTGTAACCTTGCGAAGAGTACAAGTTCTGGAAGAAAGCTTGTACCTCTATCTTGTCCTCATCCTCAGTCGCGCACCTGAAGCCATCAGGACGCTGAAGATTGGCAATGCGATTCACCCACTTCCGCTGTGCTGCTTGGGCGTGGTAATATGCCGTATTCCGATCACCTTTCCGTAACCATGGTACACGTGAACGTTGCCTCATCCAGATCTCCTCCTGTCGCAACGCTTCCCGCAGCTGTACCACAACTGCTTTCTCCTCATCAGAAGGTCCTCGACCAGTGGAATTCCTCCTTAAATTGTCAAGTCTTTGTTGTAGTTTCCGAACCCTCTTTGTAAGACAACCAAATTCTCTCGCACCCCATGCTCCCAACTCCTTCTGGAGCTGTTGCAATGTGTGCTGGATAGCGGCGAGATCTTGGCCCGTATGATTCCGTCGCCACGCCTCCGCAACAAGCTGATCGTATTCGGCGTGGGACTGCCAAACATCTTCATACCGAAACTGTTTTGGTCCTCTCGAAAGTTGTAGATCTTGTGTTTCTACCACCACAAAACAGTGATCTGACTCTATTGAGACAATGTGTCGCACTCGTGCGAATTCAAATCTCTGAAGAAAAACTTCGTTGGCCACCCCTCTATCTAGACAGCGGCGTGGGGTTGATATCCTCTTTTTCGTGGGGTCCATCACGTATTTGCAGTTGTATACAGCTTGTATCCTGAAATCTGATGTGGAAATAAAAAACTACTAGGGTCCACCGGCACGGATCTGGAAGCACCAACGGACGGTGGATTTCTAACTGGTAGATCCCGGTACCGGTAAAATAACTTAGTCGCCATCACCAGTGGTGTGGCGAGGGCCAGCCGAGGGCCTTGCCTCGAACGCCGCCTACGCGGGCGCAAGCCGAGGGCCGCGTCGTCGCCTCGGTCTTCCACAGTGTGTCACGGTTGGGGGCCGTCCTCGCGGGTGCCAAGGCCGAAGGACGCCGCTGCGTGCGCGCGACGGAGCCACGCCAGACGGCGTTGCCTCGTCCTGGAGGATCAAGCCAATGGCTTGGTTGTAGGCTGCGTGGTCCGGAAGGCAACTGCCTTTTCCGATGAGTATGTTGAGATTAATTAACCCATGTGTTAATTATGGAGAATCTCCACTATCCCTAACCGCCATGTACGAGGGACACGACTGTTCGCTCATGTCTCTCCAGACCATCGCATCTGTTGGATGTATCCCCTCGGGGCTATATATACTTGTACTCAATCATCAATAAAGAGAACGATTCACTTTCCAACACGTTATCAGCACTTTTCTCTGCCGAGAAGCAATTAGGCCACAAAACGAGAACGACGGCTGTGTGCACGGCGTCGCCGGCATGGAACAAAGACATGGAAGAGGCGGTCTCCACAAGGCGTTGAAGTTGCGGAGCCCTCGGCCTGCACTCCGCCCATGCTTCCCCGCGTCGTGGCCGGTAGCGCCAGGCCGTGGCCGCGCTCCGCCCGGCCGTGCCCGTGGCCGCCCGCCCTCGACTGGCCGCCGTCCGGCCGTGCCCGTGGCTGCCGCTGCCCCTGCGCCAAGCGGTGGCCGCGCCAAGCCGTGGCCGCCCTGCGCTAGGCCTCGCCCAGCCCCCGACCGGCCGTGGCCGCGCCCGCCCGCGCCAAGCCGTGGCTGGAACCGCCCGTCCGATCCCGCGCCAAGCCGTGGCTGGAACCGCCCGTCCGATCCCGCCCCAGTCCGCGCTACTGGGCGAGCGATTTGGCCAGAACGAAAAGAAATCGACTGGAGGCGGTTGCGAGGCGCCAAAGGCCTCAAAACTAGCCGCACGGCCACGCCTCTCGCCTTTGTCGCCGGCCGTGGCCACGCCCGCCAGCGCCGTGGCCATTCCTGGCCGCGTCGGCGCCGCTCCCCAGCCTCCGCGCCCCGCGTGACGCCCGTGCCAGGCCATGGCCGCACCCGCTCGAGCCACGACGTGGCCGGCTCCGCCGTCGCCGTCTGGCCGCGCTCTTCCGCTCGGCCGCCGCCCCGCCGCGCCGCGCCCCAGGACACGGCCTCCATGCCGCCTGACCAGTGCCCTCCGCCCGGCCTCCGCGCCGCGCCGTGCCCCGGGCCATGGACTCCGCCCGGCAGTGTGCCGTGCCGCACCGCGTGCTCGTCCGCCGCCCGCGGCGCACCAGCGTGTTCGAGCGCCCCGGCAGCACGAATACCTGCGGCAGTGCCCTCCGATCGGCAGCGAACGGTTGTGCGTAGCACGGCGGCCTGAGCCAAAACGAATCCTTCGATTCGTAACCGCACATGCAAATTGGAAAGGCATGGGGCCTTATCCCTTCACGATTATAGACTTTAGCCCATGCGGCTTTACCTATTTTCATAATGGGCTTGTGTGTATAAATCTTGGAGTAATTCCTATACGTCTCAGGATAACTCAACATGGTTTAACTACTAGTGCTATTCATTAGCACCTGTCATCTTTATTAGACCATGTATGTATAGATATGCAATTCAATTCATTTTCTGTTGAGTTTTACAATTCCAGAAATATGTGTATATTTATTAGACCATGTCATGACATAAGGCATTACGAGTGAGTATCTACTGATTCCATCAGATTATACTCTCTAGTGCTGCGAGATCTACTCCATTTTGGAGATTATCTTCAAGATGTCATATTTAGCTATTTGAGATTCACATTAATGGTTTCAAGATAACTTCTTGAAATACCCATGAATTTTGCTAAGGTCAATACAACATCAACCATGATGGTCTTTAATTTACTGACCGTAAATTAATTATCTTTGGTTTACCCATAGAGGTAACATATGGCTATAGAATTTGAGGCATTCGCCCTCAATGGCCACCACTGTCCTATCTGGATGGACATCATGATCGCTCTTGTGTCTCGTGGGATAATGTGTGCAATCCAGGATTCATTTCTGGTCAGGATCACACCGCTAACATAAAAATGTTGTCTTATACATTATAAGGCATTAGATTCAGATCTCAACATCTGGTTATTCTGTATCAACAATTCCTGGGACACAATGAACTCAAGGGCAAAGGTTTGAAGCACACTTCAACCTTCAACCCGACATCACTAGTGATGACGGGGCCCTATGGGCACGGAGAATGTGATGGTTGAATATGCCTCAACTGACATGTTTGGAGACTATGAATAGTCTCTCAATCTCCTGAGTGATCAATATCATTTATGTCCATTTACGATGTTGCAACATAAGTATTGTTGTCATCATATATTGTATATCACAATATATTGTATCAGCACTTTGATATACATACATTTGTATGCATTCTATATATCTGACAGTGATTTTCATATTGAGAATCTTCATGTCTATATATAGATTTCTACGGGAGTCAATCCGATGAAAAATGATATGTGCCTTCTGGACATATGCACCACAAACTCTATACTCAGGGAAGTCCAATGTTTCCACTCTCATTGAGAGAAAGGAGATATTTTAAAATCGCTAGATGCGATGAGGTATTTGTTGGCTCAACTCGAGTCATATTTACTATCCCTGTGGGTACTCGAGTAATGTCGGGATGCTTTATTGCTACCCAGGTTTAACTCGTACCCTACTAAACTATGGAGGTATCCGTTAAAATAGTTTCCATCGCGAAACTTATAAGGACAACAAAGAGAAATAACTTTTCTTTACCATATGCAACGGATATGACAAGCACATTCTCTTTGTATCATCATGGTTGTACTACACATACTACAAAACTCGTAGCACATGTTGCGTACGAGATAGTTTTCCAGAGTGTCTTTTGCATGACAAACTTGGCATTTCAGTTTTGGTCATCATTGACATTGGGTTGAAACCGAAACTATCAGCAATTCCAATGGTTTATGATCATTATGATGCTAAATTCTAACAATATTTGGATTTTGTGTGCACTACATGTGACACAGGGAGGCAAATTTTAAGGCTCGCGCACCTTAAAGTTTACGTTGAACCACTCAGACTCCTTGAATGCATCAAGTCGAGGTAAGTGGCTCTTCCCAACCATTGAGTGGACTATTCAGATACCCCATGGTTCTAAAAGACATCTATATGATGGTCTTAACTGTGTGCTTTATTCACACGAAACCATTGGCTCATTATCCCGACACCGATTTCAAGCAAATCGGATGGATATCATTGCAGAATTCTCCTTGAGTGCCTTGTCTATGGCTCTCGGATTGAAGTTTAGCAATTCGTCCTAATATCTATACTCAAAATGGTTTGGTAGAATCTCATCCAAAGAATTAAGCTCATTGCATGATCTTTACTTTGAATTGCAACTTACCAACTTTACGTTGGAGTCATGTAGTTTTACACGCTCATGACCAAACTGCATAATATTATTCCCCTCTATCTTTGATATGTGGATATCTACCAAGTATTTCCTATCTGCGGTAATTCGGTTGCATACCGATATCACCACCCGGCATACATCATTGGCCCCTCAACATATAGTTGGGATCTATGTGAGGAATAACTGTATTACCGTCAATACCTCAAGCCACTCACATGGGGAGTTATTCAAGGCCAGTATGTTGATTCAATGAGGAACATTTCCAGGCATTAGGGGGAGATTTCAAGTACCATAAAGAATGCCAGGAAATTAGTGGAATGTTCAACACATTTCTGCCTCAAATCCACGTACTCAAAGATCTAAACCATGCGTTCAGAAGATTTGCAACACATTGCAAATAACCTGCCAGATTCATTTACTGACTATAAAGGTGTCACACAATCCTACAATCCTGCAAAAATATGCCTGAAAGAGTGGAGGTACCAGCAAAATCCACTCCACTCCCCGTTCAAAGCAACATGGGGAGATGTATGGCAGATTTACATCAGGATTCAGCTTCTCGCAAGCAAGGATATCAAGGCCTGTGAATCAGTAAATGCAAGTCAACTTCACGTTGACAGACACCTAATGGGTGGTATACACCCAGTGGACGGGAAACCTCCACCAACCCAGGTCATAGTGCACACAATGACCGGGACATCGGAATACCCGACTCAATCGCATTGGGAAATCGTGAGAAGTCACTATGGGTAACGATATTTTCATCAACTATATATTGATATATAGATTCTGGAGAATCATATAACCGGAAGTCTACAATTGTCGACATACATTTCTCAACTAGATTGCAAAACCTTACAAATGATTCAGATCCAAAGACCATGGTCATGGCAAAGTGTGATCAACACTCGGACTGAACTCAACCAGAGGGTATAATCTAGGTAGAAATGATCTTGCTCAATAATGGGAAGGTATTCATAAGCAATACCTACACCAGTTTTCTTCTGGAAACAGAGTTGAGAACAACGAGGTGGTGAAACAAAGAGCAAGTATTGTAGCACAAGGGTTCACGCAGATACCCAACTATTCTCCAGAGGTGGAATCTCATTCCGATAACTTATATCATTGGCAGTTCAAAATCATCTATCTCTGCAGTTGATAGATGTAGTGATCACATATCCATGTGGACCACTAGATTCAGACATATATGATTGATTTCCGATGAAATCTCAAATCTGAATCGAAATACAAAATGCAACATACATTGTGTAAAATCAATAAGTCACCATATGACTTATTATTATCGTCGGTACATTTGGTACAACCGACGTAGTGAGTTCCTTATACACAAGGATTACTCCTACAATGATGGTTATCCATGTTTGTGTGTCTGCAATAACGACACATGTAATCATCTAAATGACGGAGTTTAAAATGAAGGATTTGGGTAAACCAAAACACCGCTCGTTACTACAACTTGAGCACCTTCATTCATACATTATGGTATACTATGTTGTCTATATCCAAAATATATTGGAGAAATTCATTGTGGACAAATATTATCCATCCATAACTCTCATGGTAGTTCATTCTCTAGACGTAGAGAAAGATCTATTTAGACCAAGAGATGATGGAAATGAGATATTGGGACTCAACGTTCCATATGCCATTGGATCGACCAAACACAATTAGTTGGTACTCAAGAATATCTTTCGATATCTCCAAGGCATGAAACATCTTGTCCTGGTTTTTCAGTTTTGGAGAAATCTGAATACCAATATCATTGGATACATCGATCAGATCCCCACTATGTCAGATCGTAGACAAGTTTAGTGTTCCTACTAGGTGTGGTAGCCCTCTCATGAAGAGTCTTCGAAACACACCTCATGGCTACATTCACCAACCATTATCTCAACGATAATGTTTCTTGTGTTGCCCGGATGCAAACAGGTTACATAATAAGCAATATCACTATATTGCATATCTTGCAAGTCAAATCATGCGACTGATTTGTTTAGCGGGTCTCTACCAACTTCTATGTTTTGGTATGTGACGACTTCGAATTTTGCAAGAATCAGGGGGGAGTATCTTCCTGAGTTGTTCCTGTTCAATGCATCATATTATACTCTTTTTCCCTTCATGAGTTTACTTTACAGGTTCTCATAAAGGTTTTTAATGAGGTAATATCAACATGAGATCATATGTCATACTTTCTGTTTTCCCCACCAGGGTTTTTGGGAAAGTATATATGACATATTTATTGTGCTCTAAACTCTATGAGTTTTCTCGTATTGAGTTAAAAGAGACAATGACCATTATATGTTGTACCATTTTCTCCTTATTTTTCCCATTGGGTTTGAAGGAGTTTTAGCAACATATTAAACACTATACTCCTCACATTTTTCCCACGGGGTTTTTGAGGAGCTTTTATTTAAGATGATGATGTCTACGAGGATAGTGTAGATTAGGGGAGTGTTGAGATTAATTAACCCATGTGTTAATTATGGAGAATCTCCACTATCCCTAACCGCCATGTACGAGGGACACGACTGTTCGCTCATGTCTCTCCAGACCATCACGTCTGTTGGATGTATCCCCTCGGGGCTATATATACTTGTACTCAATCATCAATAAAGAGAACGATTCACTTTCCAACAGAGTACACCAGGTTGGCTACCGGCGAGCGACGACGAACACTGTCCCTCATAGAGGAAAACCAAGGTGAATCGATGTAAGAAATCAACGCATGTACCTTTTGCGTTTTCTCCCCGATCCTTTGGTTGGTGGATCTCGATTTGCACTCTTGCCGTAATGGGAGATATTGAATTCTTGGTTTAAATCTCCAATCTTTTGATCGATGCGTGCCGTCTTCCATGTTCTTCATTCATTTTCTGTTATTTGTGGCCTTGTTTCGCCTGCAAGAATTCGCGGCCACAGCGCGCGGTAGCCGGTACCACCAGGCCGAACCAAGGGCTGTAGTCGTCGGACTCGCGAGCGAGGGATGCTGCAGCCGAAACCGTCCGACAGATGAAATCGCTCCGTCGGGAGGGTGCTGATAACGTGTTGTAAAGTAAAAACGAGAAACAACGAGAATGATTCCAGTGTTCTTTATTTCATCATGGATGTACACTTATATAAAGGGGAACGGACGCGTCCATGGGACGCGACGGTTCGCTAAGGCGCCTCATGGACGCGACGGTTCGCTAAGGCGCCTCCTCGGGAGGCAACTGCTGATATGGGAAGCGGGGATTATCCCTTAATAACCATTGGGTTATTATTTTCAACACTTGTCACGACGGATTAGGCAGAGCTCCGTCATAAATTTCTGCCAGCTCCTCGAGGCAGTGAGGTTGTGGGTTTCCACAGTGCATACGCATTATGTATCAGTTCATCTGGTCCTTTGTGGATACTAGAAGATACCCTGCGCGTTGCTGCGGAACCATTTGGAATTTCTATGTTAGTATAGAAAACCAGATAAAAATGATATTACATCATAAACTAAATGGACCATTTAATCTACCAAGATGTTTACAAAAACATTAGGAGATGACTCGGACATGTCATCAATATATATATTGCTGCTAAGAATACAGTAAATAACTTCATATGCAAGAATGACGGCCGAGGACTGAATTGCAGCCCTATCTATCAGATGTAGATATGGACCGCTGAATGTTGCTCTCTCTGAATCCCTGCTTGGATTTTGGATGACAAAAATGAAACATTGAACCTATTAAAGGACTAAATGTCTGAAGGACAATATTGTCAACAATAGCATGGTTTTCAGATTGCTCAAACTGACAACGTCTAGCTCCACCAGAACTGAAGAATCAAAAATATGGTGCATCTAATCAAATCATCTTAATGAAATTACCATGATCTCTAAAGAACATGATGATGAAAGTGCGTCTTTGCTCATGTGGATGCATAACATTTCATAGAAGGAAGAAGGAAGTCACTGGCAACTCAACTCGCATGGATGCAAGCATGCTTACATGTTCTGCAGTAAATTGCTGCTCCAGTCCAAGGAGCCGAGCGAGATGACTGTCATGTCTCGTGTGGAATGATCGAGATACTACCGCAATAACTGTCCAGCAAGCTGATGGGTCTATAAGCCATTAACCACCTCACTGATGATATGTAATGTATGTGCACGGTTCCAACCTAAATTCATCCAAGCCTTTAACTTAAAGTAGTGATCATGATTTACATGAATAAAAAGGACAATCAGTTGTAGTCCTAAGCAGCAGATGATTTGTTTGAACAAATGAATTGCGTGAGTAGAAAGAATTATATATGCCTATGATGTGATACACGTACTGAAACAAATATAAGGCACATGTCATGTGTTTATCCAATTCAAATAATAAATTTAGTAGATGGGAAGCCTGCATACTAATGCGAGCAGGAAAAACCCCAAATAGGCCGCCTCTCTGTCTGCAGGAAATGGTCAAGCAAGCCGAATCTGACAAAATTAAAACCAGAAAAAAAAAGGTAGATTAGCCGAAGTAGGGAAGGCTGAAGAGGGATCCGACAACTCACCATGCAACTCAATATTTTCCGCATATGTGTTACTGTGTGGTGTCGCCATCTGTTTCTTATAGTCGCACGAAAGCAGATCATGGGGAAGATCAACTGAACAGGGTCAAGACTCAAGAGGCATAGATCGCAGGGACGCAATAGATCATGGGGAAGAGACATGGACATGAAAAAAGGAAAGCACGTATTTGGGAGTTTGAGATGGGATTACCGTAGCCAACACAGGTCGTCCCAGTCAATTTCCCTGTGTACAGGGAGCTCGTCGAGCTCGGCGGCGTGGCTCTTCCTGTGACTTGTAGTGTCCTCAAGGCGCCTGGAATCATCGATGTAATGTTTCCTTCCGAATCCCCTCGCGGATCTGGAGGAGACGAAGCACGTGCCCCGCCTGTGCTTGCAGTCAAACATGGATGGGTTGGCGGTGTGGCACTGTAGGAGAAGCAGAGGTGAAGGAGATGGTCGGATGATAAATCAGAGAGATGGTCGGATGATAAATCAGAGAGATTTGCAGGTGGGAGCGGAGGAGACGTACGGGAGGAGAAACGTTGTTTTGGAAATAGATAGATGCTGGTTAGGACGGAAGAGAAATCAATGCTTACGATTGGGTTTCTTTTCTCTGTTCGCGAGCGAAGACCATTGGGCTTCCCTCTGTACTGAAGGTATAAAAAATGAAGGGACCAACATGACACCAAAATGAAGAAATCAATGCTAAGTGCTGATGTGGAAGATTGCTGATGTGGATAGGCTGCATGTCAAGAGAAATAAGATAGTGGGGATGAGATATTTAGGTATTATAGATTAGAATATGGAGGGCAAACATGTCATTTCATTGTTTGCAGATATTTCTTCTCCTTCGTCTTCTACTCCCTCCGTTCCTAAATATAAGTCTTTGTAGAGATTCCACTATGAACCACATACGGATGTATATAGATGCATTTTAGATGTAGATTCACTTATTTTGCTCCGTATGTGGTACATAGTAAAATCTCTTCAAAGACTTATATTTAGGAACGGAGGGAGTATATATAAGAGAAAGGTAGCAAAGCAAAGATGCGCTTACAATTGATCCACACACAAGACACAACACACTCATCGATTTGCTGGTATTTACTTAAGCAGATGGCCAAGAAAAACTATGGTGGCTTGTACAACATCCAGTGGTGGGGCGAGCCCTACTTCAGCGTCAACACGGAGGGCCACCTGTGCGTCAAGGCCGATGGGCAAGAGATGGACGTGCACCGCATCATCCAAGCTGCCAAGCGAAAGAACAATGGCATCCAGTTTCCGATGATCCTCCGCTTTCCCGACGTGCTCCGCGGAATCGCCCCCTATGCCGACGGCCAGAGCCGTCGGCATAGCCCTGAGTCCCGTCGGGACAGACCTATGCCGACGGCACCCGTCGGCATAGGGCCGTCGGCATAGCCTGGTTGGCCGTCGGCATAAAAAAGCCGTCGGCATACATGCTATGCCGACGGCGGCCGTACATCAATGCTGACGGCAATGACCGTCGGCAAAGTCCGTGCCTAACGGCGCCCACAGCCGTCAAGTTCGCCCAGCGACGGGTCGCCACGTGGCACATGGCTATGCCGACGACCTGCCGTCGGCATAGGGCTGCCACGTGGCGACCAGTCGCTGCTCGTGGACCAGGTCTATGCCGACGACTAGCCGTCGGCATAGTCAGCCACGTGGCGGCCCAGCGTTGCTCGTGGACCAGGGCTATGCCGATGGTCGTCGTCGACATAGGCCTGCCACGTGGCTGCCTGTCGTTGGTCGTGGACCAGGCCTATGCCGACGGCCCGGCCGTCGGCATATATTGAATTATAAGCCGACGGCTAAGTCGTCGGCTTACTCATTCATACGCAGCTCCCAGTAGCTGACGCGTGGCAGATATGCCGACGGCCAGGCCGTCGGCTTAGTACAAATTGTGTGCCGACGGTCAGGCCGTCGGCATAGCTGCCACGTGTCAGCTACTGGGTGCTCACAGCATCCCTATGCCGACGGCCTTGCCATCGGCATAGTTTTCTTATGCTTTTTTTTTCTGTTTTGTTTCAAATGAATTCAATTCAAACAACAACACATATATATGATAGAATAGACATATATAACAGAATAAACATATAAACAACAGCACATATCATCCGGCACCATCACAACAATATATGCATAATTAAGCATCATCACACACAAATCTCTAAATGATCATCAACACAACCAACACTGCCGATAGTGATCACATAAGCATATAGATAAGCACGCAAGTCATCTAGGACTATCATCGAGCACCACGGAGGTCGTCACCGCCAAGACCGCCGAAGCCCAAGTCGTCACTGCTAGCAGCAGAGCTACCACCAAGACCACCGAAGCCTCCACCTCCGCCTCCGCCTCCGCCTCCGCCTCCGTGGATCGGAGTGGTCGGGCTCCGTGTCTCCGGAGTGCTGCGAAGACCACCGCCAACGGTAGATCCACCTGTTCCCTGGATGTTGAAAAGACATATTAACGGGATATATGACTATGTTGAAAGGCATGACATGCTTTGGATGAATAGATTGGGGATGAACTAACCGGCGAGGGGCCAGCGGTCTGTGCCACAAACTCCTCAAAGGTCAGCAGCACTGGTTGCGCTGGAGGGCATTGTGCTGGCTGCAACTAAGGACACCTGCCGGCCGCCATTTCCTGAAAAGCCTGCTGCAACTGGAGATCCCTCTGCACTTGGTGTTCATAAAGCCTCTTATGCCACGTCATGGTCTCCTGGCGTGTGTACTCCAGGTAGGCCTACGGTATGCCATGATGGAACTCATAAAAATAATAAATGCGGAAAATAAAATGAGCAATGAAGATAAGAGGGAAAATACTTACAGATTGTTGCTCCTGGAAGAGGGACTGTGCACTGGTCACTGGCTGGCTCGTGCGCTGGCTCAGGCTCGGGTCGATCCGACGAAGCTGTGTGTAGGAGATACTAGGAGTGATCACAGCATCGAGAACCGCCTCCCGACCGTGCTCCTTGGGCCCCATGCTCACCACCGCCCTTTCGTCCAGAGGCGCCGCAATGGGGTCAGGTGTGTCAGGATGCAACTTTAAATAGGCTTCAGAGTAGGCTTGGATGTTCCCCGCGGTCTTCTTGCCGTAGTACTTGTGCTCGCCAGGCTTGGGGTCCTTCCGCGTATGGGCGATCTCCCACGCCTGCATGTCTGACAGCGGCCGCTTCAGTTTCTCCTCCTGCACCACCAAACAGAGGTTAGTCATACATAAGAAACTGATGGTAAATAGAAGAAGAATGTTTAATGGGGTTAGTCATACATTAACTGCCTTGTGGAGATAGTGGTTTCGGTTTCCCTGAGCATGTACTCCCTCCGTCCCTCGGTTAGCCTTATTTTTGGTTCTCATAGCCGCCCAGGCTCCAGCCTCATCACACCAAAGATCAACCAGTGCCGCCCAGGACTCGTCTTTTCCATAACACCAATTTGGACACACCTACATAATAAAAGCATAATGGCATATAGGTGTGTCCAAATTGGTGTTATGGAAGCATAAAGCATAAAGCATAATAAAAGCATAATAAAAGCATAATGGCATAATGGCATAATGAAAGCATAATGAAAAATCATAATGAAAAGCATAATGGCATAATGGAAGCATAATGGCATAATGGAAAATCTTTTATACTTACCGCCAAGAACTCGGGCTTCTCCAAGGTAATGCCCATCCTCCGCGCATCTTCCTTGGTCATCTTCACACCAAGAACGTCGTGGTAGTATGTGGAGATGGCAACATAGCGCACCTCGTACTGCAGCTGGCGGGCCTTCTTCTTGCATTGGCGCAGCACAATCTGGTCCGCTCTAGCCTTATGCTCCGGAAGAACTCGATAGAATTTCTACAAACATGCATGAAACAAGAATGGAAGAAGCCCTGAGTTAAATCATTCATGAAAGTAGAATGGACTTCTGAAGAGAACTCACCCAAAAAGTAGTGATCACGGCCTTGGCATGGGTGTCATGGTCCGCGTGGGGGGCCGCTTCCCAGTGGTCCCAGCTCGTGGCCAAAACCCGACGATCCGGCTGCCTGACTGGATCCGGACAGTACAACCCCGGCCAGTGTAACTTCAGCAAGACAGTGATGAGGCCGTTGGGAATACGGACCCCTTTAGAATATATCCAGTTGCTGCAAAAGAATGAATTATTAGCATGTGACAAGCAAAATAAATAACAACCGGAATAAGCATGTGACAAGCAAAATAATGAAATTATTACAAAGTGGCGCTTACTCTTTTCCCGTGGGCTGAATGAGCCACTTCTGCTCCTCAGTAGCAGGAACCTGCTTTGGTAGCTTTGCGTCACCACGCAGCCACCCCTTGTTGTCAACCCCGTTCCCGTCACCACCATCATCCCCGCCACCACCCTCCTCCTCGCCTGCCTCGCCCTCCTCCTCCTCCTCCTCCTCCTCGCCTGCCTCCTCCGCCACCTCCTCCTCCTCCTCCTCCACCTCCACCTCCTCCTCCTCCTCCCTAGAGTGTACCTCACTAGAGGAGGGTACCTCACTAGAGGAGGGCCTCGAAGACAACACCCCTAAGTCGGTGAGGGTGCGCTCTTTCTGGCCGCGACCCCCTGTAGTGGCTCTCCCCCCAGCACCTTGTCCTCTAGAGGATCTCCCTCCTCCTCCTCTAGGGGCACCTCTCCCTCGACCTCCCTGTGAGGAGTCATCGTCAAGTAGCCGAGGGGGAGGATTACGTGCTCGACCACTCCGACTAGCCCCCCCGACGACCTTGCGTAGGAAACCCACGCCGTCGGCCTTCCCCTTGCCCATGTTCCACGAACCTGCATTGAAAAGAGAAAAAGCAATTAGTAAATTAATGAAATGAAGGAAAATGCATGATAATAAACACATTAATAAAAATGCATAAAAAGGCATATTCCTAAACTATAGAAAAAAAAATACTTGAAACGTACATCTGCTAGAACCCATATGAATCATCACTGTTGTAACCTCTTTCTCGGTCCGTCTCATCATCACTATCAATCATATCATCTTCGTTGTCCGACGGAGGTGGAGGCTCTTCCTCGTCGTCAGCAGCTTCGTTTAACTTTTCTAGCATAAGTATGTCATTTTCATTGACAATGGTCTCACCATCATTCCGTGTATCGTCGACGTTTGGTTCCACATCATCATCACCCAATGGTCTAGCGTCATCGTTTCTAACCACACCATCATCATCATCATCATCATCATCAGGTTGCTCTTGATAGAACACTCCCTCGTATGTCATGGGGTTAATGTTGTAGTAATCGTCTTCATTCGGGTCTGGCAGCTTACCATGTGGCGAAACCTTGAACACAACTTCCCAACCCTTTAGATACGCTTTCTGGCATGGGTAAGGCAGATAATATACTTGTGTAGCTTGGGTAGCCGCAATGAAGAGATCGGCTCCGGCATAGACGGTTGATGGTTTAACTTCTACCAAACCAATGGAAGGCGTATGTTTTACCCCCTCCCGCGGATCGAACCATCGACATTTGAACACAGGAAGACTTAGGGTCTCACGCCCCTGGCGGAATTTAACCTCGTATATATTTTGTACCCTTCCGTAGTAGTCTACTGAATTTTGACCGGGGGTGTACACTCCGGTATTTATAGTTTTGGGATCGGGGCGGCTGTTTTGGTGCTCTTCTGTATGGAAGCGATACCCATTCACATCATACTTTTTACATGTCATGACGGCAGGGTCAAAACCCATGGAAACCCATCTCAATTCATCATCCATAGATATGTTCGGATCTTTTCCCTACAAGTATAATGGAAATTGTTGCGTGCATTAGTTTGGTTAACTAATAAATGTTGAAGTAGGTATTTAATAGGGGAGTGTGGAAAATTACTTTCTCCATGAACCAAGCAACAAAATTTTTACGTCCAGGGTTTCCATGACGGAGAAGAGTAAGTGCCTCTGCCTCAGTAGGAGGATTCACTCCCGTCCATTCCACTTGAACGAAATCACTAAAAATAATAAAAGCGGTGTTAGACCGGGACTAAGTGAACATGGAACATGATGATGTGGAAGACATAAAGGAATGGTGTAGTGGTATTACCTCATCCACACTTCCTCAACTTCCTTGATGTTGTGCAAGATATAGAACATGAGGTCCTCCCACTCTTGTCGTGGCATGTTATAAGATTTCGAGGCCCCAGCCCTCCCACCTTGCGTGTTGAATAGGTCGAGCCTGGGTTGATACTTGGGCTCTTCTATATTGTATCGAGGCACCTTGTTATGCAGATGGGGAACATGGTCTGGATAGTATGATGTCCTAAGGTCTGACACCTCCTCTAGGATAACCGCCTCAGCTATGGAAGCTTCAATCTTAGCTTTGTTTCCACATTTCCGTCGGAGATGCTTGTTCTGCCTCTCAGGGCCGTACTGCCAGCGATTCTGCACAGGCCCCCCCAACAATACCTCGTTCGCGAGGTGCAGAATGAGATGTGTCATCGGAGTAAAGAAGCCTGGCGGAAAGATTTTCTCTAGCTTGACTATCAACTCCGGTGCCTTCTTATGCAATTTTTCAATCACCTCTTTACTTACTTCTTTAGCACAGAGTGTGCGGAAGAAATGGCTAAGCTCGGCAAGCACTCGCCAGACATGCTCGGGGACATAGCCTCGAACCATCACCGGCATTATCCGCTCAATCCATACATGGTAGTCATGACTCTTCAGGCCGGTCACTTTGCCCGTTGAAAGATTGACTCCCTTACTTATATTCGATGCATAACCATCGGGGAACTTCAAAATTTGTTTCAGCCAAATAAGTACTTCTTTTTTTCCCGGCGGTTTAAGGACAAAGTCAGCATCTGGCTTGAACCAGTTTTTTCGACCGCCTGTGGGAGGCTTCATGTTCAGCCGTGGTCTATCACAAATTCTCTGTTGATCGGCTCTAGCTTTAACGTTATCCTTCGTCTTATCAGTAATGTTGAGGATCATTGTGAAAAGGGACTCTGCCACATTCTTTTCGGTGTGCATCACATCAATATTGTAAGGAAGTTTGAGGTCCTTGAAATAGGGAAGCTGTGAGAACGGGGTAATGTGAGTCCAGTTGTGCGTCTCACCATATCCCTCGAAGCCTTTGCCTTTGCCTTTGCCTTTGCCTTTGCCTTTAGGCTTGAGAGCTTTTAGCTGAGCAAGAACATCTGTCCCCGAAAATGTTGGAATATCGGTTACTTCATGAACAACCCGGCCTTTCATGAAGTTCTTCTTGTCTTCCCTGTCTGGATGGTCTGGAGGGAGGAACTGTCGATGCAGGTCAAAGGCTACATACTTGCCACCCTTACTCAGCCAAATCATTCGCAGAGCCTGCATGCACACTGGGCATGGCATCTTACCACTTGTACACCATCCGCAGAATAGAGCATTGCCGGGAAAGTCATGCATGCAATAGTGCAACCAAACTTTCATCAAGAAATTTCTCTGCAGATCTCGGTCGTATGTCAACCTCGGAAAGTACCAAGAATGGTGCAAAGCATCCACAAGCGGCTGCATAAACACACCCAATTGCTTCCCCGGGTAGTCAGGCCCCGGAATGATGAGCGACAAGAACATGGTCTTCCGTTGCATTAGGGCACCGGGAGGAAGATTGAGCGGAATTACAAACACAGGCCAGCAGCTGTATGGATTGGACGACATACCATATGGATTCAACCCATCACCTGATATGGCTATTCTGACATTCCCAGCCTCGGCTGCTTCCTCGGGGTATTCTTCATCGAATGACTTCCATGCTTCCCCTCCCGATGGATGTACGATTTTATTTGGATTGTACCTTATACCTTCCTTGTGCCACTTCATCATTTTGGCAGACTCCTTCGTGATGAAAAGGCGCTGCAGTCTTTTTATAAAATCAAGATACCGAAGAACCTTAACGGGGATAGTTAGCTGCTTTTTCTCACCATCCTCACCGACCACCTCAATGTACCGAGACGAACCGCACTTCCTACAGTACTTGTCATCCGCATACTCGTGCCTAAACAAAAGGCAATTCTTCGGGCAAACATCTATTTTCTCATAATCCATAGAGAGTGCCTTCATGATTTTCTTTGTATCGTACATGCTTTTCGGCAGTTCATGACCCTCAGGGAGGCTGTTAGCCCATACTCCCAGGAATGCTTCGAAGCATTTCTGGCTACAGCCGTACTCAGCCTTGACTGCAATCAGTTGCGAGATGGCATCCAGCTGAGATATTTTCGCACCCGCATAAAGAGGTTTCTTCGACGAGGCCAAGACCTCCAAGAAGGCCTTTGCAGTTGCCTCCGGCTCCTCCGGTTCATTCTCTGAAGGTGTCGCATTTGCCGTTTCTGCAACAATGACATCATCTAGCATGTCCCTGACCCCGTCGTCCTCGTATCCATCGATGCGTTGTCGCATCACCTCCTCTCTACCACGGTCCTGCTCGGCTATGTTTATCGGCGGCATGTCAAAGTTTGGCATATATCCGTAAGTGTGAAGGTGCTCACTCATGTCCGTCTGATTTCTACGGTGACGTCTGGCACATCTCGCACAGGGGCATGGAGGGATAATTCTCATTGGACGACGGAATATCTCCTTCAAATACACATCGGTTTTCGTGATCCACTCTGATGTTACTCGATTCCGACGGATAAAACCACTGTACATCCACTGATTATCTGCCATCCTCTGCTTTTTTGCAACCCACACAACATAATTAAGGGTTCACTTAAATTAATCACATCAAATTTTCAGTTTCTACCGCGTTTAATCCACCTACTTCCCTAATAGGTAAAGATGGGTCCTAATCCCACCCGAGGATGTGTAGATTGAGTACGTTCTCCATTCTACCCCGTTCCGAGACAAAATTTCGGCAGCACCTCCCCGCTGTTCTCCAGAAACACGTCTCGGCAAATAGCCGAGAGAATGTGCTCCGGAGAACAATGTGGAGGCACCGTCGAAATCCTGTCTCGGAACGGGGTAGAACATGGAGAACATACCCAATCTACACATCCTCGGGCTGTCCATGGAAAATGCTGGACAATCCGAAAGAGCTGCGGTGATAAATATGCAATTGAATGCATATTTATCGATGCAACCCTTTCGGACGGGAGACGCCTAGGTTACGTCACTTGACTTGAGAATGAAATCTAAAATTTGGAGGAGATGGACTTGTAGCTCACCCTCGGCTGTAGAGGAAGTAGTCGAACAGCGGAGGGATGCTCAGGGGGGCCAACGCGTCGGACAACGGTCACTCCAATGAAATGCGAAACCACAAAGCCTGCAAATTGCATCGCGACAAAAATTAGAACATCACAACTCATAGAACATATTTAAAACATTTAAACATGCATTCATTTATTTTTGCATCATGTAGGCAAAAAAACTAACAACATTAACAATATCTACCTATCTAACTATCTACCTATCTATATAGCATCTCATCTAACCAACATATATCTATCTAACTATCTACCTATCTATATATCATCTCATCTAACCAAATTTTTTTACTATCTACCTATCTAACTATCTAACTATCTAACTAACTATCTAACTATCTAACCAACATATCTAACTATCTAACTAACTAACATATCTAACTATCTAAATACCTATCTAAATACCTACCTAAATACTTATCTAACTATCTATATCTAACTAGCTACAAAATTACTAAAAAAACAGTAAAAACTTCAAAAAAATCACCTTCGAGGGGCCGGCCGGAGATGGGGCGGGGAGGCGCAGTGTAGGGGCGGGGCGGCCGGAGTTGGGGC
>LR738712.1:824164204-824188497 GCA_902687465.1 Secale cereale | reverse complement strand
CCAGTGCCCCCGTCCCGCCTAACCCTGTAGCGTTGGACCACGGGATCTAGACCTTTGACTTTGCGCGGACGGGCTTTGACCAGTGGACCTCCCCACCCGGTTGTGTTAGGTCAGCCCATAGGAACAGCCTGGAGAAACATCCGGGACAGATCCACAGCAAGATCCCCTCCGTGTAGACCCCACGCGTCCGTTTTCCCCGTCCAGGTGCCGGCGGCGGCGCAGTCCGTGAGGGGGGGCACACACCGGAGCTCCAAGACGGGCCTCTCTACGCATGCATGAACACTTTCACATATGCATCGGGACCGTTTCGACTGTGTCGACCGTTTCCCCGAACCCCCCCACCAAGCAGAATTCCTTCTGTGTCGACCGTTTCCCCCCTCCGTGACACGACAATAGCGACGTTCGTTACGGGGGGGGGGGGGCGGCAATCGATATACATCGGGAATTTTTTTAGATAAGGCATAATTATCTTATGCAAAACAAAAACTAAAATAAAGTAAAAACAACAAAGCAAAGTAAAAACAACAAAGCAAACTAAAAATAAAAATAAAGTAAAGTACACCTATGCCGACGGCTAGGCCGTCGGCATACCTTTACACCCCACGCAGGTTGTGCCGCGGATCGATGACGTGGCGTGGCGCAGGGATCGATGACGTGGCGAGTGAGCCTATGCCGACGGCCGTGCCGTCGGCATACCTCTGCCACAGATAACAGAAATGAAATTAAAAAAATAATTAAAATAAATGTATGCCGACGGCCTGGCCGTCGGCATATCAGCCTTCGTCTCACGGATCGATGACATGGCTTGGCGCACGGATCGTGGACGTGGCAGAGGGGCCTATGCCGACGACCAGACCGTCGGCATACCTCTGCCACAGATATGCCGACGGGCGCCGTTACGGCCCGTCGGCGTAGGGTCAACGCCGTCACGTGGTCTGCGCTGACCGGGCAGGTGGGCCAGGTCTATGCCGACGGCCTATCCTATGCCGACGGCACCCGTAGGCGTAGCTCGTGCGGTCCCGACGGCCTCCTCTATGCCGACGGGGCCGTCGGCATAGATGGATGTATGCCGACGGCCTTTGTACGCCTACGACCTACCCTTGGCCGTCGGCATAGGTCTCTAGATGCCGACGGGGGCCGTCGGCATATATTTGGCCGTCTGGCACCGGCTCGACGCGCTCCACGCCGCGTTCCACAAGGCCATCGACCACACCGGGTACACCAACGCGTACCAGGGCGTGTTCCCGGTGAAGGTGAACCAGAACAAGGCCATCGTCCACGACTTGGTTCGCTTCGGCCAGCGTTACAGCTACGGGCTGGAGGCGGGCTCCAAGCCGGAGCTGCTCATCGCCATGAGCTGCCTCACCAAGGAGGCCGACTCCGGATCCGGAGCCTTGCTGGTCTGCAACGGATACAAGGACGCCGAGTACGTGAGGCTGGCGCTGTCGGCGCATGCCATGGGCCTCAACGCCGTCATCGTGCTGGACATGGAGTCGGAGCTGGACATCATCGTCGACCAGAGCCGCGTCCTCGGCGTCGAGCCTGTCATCGGCGTGCACGCGAAGCTTCTCACCAAGATACCGGGCCACTACGGCTCCACGGCCGGCAAGCACGGCAAGTTGGGCCTGCCCGCCGCCAACATCTACCAGGTGGCCAAGAAGCTCAAGGGTCTCAACAAGCTGCACTGGCTGAAGCTCCTGCACTTCCACGTCGGCTCCATGATCCCCACCACGGAGTTTGTGTCCAAGGCGGCCACGGAGGCCGCCGGCATCTACTGCACCCTGGTGAGCACGTATGGCGCGGAGATGACCACGCTGGACTGCGGCGGGGGCCTCGGCGTCGACTACGACGGCACCCGGTCGGCCGACTCCGGCACGTCGGTGGCCTACGGGCTGGAGGAGTACGCTTCCAGCATTGTGCAGGCGGTGCGGGCCACGTGCGACAGCGCCATGGTGTCCCACCCCGTGCTGTGCACCGAGAGCGGGCAGGCCATGGTGTCGCACCATTCCATGATCATCCTCGAGGCGCTCTCGGCGATCCCGGAGCCCAAGGACGAGGACGAGGAGGAGACCCAGGAGCAGCTGCGCGCCAAGATCCAGCACCACTACACTTCCAGGCAGCCGCTGCCGACGGCACCACCCATGGAGATCCAGAAGCACGGGATCGAGACGTACAAGCTGGCCAAGAAGCTCTCCAGGAGGATGGCCGGCGACGACATCTACAGCTACCACATGAACCTGTCCGTCTTCTCGCTGCTTCCGGACATCTGCGGCATCAAGTGGGTGTTCCCGATGATGCCGGTGAGCCGGCTGGACGAGGAGCCGACTCAAATGGGCACGCTCCTCGACCTCACCTGCGACAGCGACGGCAAGATCGACAAGTTCATCGGAGGCGCCGAGACCCTCCCGCTGCACCCGCTGGACCCTGAGCGCGGCGGCTACTACGTGGCCGTGCTGCTTTCCGGAGCCTACCAGGAAGCCCTGTCCAGCAAGCACAACCTGTTCGGTGGCCCAAGCCTAGTCCGTGTCGAGAGAGCCACCGGCGGCACGGGCTTCCGCATCGCCACGGCCGACCTGGGCCCGACGACGGAGGAGCTCATCAGCAGCATGAGGTACGACGTGAGGCAGGACATCGTGGGCGTGATCAAGAGGCGGGCCGTAGAGATGGGGGTGTGGGGGATGGTGGGGGAGGTCGTGCACACAGGGCTGACAACCATGCCCTACCTCATCGTCGAACACGATGCCGGCGGCTCTTCATGGAAGCACGGAGGAGACGCCAAGGAGTCGTTCGACGAGATAGTGTTGAGGCAATTTTCCCGTCTCCTCTGCCTGCCCTTCTCGTGGTTGCTCCCATCAAAACCTAACCGATGGCCTGGCGCATGACCCATGCATGCAGCGAGCGGGACAAGCCGCCTGATTTGTATCATTTCCCCAAATTTACATATTTTTTGTGTTGGAATAATTTCATCTAAATAAATGTTCTATCATTGTAATGTACTGTATTTGTTATGGACGACTCATATCTTGTAAGTCCAATAGTTCTATTTATAAACAACAGACCCGAACGGCGGGAATCGTACTATCTGCACAATGAATGAACCGGAACAATCACTTCTCTCTATTTGAATTCAGTATGCATGCGTTGCACGTGAGTCCAAAAAGTTGATGTCAGCAATGATGGCGGAGCCAGGAATGAATTAAGTATAGGGGGGCCAAATGACTCCAACTTTACACTAATTCATGTATTCTTGCCTAAATATTGCACTATTCATCTACTCCCTCCGTCCCATAATGTAAGACGTTTTTTGACACTAATATAGTGTCAAACATCTTACATTATGGGACGGAGGGAGTAATAACTATCACAAATCACTGATATTAGGGGGGGGGGGGGCTGCTGTTCCCCCTGTCTCCGCCACTGGCAATGATTCCACTAAAGCTCAAACTTCAAAATGTTTTGTAACTCAAATCGTCGCTCTGATTGATAATCTGTTTTCACATAAAAATTCATCATGACAAGATCTTCGAAATTATATCCAATGTTGGTAGGGATGAAAACAAAGTGATTTTTTTTTCACTTTTCCCGAGGAAAAATAAAAACGGAGAGGAAATATGAAAACGGAAACGGAAATTTGCAAAACGGCAATGGAAATGAAAGCATGCAGCGAGCGGGACAAGCCGCCTGATTTGTATCATTTCCCCAAAATTACATTTTATTTTGTTGGAATCATTTCCTCCAAATAAATGTTCTATCATTGCAATGTACTGTATTTGTTATGGATGACTCAAATCTTGTAAGTCCAATAGTTCTATTTATAAACAACAGATCCAAAAGGCGGGAATCGTACTATCTGCACAATGAATGAATCGAAGCAATCACTTCTCTCTAGTTGAATTCAGTAGAGGTAATATCACCGGGGGTCATAGAACTTGTGCTCGATGTTCAGTTTGGTGCTAGAATTTTGAAAATACGGAATTGTAATCACTCAACTTGACTCAGGTGTGCACATACAGTCACATAATGTGTATTTGGCCCCACCTGTCATTGACTGGAAGCGCTCAAGCGCTGGATTTTTGCACAAAAACACCATTGTACTTTTTTATTCGTGGAGGAAGCCGACCACCGCGATGCAATTTTGCACAAACATCTTCAAGTTTCTTTATTTGCAAGAAAATCAACCACTGTACTACAAAAATTAACAACAACAAAAAATGGGCACCAAGATCTCCAACACAAGACCCTTTATAGAAAACCAACAAGAAAGTCTAGCCACTACACCAAACAAGTTCACATGTGTGTTAAAGATAACAATTCTACATGTACCGGAAGATGTTTGCACAAAAATACCATTGTACTTTTTTATTCGTGGAGGAAGCCGACCACCGCGATGCAATTTTGCACAAACATCTTCAAGTTTCTTTATTTGCAAGAAAATCAACCACTGTACTACAAAAATTAACAACCAAA
Source organism: Secale cereale (assembly GCA_902687465.1). Taxonomy (NCBI): domain Eukaryota; kingdom Viridiplantae; phylum Streptophyta; class Magnoliopsida; order Poales; family Poaceae; genus Secale; species Secale cereale. The sequence goes on along the minus strand of LR738712.1, from coordinate 824,184,030 downwards.
AAAAATGGGCACCAAGATCTCGAACACAAGACCCTTTATAGAAAACCAACAAGAAAGTCTAGCCACTACACCAAACAAGTTCACATTTGTGTTAAAGATAACAATTCTACATGTACCAGAAGATGTCCCACCTCAATGAAAATGAACATAACAAAGTGTGCCCATCAAGTCTCGAACTAACGACCAGAGGCTAGCACAAAAGCAGCCCTAGCCACTACAACATGCACCTATAAGCATTTACAATGGAGAATAACCAGTTGGACATGAATTAAATAATAGGCGCACCTGGAGCTGAAATGGGCTATGGGCTATGGCCATTGCAGCCTATTTTGCACCTGTTCGTTTGTTTAGAAAATTGTATATAGTTTGTCTCAAAAAAAGAAAATTGTATATAGTATGTACATTATAATATAAGTAATAAAATAAACTTTAAATATTCGTGTGTTATAAATATTGTACATACAAACTAAATAACCCAATTTTAAAAAACTTTATATTTTATTTTAAAAATATTCATATATTTAAAGTTCTATTTATGAATTATAAAAAACGTTTTATGATGAAAACATTCATTATGGTAAGTTTAAAACTGTTGATATGAATATTAAATCATGGTAACATTTAAATTGTAAAATTTTGAAACATAAGTCATGAGTAACAATTATGTGTTGGAAATATGCCCTAGAGGCAATAATAAAAGAGTTATTATTATATTTCCTTGTTCATGATAATCGTTTATTATCCATGCTATAACTGTATTGATTGGAAACTCAGATACACGTGTGGATGAATAGACAGACTTTGTGTCCCTAGTGTGCCTCTACAGGACTAGCTCGTTGATCAAAGATGACCGTGGTTTCCAGGTCATAAGACATGAGTTGTCATTTGATAACGGGATCACATCATTAGGAGAATGATGTGATGGACGAGACCCAAACGTTAACATAGCTTTTGATCGTGTCAGTTATCGCTATAGTTTTCTGCATGTCAAGTATAAGTTCCTATGACCATGAGATCATGTAACTCACTGACACCGTAGGAGTGCTTTGTGTGTGCCAAACGTCGCAACGTAACTGGGTGACTATAAAGGTACTCTACAGGTATCTCCGAGGGTGTCTGTTGAGTTGACATGGATCGAGACTGGGATTTGTCACTCCGTGTGACGGAGAGGTATCTCCGGGCCCACTCGGTAATACGTCATCTCAATGAGCTCAAAGTGACTAAGTAGTTGGTCACGGGATTATGTATTACGGTAACGAGTAAAGAGACTTGCCGGTAACGAGATTGAACTAGGTATAGAGATATCGACGATCGAATCTCGGGCAAGTAACATACCGACGAGACAAAGGGAACTGTATACGGGATTGCCTGAATCCTTGACATCGTGGTTCATCCGATGAGATCATCGAGAAACATGTAGGAGCCAATATGGGTATCCAGATCCCGCTATTGGTTATTGACCTGGGAGTGTCTCGGTCATGTCTACATGGTTTCCGAACCCGCAGGGTCTACACACTTAACGTTCGGTGACGCTAGGGTTGTTAGTGAGAAGAGTGCCTGGTTACCGAAGGTTGTTCGGAGTCCCGGATGAGATCCCGGACATGACGAGGGTCTCCGGAATGGTCCGGAGACGAAGATTGATATATAGGATGAAAGGTTTCGGAGTACCGGAAGTGTTCCGGGGAGCATCGGGAAATCGGCGGAGTACCGGGAAGGTTTTCGGGGGGTCCGGAAGGTGTTCTGGGCCTATTGGGCCACAAGGGGGGACACCACAGCCCTCAGGGGGCTGTGCGCCCCCCCTGGGCCCTCTCCCCATGCGGCTAAGGGGGTGGGACCCCCTAGGGCTGGCCGCACCCCTTGGGACTTGGGGGGCAAGGCACCTAGGGGGAAACCCTAGGGCCTGGGCGCCTCCCCCTGCCCTGGCCGCCGCCCCCCTCCCCTTGCCCTGGCCGCCGGCCCCTAGGGGGAAACCCTAGGGCGCCCTAGCCTCTCCACCCCCCCTATATATAGTGGGGCAAAGGGAGGGCAGCCAACACAGTTCGTGCCTCGGTGCTGCCCTCCCTCTCCCGTCATATCTTCTTCTCCCGCGGTGCTTAGGCGAAGCCCTGCTGGAGGTCTTCTCCACCATCACCACCACGCCGTCGTGCTGCCGGTTCTCCATCAACCTCTCCTCCACCCCTTGCTGGATCAAGAAGGAGGAGACGTCCCCGAGCCGTACGTGTGAAGAACGCGGAGGCACCGTTGCTTCGGTGCTAGGTCTTCGGCGATCTGAATCGCGACGAGTACGACTCCATCATCCGCGTTCATAACGCTTCCGCTTAGCGATCTACAAGGGTACGTAGATCACACTCCTTCCTCGTAGTTGCATCTACTAGATTGATCTTGGTGAACGGTAGGAAAAATTTTTGTTTCCCATGCAACGTTCCCCAACAGTGGTATCAGAGCTAGGATCTTGCGTAGATGCTTTCTCGAGTAGAACACAAAGAAGTTTGTGGCGTTGATGTTTAAATTGCTGCCCTCCTTAGTCTTTCTTGATTCAGCGGTATTATAAGATGAAGCGGCCCGGACCAACTTTACATGTCCACGTACATGAGACCGGTTCCATCGACAGACATGTGACTTTTGTTGCATAAGATGGCTGGCGGGTGTCTGTCTCTCCTATCTTAGTTGAATCGGAATAGAACAAGGCGGTCCTTGTAGAAGGTTAAATAGCAACTTGAATATCACCGTTGTGGTTTTGCGTAGGTAAGAAGCGTTCTTGCTAGATACCCATAGCAGCCACGTAAAACATGCAACAACAAATTAGAGGACGTCTAACTTGTTTTTGCAGGGTATGTATGTGATATGATATGGCCAATGACATGATGAAATATATTTTGATGTATGAGATGATCATGTTGTAATAGTTAACATCGACTTGCATGTCGATGCATACGGCAACCGGCAGGAGCCATAGGGTTGTCTTTATTTTTTGTATGACCTGCGTGTCAATCATTAAGCGCTTTGTAATGCTTTACTTTATCGCTAAACGGTAGCAATAGTAGTAAGAGCATGGTGGGGCGCCGACAACCCCGATGGCAACACGATGATGGAGATCATGATGATGGAGATCATGGTGTGGCGCCGGTGACGATGGAGATCATGCCGGTGCTTTGGAGATGGAGATCAAAAGCACGAGTTGATGGCCATATCATGTCACTTATGATATGCATGTGATGTTAATCCTTTTATGCATCTTATTTTGCTTAGGACGACGGTAGCATTATAAGGTGATCCTTCACTAAAATTTCAAGATAAAATTGTGTTCCCCCCGAGTGTGCGCCGTTGCGAAGGTTCGTCGTTTCGAAGCACCACGTGATGATCGGGTGTGATAGACTCTACGTTCGCATACAACGGGTGCAAGCCAGTTTTGCACGTGCAGAACACTCGGGTTAGACTTGACGAGCCTAGCATGTACAGACATGGCCTCGGAACACGGAGGACCGAAAGGTCGAGCATGATTCATATAGTAGATATGATCAACATGTTGATGTTCACCATTGACACCACCTCATCTCACGTGATGATCGGACTTGGGTTGGTGAATTTGGATCATGTCACGCTCGAATGACCGGAGGGATGTCAATTTGAGTGGGAGTTATAATTAATTTGATTAGGTAATAACTCACTTATCATGAACAATAGTCTAAAATGTCTTTGCAAATTTATGTTGTAGATGGCTCGCGCAGGAGTTCCCCTGAATTTTAATGCGTTCCTAGAGAAAGCTAAACTGAAAGATGATGGGAGCAACTTTGTGGACTGGCTCCGCAATCTGAGGATCATCCTCACAGCTGCCCAAAAGGTTTATGTCCTAAATGCACCGCTAGGTCAACCCCCCGCTCCTGGAGCCTCTGCGGACGATATGAACGTCTGGCAGACGCGTTCGGATGACTATTCGATAGTACAATGTGCCATATTGTACGGCTTGGAAGGAGGACTCCAAAGGCGTTTTGAACGTCATGGTGCATATGAGATGTACACGGAGTTGAAATTCATCTTTGAGAAGAATGCTAAGATCGAGAGGTATGAGACCACCGATAAATTCTTCGCTTGCAAGATGGAGGAGAATTCGTCTGTCAGTGAGCACTTACTGAAGATGTCTGGGTACTATACCCGCATAGCTGATCTGGGACTTGTGTTCCCGGATGAGGCTATCATTGACAGAATTCTCCAGTCACTCCCTCCAAGCTACAAGAGCTTCGTCCAGCAGTACAACATGCAAGGGATGAATAAAACCATCGCCGAGCTGTTTTCGATGCTGAAAGTCGCTGAGGCAGACATCCAGAAGGAGTATCAAGTGTTGATGGTCAATAAGACCACCAGTTTCAAGAAGAATGGCAAGGGCAAGAAGGGTAACTCTAAGAAGGGTGGCAAAGCAGTTGCTAATCCAGTGAAGAAACCCAAGGTTGGGCCCAAGCCAGAGACTGAGTGTTTCTATTGCAAGGGGAATGGCCACTGGAAGCGGAACTGCCCCAAGTATCTGGCGGACAAGAAGGGGGCCAACAACAACAAAGGTATATATGATATACATGTTATTGATGTGTACCTTACCAACTCTCGTTGTAGTGCCTGGGTATTTGATACCGGTTCGGTTGCTCACATTTGCAACTCTAAACAGGAACTGCGGAATAAACGGAGGCTGGCGAAGGACGAAGTGACGATGCGCGTGGGAAATGGTTCCAAGGTTGATGTGATCGCCGTCGGCACGCTCGCTCTTCGATTACCATCGGGATTAGTTATGAACCTGAATAATTGTTATTTAGTGCCTGCGTTAAGCATGAACATTATATCTGGATCTTGTTTATTGCGAGACGGTTACTCATTTAAGTCAGAGAATAATGGTTGTTCTATTTATATGAGTAATATCTTTTATGGTCATGCACCCGTTAGGGGTTTATTCTTATTGAATCTCGATAGTGATGATACACATGTTCATAACATTGATGCCAAAAGATGTAGAGTAGATAATGATAATACCACTTTCTTGTGGCACTGCCGTCTCGGTCATATCGGCGTGAAACGCATGAGGAAGCTCCATGCTGATGGACTTTTGGAGTCTCTTGATTTTGAATCACTTGACACGTGCGAGCCGTGCCTCATGGGCAAGATGACAAGGACCCCGTTTTCAGGGACAATGGAACGGGCAAGTGACTTATTGGAAATCATACATACTGATGTGTGCGATCCGATGAGTGTAACGGCGCGCGGTGGATATCGTTATTTTCTCACCTTCACTGACGACTTAAGTAGATATGGATATATTTACTTGATGAAGCATAAGTCTGAAACTTTTGAAAAGTTCAAGCAATTTCAGAGTGAAGTTGAAAATCATCGTAACAAGAAGATCAAGTTCCTACGATCTGATCGAGGGGGAGAATATCTGAGTTATGAGTTTGGTGATCACTTAAGAAAATGTGGAATTGTTTCACAGTTGACACCACCTGGAACACCACAGCGTAATGGTGTGTCCGAACGTCGTAATCGAACCCTATTAGATATGGTACGTTCTATGATGTCTCTTGCCGACTTGCCACTATCGTTTTGGGGATATGCGTTAGAGACAGCTGCATTCACTTTAAATAGGGCTCCATCTAAGTCCGTTGAGACAACACCGTATGAACTGTGGTTTGGTAAGAAACCTAAGTTGTCTTTTCTCAAGGTTTGGGGTTGCGATGCTTATGTCAAAAGGCTTCAGCCAGAAAAGCTCGAACCCAAAGCAGACAAATGTGTCTTCATAGGATACCCAAAAGAAACAGTTGGGTACACCTTCTATCTCAGATCCGAGGGCAAAGTGTTTGTCGCTAAGAACGGGTCCTTCCTCGAGAAAGAGTTTCTCTCGAAAGAATTGAGTGGGAGGAAGGTAGAACTTGATGAGGTTATTGAACCTCTGCTTCAACCAGAAAGTAGCGCAGCACAGAAAGATGTTTTTGTGGAGCCTACAGAGGTTGAAGAGGAAGCCAATGATGATGATCAAGAAGCTTCCGATCAAGTTACTACCGAACCTCGTAGGTCGACAATGGTACGCACTATGATGTCTCTTGCCGACTTGCCACTATCGTTTTGGGGATATGCGTTAGAGACAGCTGCATTCACTTTAAATAGGGCTCCATCTAAGTCCGTTGAGACAACACCGTATGAACTGTGGTTTGGTAAGAAACCTAAGTTGTCTTTTCTCAAGGTTTGGGGTTGCGATGCTTATGTCAAAAGGCTTCAGCCAGAAAAGCTCGAACCCAAAGCGGACAAATGTGTCTTCATAGGATACCCAAAAGAAACAGTTGGGTACACCTTCTATCTCAGATCCGAGGGCAAAGTGTTTGTCGCTAAGAACGGGTCCTTTCTCGAGAAAGAGTTTCTCTCGAAAGAATTGAGTGGGAGGAAGGTAGAACTTGATGAGGTTATTGAACCTCTGCTTCAACCAGAAAGTAGCGCAGCACAGAAAGATGTTTTTGTGGAGCCTGCAGAGGTTGAAGAGGAAGCCAATGATGATGATCAAGAAGCTTCCGATCAAGTTACTACCGAACCTCGTAGGTCGACACGGGTACGCACTGCACCTGAGTGGTATGGTAACCCTGTCTTGGAGGTCATGTTGTTAGACAACGGTGAACCTACGAGCTATGGAGAAGCGATGGTGGGCCCAGATTCCGACAAATGGTTAGAGGCCATGAAATCCGAGATGGGATCCATGTATGAAAACAAAGTATGGACTTTGGAAGTATTGCCTGAAGGGCGGAAGGCCATTCAGAATAAATGGATTTTTAAGAGGAAGACGGACGCTGACGGTAATGTCACCGTGTATAAAGCTCGACTTGTGGCAAAGGGTTTTTCACAAGTTCAAGGGATTGACTACGATGAGACTTTCTCACCCGTAGCGATGCTTAAATCCGTCCGAATCATGTTAGCAATAGCTGCATTTTTCAATTATGAAATTTGGCAGATGGATGTCAAAACAGCGTTCCTTAACGGTTTTCTTAAGGAAGAGTTGTATATGATGCAACCAGAAGGTTTTATCGATCCAGAGAATGCTGACAAAGTATGCAAGCTCCAGCGTTCCATTTATGGGCTGGTGCAAGCATCTCGGAGTTGGAATCTTCGCTTTGATGAGGTGATCAAAGCATTTGGGTTTATACAAGTTTACAATGAAGCTTGTATTTACAAGAAAGTGAGTGGGAGCTCTATAGCGTTTCTAATATTATATGTGGATGACATATTGCTGATTGGAAACAATATAGAATTTTTGGATAGCGTGAAGGGGTATTTGAACAAGAGTTTTTCGATGAAAGATCTCGGTGAAGCTGCTTTCATATTGGGCATCAAGATCTATAGAGATAGATCAAGACGCTTGATAGGACTTTCACAAAGCACGTACCTTGATAAAGTTTTGAAGAAGTTCAAAATGGATCAATCCAAGAAGGGGTTCTTGCCGGTATTACAAGGTACAAAGTTGAGTAAGACTCAATGCCCAGTGACTGCGGATGATAGAGAAAAGATGAGTGTCGTCCCCTATGCTTCAGCCATAGGCTCTATCATGTATGCAATGCTGTGCACAAGACCAGATGTCAGCCTTGCCATAAGTATGGCCGGAAGGTTTCAAAGTAATCCTGGTATAGATCACTGGACAGCGGTCAAGAATATCCTAAAGTACCTGAAAAGGACTAAGGATATGTTTCTCGTTTATGGAGGTGATCAAGAGCTCGTCGTAAAGGGTTACGTCGATGCAAGCTTTGACACTGATCCGGATGACTCCAAGTCTCAAACCGGATACGTATATATTCTCAACGGGGGAGCAGTAAGCTGGTGCAGTTCCAAGCAGAGCGTGGTAGCTGATTCTACATGTGAAGCGGAGTATATAGCTGCCTCGGAGGCGGCTAAGGAAGGTGTCTGGATGAAGGAGTTCATGACAGATCTTGGAGTTGTGCCTAGTGCACTGAACCCAATGACTCTGTTCTGTGACAACACTGGTGCCATTGCTCTAGCCAAGGAACCAAGGTTTCACAAGAGGACCAGACACATAAAGCGACGCTTCAATTCCATCCGCGATTCGGTCAAGGAGGAGGACATAAACATTTGCAAAGTACACACGGATTTGAATCCGTTGACTAAGCCTCTTCCACGGGCTAAGCACGATCAACACCAAGACTCTATGGGTGTTAGATTTATTACCTTGTAATACTAGATTATTGACTCTAGTGCAAGTGGGAGACTGTTGGAAATATGCCCTAGAGGCAATAATAAAAGAGTTATTATTATATTTCCTTGTTCATGATAATCGTTTATTATCCATGCTATAACTGTATTGATTGGAAACTCAAATACACGTGTGGATGAATAGACAGACTTTGTGTCCCTAGTGAGCCTCTACAGGACTAGCTCGTTGATCAAAGATGACCGCGGTTTCCAGGTCATAGACATGAGTTGTCATTTGATAACGGGATCACATCATTAGGAGAATGATGTGATGGACGAGACCCAAACGTTAACATAGCTTTTGATCGTGTCAGTTATCGCTATAGTTTTCTGCATGTCAAGTATAAGTTCCTATGACCATGAGATCATGTAACTCACTGACGCCGTAGGAGTGCTTTGTGTGTGCCAAACGTCGCAACGTAACTGGGTGACTATAAAGGTACTCTACAGGTATCTCCGAGGGTGTCTGTTGAGTTGACATGGATCGAGACTGGGATTTGTCACTCCGTATGACGGAGAGGTATCTCCGGGCCCACTCGGTAATACGTCATCTCAATGAGCTCAAAGTGACTAAGTAGTTGGTCACGGGATTATGTATTACGGTAACGAGTAAAGAGACTTGCCGGTAACGAGATTGAACTAGGTATAGAGATACCGACGATCGAATCTCGGGCAAGTAACATACCGACGAGACAAAGGGAACTGTATACGGGATTGCCTGAATCCTTGACATCGTGGTTCATCCGATGAGATCATCGAGAAACATGTAGGAGCCAATATGGGTATCCAGATCCCGCTATTGGTTATTGACCTGGGAGTGTCTCGGTCATGTCTACATGGTTTCCGAACCCGCAGGGTCTACACACTTAACGTTCGGTGACGCTAGGGTTGTTAGTGAGAAGAGTGCATGGTTAACCGAAGGTTGTTCGGAGTCCCGGATGAGATCCCGGACATGACGAGGGTCTCCGGAATGGTCCGGAGACGAAGATTGATATATAGGATGAAAGGTTTCGGAGTACCGGAAGTGTTCCGGGGAGCATCGGGAAATCGGCGGAGTACCGGGAAGGTTTTCGGGGGGTCCGGAAGGTGTTCTGGGCCTATTGGGCCACAAGGGGGGACACCACAGCCCTCAGGGGGCTGTGCGCCCCCCCTGGGCCCTCTCCCCATGCGGCTAAGGGGGTGGGACCCCCTAGGGCTGGCCGCACCCCTTGGGACTTGGGGGGCAAGGCACCTAGGGGGGAAACCCTAGGGCCTGGGCGCCTCCCCCTGCCCTGGCCGCCGCCCCCCTCCCCTTGCCCTGGCCGCCGGCCCCCAGGGGGAAACCCTAGGGCGCCCTAGCCTCTCCACCCCCCCTATATATAGTGGGGCAAAGGGAGGGCAGCCAACACAGTTCGTGCCTCGGTGCTGCCCTCCCTCTCCCGTCATATCTTCTTCTCCCGCGGTGCTTAGGCGAAGCCCTGCTGGAGTTCTTCTCCACCATCACCACCACGCCGTCGTGCTGCCGGTTCTCCATCAACCTCTCCTCCACCCCTTGCTGGATCAAGAAGGAGGAGACGTCCCCGAGCCGTACGTGTGAAGAACGCGGAGGCACCGTTGCTTCGGTGCTAGGTCTTCGGCGATCTGAATCGCGACGAGTACGACTCCATCATCCGCGTTCATAACGCTTCCGCTTAGCGATCTACAAGGGTACGTAGATCACACTCCTTCCTCGTAGTTGCATCTACTAGATTGATCTTGGTGAACGGTAGGAAAAATTTTTGTTTCCCATGCAACGTTCCCCAACATTATGCACGAGTGAATATTCTTAAATATTTAGTAAATGTTTGTATTCATCTTTTCGAATTCCACATGCTTTATTACCTGGTACATATAAAGTTGTTATGCATAAAAGGCATTCAAATGTAATGGGTGGAGTGGTTAAACTATGTATTGTGATAAGCGTGGGTACTGTTCGAGACCTTGCGTGCCCTTTTTTTAGGTGTTAATTATTGCAGTGCAGTTGCATGTATTTTTGCAAAATAAAAAAGCAAGGGGGTTTTGTGAAGAAATGCTTGAATTTTTCCATGAATAAAAAATATTCAAAGGTGTTCTACGCAAAAATGCATTGGCTGAGTGACTGATAGGTGTGGCCTACACACGGATACACCAGCAAACGTATTTTGTGACCATACATGCACGTTTGAGTCAAGTTATGTGACTGCAATTTCGTATTTTGAAAGTTCTCTCCCCAAACTGAACATCGAGCGCAAGTTACATGACTACCGTGATATCACCTCATTTCAGTATGCATGTGTTGCACGTGAGACCAAAAACCTGATGTCAGCAATTATTCCACTGAAGCTCAAAATTCAAAATGTTTTGTAACTCAAACCGTTGCTCTGATTGGTAATCTGTTTTCACCTAAAAAATTCATCGCGACAAGATCTTCGAAATTAGATCCCATGTTGGTAAGGATGAAAATGGAGTGGAAAATTTCCATTTTTCCGGAGGAAAAATGAAAATGAAGAGGAAATATGAAAACGAAAACGAAAATTTACAAAACAATAATGAAAAAAGGAATTTTTTTGCGGAAATGGAAACAAATACGAAACGATGTTTTACGGTGGAACGGTCGTGGGAATGGAACTTTCCATTTCCATGAATATGGATTTTCCGTTTTAACTATAAGCCTACAACTGCTTTGAAGCCCAACCACCAAATAACACACAATGACACAATGAGCAGAATAGATCATTTGAGACCCAACGTCTACTACCACACACGTATTCAACTAGTTCCTATACGCAACTGTCCAATACTGCGCTAAGTTGCTAATGTAATCATATAAATTTTAGCCATGTTAACAATTCGTTAAATTTGTTTGTTGTGTGTATTTCTGTACGATTCAAGGGGTACTTTAGTTCGGGTCATACCCCACTTCTAAATTTGTATCCTCTATGTACTCGCTCTGTGTCTATTTCCGGTAGTATTTGTTTCCGTATTTATTTTCAGGGTATCTGTATTCGTTTCCGCTTCAGTAAAAACTATGAAAACAAGTGTAGTAGCACCCAGTTCCGTCCGTTTCCGCTCCGTTTTCATCCCAACATGTTGGTACATTTTGATGACTTTTTTTGATCAAAAGATACCATGGACTATGTAAACTATCACGTCTAGAACACGCTACTTATCATGGTGTTTATACTGAAGTTACCGGGGTAATGTTTCAACTACATTTTTTCTGCATGGTCAAAATTTATTATGGTATTTGTAACTAAATTATCAGTTTTACAATACCACCATCTACCATCGGTGTTGTGCTTGGGTCGCGAGGTGAGGTCCACGCGCCAACGCGGTATGACCCACTTATAAAACGGAACTTTGCGGGTCGAGCTGGGCCAAGCCCGTTTAGGCGTGGGTCGGGCTGATGCAATGCCTGAGCCGGCCTGGTAGCCATGTATGACCAGGTCTGATGTGTAAAATACCACGACATTTCCGCTGACGTTACTGAGGGTATTTTTCCAACTTCCTTTCCCCGGCTCAAAGTTACCACGGTGTTTGCTTGTCAATTATCTTGTCTGCAGTCGAATATTATTATATTATTTACACAAAAGTAGTCGAGGCTACGTTAAAAAAATAAGTTTACATGGTGTTTGTACATGAGTTATCAACTTTGTATTGCATATATTACCATGCTATTTAAACAAAAGTAATTAGGGTATGTTTTTAAACAACTTTCATCCCAAGGCCAAAAAATTATCATGGGATTTGGCGTGAGTTATCAGCTTTGTTATGCGTATATTACCATGATATTTCCTAAGAAGTTACATGGCTATATTTTTTCAATAATTTTCCCCTCCGCGGGCAAAAGTTAGCGCAGTGTTTGTACATAGGTTATTGGCTTTCATATGCATATATTAACATGCTATTGAGAACTAAGTTACCGGAGGTATATATATTGACATGGAGTCCGTGAAGGTCACGACGAGCTGCTCTCGCACCAACTCCACGTGGGGTTGGAGTAGAGAGGGCAGGACGACGGGCGGCTGCAGACGGAGCCGGCGGTGCTGCCCTTTCTTCTAACTTTGGACGTGAGGATGCCACCATGGAGTTCGTCACCGGGGCCGGCACCATTTCACCTCGTGGGACAAATGGAGGAAGGTGACCCGGTGAAGTGGACGTGGAGGGAGGCGGAATTTTAAGATCGCGGGAGAAAGCATTGCACGTCTGCTTCTCCTAAAAGCTGCAACCGCTATAGTGGGCTAAGGCATTTAGCGGCAGTTAAAACAAGAGCATATCTATCCCAGAACCCAGATACAAAGGAATTTTAGTAGAACAACAGGTGATTCCTAGTAGAAATTCAGACATAAATAAGTCAACATTAGAACAAACTAGGACTGACATCTCTGTCAACTTAACCATGGCTTGAGGTGGGACTGACATCTTGAGGTGGTGATGGTGTTTCACAGCCGCAGCAGTGCCGTTCGTTGACCTCAGGTCCGGCCACACTTCTCTGATCCAACCTCCGTGCTAATACACTTCTCCAGCTACTTCTCGGAGATCCGATCGGAGACCTTCTCGTCGTCGCGAGCGCCTCCAACTTGCACCGAAGCAGCCGCCGGCCTGTTGATCCGTCACAGGTTTTTTTAGACCATCTCCAACAGTCGCCGAACGCGCCGCGCGCTAAAAACTATTTTGTCGCGCGTTCATCGTCTGATTTGGCGCGGCGGACAGCGCTGACTCCAGCAGCCGCGCTAAAATCCAGCACGCGCAGCTCCAGCAGCGCGCTAAAATGCTTGAATTTTTCCATGAATAAAAAATATTCAAAGGTGTTCTACGCAAAAATGCATTGGCTGAGTGACTGATAGGTGTGGCCTACACACGGATACACCAGCAAACGTATTTTGTGACCATACATGCACGTTTGAGTCAAGTTATGTGACTGCAATTTCGTATTTTGAAAGTTCTCTCCCCAAACTGAACATCGAGCGCAAGTTACATGACTACCGTGATATCACCTCATTTCAGTATGCATGTGTTGCACGTGAGACCAAAAACCTGATGTCAGCAATTATTCCACTGAAGCTCAAAATTCAAAATGTTTTATAACTCAAACCGTTGCTCTGATTGGTAATCTGTTTTCACCTAAAAAATTCATCGCGACAAGATCTTCGAAATTAGATCCCATGTTGGTAAGGATGAAAATGGTGTGGAAAATTTCCATTTTTCCGGAGGAAAAATGAAAATGAAGAGGAAATATGAAAACGAAAACGAAAATTTACAAAACAATAATGAAAAAAGGATTTTTTTTTGCGGAAATGGAAACAAATACGAAACGATGTTTTACGGTGGAACGGTCGTGGGAATGGAACTTTCCATTTCCATGAATATGGATTTTCCGTTTTAACTATAAGCCTACAACTGCTTTGAAGCCCAACCACCAAATAACACACAATGACACAATGAGCAGAATAGATCATTTGAGACCCAACGTCTACTACCACACACGTATTCAACTAGTTCCTATACGCAACTGTCCAATACTGCGCTAAGTTGCTAATGTAATCATATAAATTTTAGCCATGTTAACAATTCGTTAAATTTGTTTGTTGTGTGTATTTCTGTACGATTCAAGGGGTACTTTAGTTCGGGTCATACCCCACTTCTAAATTTGTATCCTCTATGTACTCGCTCTGTGTCTATTTCCGGTAGTATTTGTTTCCGTATTTATTTTCAGGGTATCTGTATTCGTTTCCGCTTCAGTAAAAACTATGAAAACAAGTGTAGTAGCACCCAGTTCCGTCCGTTTCCGCTCCGTTTTCATCCCAACATGTTGGTACATTTTGATGACTTTTTTTGATCAAAAGATACCATGGACTATGTAAACTATCACGTCTAGAACACGCTACTTATCATGGTGTTTATACTGAAGTTACCGGGGTAATGTTTCAACTACTTTTTTTCTGCATGGTCAAAATTTATTATGGTATTTGTAACTAAATTATCAGTTTTACAATACCACCATCTACCATCGGTGTTGTGCTTGGGTCGCGAGGTGAGGTCCACGCGCCAACGCGGTATGACCCACTTATAAAACGGAACTTTGCGGGTCGAGCTGGGCCAAGCCCGTTTAGGCGTGGGTCGGGCTGATGCAATGCCTGAGCCGGCCTGGTAGCCATGTATGACCAGGTCTGATGTGTAAAATACCACGACATTTCCGCTGACGTTACTGAGGGTATTTTTCCAACTTCCTTTCCCCGGCTCAAAGTTACCACGGTGTTTGCTTGTCAATTATCTTGTCTGCAGTCGAATATTATTATATTATTTACACAAAAGTAGTCGAGGCTACGTTAAAAAAATAAGTTTACATGGTGTTTGTACATGAGTTATCAACTTTGTATTGCATATATTACCATGCTATTTAAACAAAAGTAATTAGGGTATGTTTTTAAACAACTTTCATCCCAAGGCCAAAAAATTATCATGGGATTTGGCGTGAGTTATCAGCTTTGTTATGCGTATATTACCATGATATTTCCTAAGAAGTTACATGGCTATATTTTTTCAATAATTTTCCCCTCCGCGGGCAAAAGTTAGCGCAGTGTTTGTACATAGGTTATTGGCTTTCATATGCATATATTAACATGCTATTGAGAACTAAGTTACCGGAGGTATATATATTGACATGGAGTCCGTGAAGGTCACGACGAGCTGCTCTCGCACCAACTCCACGTGGGGTTGGAGTAGAGAGGGCAGGACGACGGGCGGCTGCAGACGGAGCCGGCGGTGCTGCCCTTTCTTCTAACTTTGGACGTGAGGATGCCACCATGGAGTTCGTCACCGGGGCCGGCACCATTTCACCTCGTGGGACAAATGGAGGAAGGTGACCCGGTGAAGTGGACGTGGAGGGAGGCGGAATTTTAAGATCGCGGGAGAAAGCATTGCACGTCTGCTTCTCCTAAAAGCTGCAACCGCTATAGTGGGCTAAGGCATTTAGCGGCAGTTAAAACAAGAGCATATCTATCCCAGAACCCAGATACAAAGGAATTTTAGTAGAACAACAGGTGATTCCTAGTAGAAATTCAGACATAAATAAGTCAACATTAGAACAAACTAGGACTGACATCTCTGTCAACTTAACCATGGCTTGAGGTGGGACTGACATCTTGAGGTGGTGATGGTGTTTCACAGCCGCAGCAGTGCCGTTCGTTGACCTCAGGTCCGGCCACACTTCTCTGATCCAACCTCCGTGCTAATACACTTCTCCAGCTACTTCTCGGAGATCCGATCGGAGACCTTCTCGTCGTCGCGAGCGCCTCCAACTTGCACCGAAGCAGCCGCCGGCCTGTTGATCCGTCACAGGTTTTTTTAGACCATCTCCAACAGTCGCCGAACGCGCCGCGCGCTAAAAACTATTTTATCGCGCGTTCATCGTCTGATTTGGCGCGGCGGACAGCGCTGACTCCAGCAGCCGCGCTAAAATCCAGCACGCGCAGCTCCAGCAGCGCGTAAAAATACAGCGTGTGCGACTGTTGGACAAACAACATATGCATTCCAAAACAGAAGCAACAAGATCAAACACAAACAAAATAAATCAAAATAAATAGTTCAATTTCGTTATTACAACTCAAACAAACAGTTTATCGTTCAATACAACAAATAGTGCAATAAACACAATAAATAGTTCAACAATACAATATCGAACGCACAAATCATGATGCTCTTTGTCATCCATTCCATGCCCACCACTCCTCAATGAGATCCTTCTGAAGATCATCATGCGCTGCGGGATATCGAATGGCATGATAGGAGGCAACAAAATGGACCACCCTTTCAGCCCTCCGTCGCACTCGCAAGGGATGTCCCAAGAGCTCATACTGAGAGTAGACTACATCTTGGCCACGCTCATTCTCGATGATCATGTTATGCATGATCACACAAGCATGCATAATGTACCAAAGCATTTTTTTGATCCCTAAGTCTAGCCAGTCCTCTCACAATAGCAAATTGGGCTTGCAAAATCCCAAAAGCTCTCTCCACATCTTTTCTAGCCGCTGCCTGAGCATTGTGGAAATCAAGATTTTTCTTACCTTCCGGCTTTTTCAACGGCTTTACAAAGGTTTGCCACTTTGGATAGATGTCATCCGCTAGATAATAGCCATAGTTGTACGTACGGCCATTTGCTACAAACTGCACCAGTGGCAAATCAACATTTAAAATCTTATTCATCGGTGGTGACCGGTTGACAACATTGATGTCATTCAAAGATCCAGGCATTCCAAAGAATGCATGTCAAATCCAAGTCTCTTGATCGGTCACCGCTTCAAGGATTATAGTGGAACCCTTTTTTTGGCCGCGGAATTGCCCATGCCATGTCTTTGGACAATTCTTCCAACTCCAATGCATGTAATCTATTGAGCCAAGCATACCAGGAAAGCTGCGAGCTTTGTTCATCTCCAATAGCCTTGCGGCGTCTTCAGCATTGGGAGATCTCAAATACTCCTGGCCAAACACTTCCACAATTCCGACTACGAAGCGCTTGACACACATGATGGCTTGGCTCTCACCCATAGCCAAGTGATCACCAACTAAATCAGTCGGGATACTGTATGCCAACATACGCAAAGCGGTTGTCACCTTCTGAAAGGTGCTATGCCCGAGCTTTCCGGCAGCATTCCTCCTTTGTTGAAAAAATCGGTCATGGCTCGCTAGTTTCTCTGCAATGCGCCTGAACAACTCGGTGCTCATCCTAAACCGGCGACAAAAATACAACTCGGGGTATGTGGGATCCTCCGCAAAATAATGCCTGATCAATCTGTTGTGGGCATCGATCCTATCCCTCCAAATTTTCTGCCGACCCATAACCGAACCACCATGCTTCGGTTTTTTATTGATGTGCATAGCTAGGATCATTGCAAGATCCTCCTCCTCTTCCATATCAAATTCTTCTTCGGAAGAATCATACGACAAACTCATCTACAATGTTCAATACTATGCTATAAAAACTACAATCAACATGCACCAAATTCATGAAGTTTGAGCAATACATACCTTGCAGACATTTTGTCGAACACCTTGCGGGCACTGAGCGGCAGCGAGCGCCCGGGCGCTGTTCGTCGGAGGATGGACACGGGCGAGGGGCGGCGGTGACTAGAAGGGGGGACGGAGGAAGCCGCCACGGTGCGAGGATAGGCCGCGGAAGTGCCGGAACGGTCGCTGGGTTGCGCGGGCGGCGGCGGCGCCGCGGCTGGAAGGTGCGGGGGTGAGTTGCGAGCGAGCGCGCGAGAGTCCAGCGCGCAGCAGCGGGCGCAACAAATAAGGGACGCACGATGGAGTTTCAGCCCGCGCGCGCGGTTTTTGCGCGCCCGCTGGAGCCACTATACCGGTTGCGCGCGCTAAAATGGGCAATTTTGCGGAGCGGCGTTTGTTTGGCGTGGCTGCTGGAGATGCTCTTAGATGGGAGAGATGGGAATTGGGCTGGAACGACCCTAGGTTTTCTGCAAAAGCTGGTCAATCAAAATTAATTTGGGCTGAGATTTGACTGGGCCTAACTGGCCCTATGTGTTGGCCCACGGAAAGTCAAATTTCAACAGCCCCGGCGAAAATTCATAAAGCGCTAAGGCAAATATCGGTATTTTGTGTCGCGATCGCTTCCATCCCATCAGGTGGAAAAACAGGGATTTCGTTGTGGGGAATGGTCTCCATCCGCGATAGCGCTAGTTTTTCCTGCGAAATAAAACTTTGAAGGGTGATGAGTCCAAATTATGTGATGATTATGACATTTATTTTGTGCTTACATGGTAGGGTATATGGAATTTTACCGCGTTCGCGCACTACATTTTGTCTAAATTCCACAGGTAACGTCCTTTGGAGCAAATGATGTGTGTTACGGAAGGAATCCCAAGAACGGTGGTCGAATCACATTAATTAATGTGGTTATTCATTACCATAAAAGAAATAAGGCGTCAAAGGATAGGTGCCTGCTACGGTTCCAGAGCAAAAGACTGCCAATCATATGAGCGAGCCCGCTCGCATGGGTGGTCGTGTGATGCGCCAGGGCCGCCGCCTCAACAACTACATTCACCCTGTGAGATCAGATCGGGGATGAGAGACAGAGAGGAGGCGAAAACACATCTAGAAGGGAGAACCCTAGCCTCTAGAGGCTACCAGATGTTAGTAGGCTTCGTACTTATGCGCAACTCCCGAACTCTTTGAGGGCTTTTTTTGCAGCAACATTCAGATATCTTGGGAGCCGCTAGATCGCGGTACAACGACACTCAGGGGCTTGTATCACTGTATCATCTAAGCTGCAGGGAGCACCTGATATTCTCCCGGACCAGAGAATAACATGTGCTCCGCACAAATTGGATACTATGGTGATACGAGCTTCTAGGTCGTTGGATCTAAGATTCAATGGCATGTGAGTAGTGTTTGAACTTGTGCGCGATTCCCTAACTCTTAGAGGCCTTTTTTTGTAAAAACATGTGGACCTCCTAGGAGCTATTGGATCTTAGATCCGATGGCTCCCAGAAGATCGTATCATCGTAAGATCTTAGGTGTGGGAGCACCGAATATTCTGGACGAGAGAATATATGGTGCTCCCCGCAACTTAGACGCTAAAGTAATATGACCTTTTAGCACGTTGGATCTGAGATCCAATGGCGTCTGAGTAGTCTTTGTACTTGTGCACAATTCCCAAACTCTTTGATGGCTATTTTGCAAAAACATTCAAACCTCCTTCTAGGAGCCGCTGGATCTCTCGGGAGTATACCTGGCTATAACTCGGTCGGCCCGGGCTTCTATCTGGGCCTAAAAAGGACCGTGGATGGCACGGGCCGGCCCTCGGGCCTAGATTTTAGGCAAAAGCCCAGCCTGTTAGTGAAAAATCCCATTGTGCCATGGGCTTTGGGACGGTCCTCTTTCAAAAAACGCACATATGTCAAGCCCAGGCCCGGCCTGCCATGTCACTTAGGTTTAAATCCTGGAGCCACGCACAACCGTGGGTAAGATCATCCTGGGCCAGGCTATTTTGGGCCTCTTCAGGTCGGCCGGCCAGGTCGGATTTCCCATGGCCAGGTGTACTCGGGAGCTCGTATCACCGAAGTATCTAAGGTGTGGCAGCTGATATTATCCCGGACGAGAGAACATCAGGTGCTCCCGCGAGATGATACGATGGTATGAGCTTCGAGGGCGTTCGATCTGAGATCCAATGGCATCTAAGTAGTATTTGTACTTGTGACCAATCCCCAAACTCTTTGAGGGCCCTTTTGCAAAGAAAAACATTCAGACCGCCTAGAAGCCGCTGGATCTCATATCCAACGTATCTTTGGAGCTCGTGTCATCATAGCATCCAAGGTGTGCGAGCACGTGATATTCTTTCGGATGAGATATTATCAAGAGCTCCTGCAGCTTAGATACTATGGTGATACGAGCTTCGAGGTATTTGGATCTAGGCTCCAATGTCATTTGAGTAGTCGTTGTACTTGTGTGCAATTCCCAAACTCTTTGGGATTTTTTTGCAGAAACATTCAGACCTCCTGGCATCAGATCCAACGGCTCCGAAAAGCTAGTATCACCATAGCATCTAAGGTGTGAAAGCACATGATATTTTTGGGAGGCGGGGGGGG
>LR738712.1:824091410-824164084 GCA_902687465.1 Secale cereale | reverse complement strand
GGCTGCAGAACTCAATGGTGTTAGGGTGTGGGGGCCAAATGCTCAAAAATATAATCTAAACCCTCTTAAAAAAGACATTCAAAATTTAATCGAAGGTTGGGAGTTACCCCGAGAATCTCCATAGCTCTGCCTATGCGAGAGACGAAGAGGGAAACGACGCGAGAAAGAGCGGTCAATCATGACATACATAAAGAGAGAGAGATCGAGTGAGTGTGGGCTAGCGTATACTCAAATTTGAAATATGATCTAGAGAGATATCGTGCGATGAAGGTTTAGTGAGGGCTGGTGGAGAGAGATATCAAGACAGTGGCCTAGATAGACTATGTGTGTGAGCATGCGCGCTGCAGGGAGAATTCAAGGTTGATCAAAGCCCAAAAACCGAACTCGAAATGAAGCATCTTCACCCATCTGAGTGTTGCCCAGTGAGGAATAAAATAACCTAACCTGTAGTCGGAGCCAAGGCATCGAGATTCCCCTGCCCGACACCAGCTGACACCGAACGGCAGGCAAAAAGGAGTGTCCGGTGGTGTTCATTTTCCTGCCGATCAGATCACGTCTTGGCTCGCCTTGGTCCAACCACACCCTCCTATACGTCCGTCGACCCAATGTTTTTTCCCGTGCAAAGTTCAAACCCTTTGCTCCACCTCTTTTTCCCAATAATACGTGGCTTCGTGGAGTCGCCTAGCCCCCCGCTCACCCACCTTGTGGCCGACGGGATCAGGCACCGCCTCGCCCGTCTGCCACGCTAGTGACATGGGCAGATGGGCTGGGTCGTGTGCATCGGCTATGCACTAGCCGCATGTGCGCCTGTCTCACTGCTGGGTACTGGTGGGCTGGAGGAGTCGCTACGGGCATCAATGTCGGCAATAGGAGGTGCTCCCCGTCCCTTTGATTCAACAGAACATGCATGTATACGATAACAACATCGCGGGAAGGTGGATTTATGTAACTGATATACCCACCACATGCCTGTTGAGAGATCTGGCAACCAACTGGTGAAATCATAACATAACAGTGAAGGCCGTGGCGCTTCATGTATTTTTGTCTTGTGTTTGTTGAGAGTTGCTGAGATTGGTTGTAAGATTGAGTGATGAGCCCAGCTTTACAACACTGTGAATGCGCAAGAACTCACGATATGCAAGGGTGTGGTAGCGTGGGGGGTTTCCTTCACCAATGAACTCCTCTGCTGGCCCGATGAGGCAGTCCGCATCCGGCTCGATGAAAACCGCTACCGACGTTCGTGGCATCACAGAGTTAGTCATGACCCGGTGCTCTATGCTCTTCAGCATCCCATTGGTTACGACCTGCAAAAACCAACCAACATATAATGATGACTGATCCCATAGACAGAATGGAACGAGCAGCTTCAGCCAACGAGAAAAATCGTTGATGCATTAACTCAAGTTGCAAGCCAAAGTTGACGACGAAGGCATTTGGCACAAGCTCCACGTCGATCCAATCACCGTTGTAGGAGATTTGGAGACCGGGGACTACACCAGGCAGGAGTAGGGTGATGAGGTTTCGATCGCAGTGTGGCGGTAGCCCGAGTGCGGGGCTCGAGTCTGAGCACCTTGGGTAACGGTTGAGGGAGATGGTGGTATCACCACAACTGAGGGGCCCCTCGAAGTAGTCAGAGCGGAGCCCCATGCCCTCGCACAGAAGCCGCATTAGCTCCATGCCCACACCTCTTGTCAGCAGGAAGAACGTCTCGACAACCTCGCTGTAGCCAAAGGGAAACCAATTCACAAGGAAGAAATTAAGATCACTCATCCACTATATATGCATGGGATGCTTATGATCCATGGATCTATATATGTTGAATTCTTGTTTTATTTTTAGAAGAACAGGGAGGCCCCTCCCATGTTCCATTAGCTCGAATGAAACCATCAAGATTCCTTACAGCAGCTCAGTGAGGAGCAGTTCGGCAAATAAAAGTTACGTAAAAGCCAGGAGGCAAAGGAAAACTACAGTTCTTGGGGGGGTTTAGGCGAATGAAACAAGTAATTGCTAGATATATCTCGAGGGGTTTCATGACAGCGTGAAAATTATTACCGGAGGCTTTGGGGCTTATCGGGCCAGTGATTCTTGCTGTCTCCCACGGGGAAGTTGGAGGCGAGGCGGAGGCAGTCCAGCCAGTACTTGTCGCCGCCGGTGTTGAAGGTGGTGCCGGAGAAAAGCCGGTTGGGCTTCCGTCTATCGTCCGAGTAGAAGGGCGCCACATCCAGCGCCGGCAGGCTGAAGAACTCCTCGCACACCGCCTCCATGTCCCGCAGCGCATGCTCAGGAACGCCGTGGTTGACCACCTACAGGCATGTACACGTACGTGATCAAAAAGAGAAGTCGAAAAGAGAGGGAAGACCTACATCATCATGATGCACACGTACGTGATCAAATGCCAGTAGTAAATTTGTAACACAAAATGGTTGGACCGACCAGGAAGAAGCCCAGCTCCTTGCCGGCGTCGAGGACGGCGCGGCGAACCTCATCGCGACTGAGGGAGAGGTCGACGACAGGGAGGGAGACGGCGGGCGGCGGGACGTGGGACGGGGCGGGGGAGAGCAGTTTCGCCATGGGAATGGTAGTGTGTGTAACACGCACACGGCAAGAACTAAACAGGAGTACACTTTATACCTGGCACGCTCTTTAATTTATAGCCGTGGAGTATTAAACTGCGTCGATCGGAGATCTCTATCAGCTAGCGATTGGCTCTTTAATTTATAGTTGGAAGCTCGGCGATCGAGCTTAGTGAAAGGTTGTTTGATCGGCTCATTTGTTCATCCGAACAATCCTTGTTTTTAAATACCCTTTTTTTTGCCAGGAAGTTTTTAATTACTAGCTTTTTCTAATTAGCTTGTTTAGCTGTTGAGAGCATCAATCCAAACAAACAAGTAGCTCCTTCATTATTACTCTACTACCTCCTACCTCGGTCCGGGTTTATTGGCCCCCCTCGTATTTTATGTCAAACATTGACCATCTATTAAACTAACAAAATATAAATTATACGAGACAAAAAGTATATTGTGGGATTTATATTTGAAAGAAATTTTCCATAGTATAATATTTGTGACATATAATTTATATTTTATTAGTTAAATATATGATCAAATTCAGCCTAGAATATAAGTAGGCCTAATAAATCCGAAGGGAGGTACTAGTAGTACTATTACTAGGACCAGCCTAGCTCACCTAATCACAAGTGGCCAGCTCACCAAGCTACTCCTAAGGAAGAAACCTTGTTTTCACACTTGAGGAAGGATGTTGTTTGAGCAGTACACAAGGTCCCATACGCTATCTTGTCATTAGCAGCAACTGGAAAAGAGATAAATATGTATTTGATAATATGCTGGACTTGTCGCATGTGAGATCATTGACCGTGTATGGAATGTGGAGGCCGTATTTCATCTATCAGAAGATGAGGTTCCTCCCAGTGCTCGATTTGGAGGACACATCAAGGTTCATAAATCACAATCTTGATGAAACTGTGCAGCTCCATCACTTCAGACACCTCTATACGAAAATGTGGTTATATTTGGTACCTTCCTAATTCTATTGGGAATTTGAGCCATTTCCAAACACTAGATTTCAAGGGCACGAGTATATTGGAACTGCTGACAACTATCACCAAGCTTCGCAAGCTAGAACACCTCCCTGCAGTTGTTGTGTCTATCAGAATGTATTGGTGGATGTCTATATCGGACCATTCCGTGGCAAGGTTCGGGAGCAATGTAGGAAGGACAAGTAACTACAAATATTTGCAATTACAGGGAAGAATTTGTCTTGCACAGGCCGCAACTTTGCATTCTCTATTGAAATTATTTAGGAGTGCAAAACTTTCAAAACTTGGTTTGAACATGCAAGATATATAAGGTTGTCAAATTGCCAAGATATGCATAAGACTTTGTAACAAAAGCTGCAATCTCTATGTAGCTATTTACTTCATTTGAAGCATCCACTTCATGACAGGACATCGTGCGCTCTAGAAACTTGTTGTATAATTTATTTACCTTGCTTTGCAGATTGATATATTATGAACAATTAATTCAAATAAATAATCTTTATCATAAATGGGAAATAAGATTGCTTTTCCTCAACTTAATACACACGTCTACTTTCTAATATAAAATTGACTTTTGTGTTATTGCATGCCAATGAAGAAGACTTTGTTGAACTTCATGTCCTACAGTCAGGATGGAGACTTTGTTCTCTCTTCATGTGGACCATTCCATATATATATAGAAGAAATTACAGCATTGTGATATCAAATAATTGTTCACTCATTGGTCAATGAAATTGCTGAAGTGTGCGATAGATCTGCGATGTGAAGTATGAATTATAGCCCGTGACAGCGCATGAGCGTTCTACTAGTCCAAATTGATTCCGATCGGAAATTGTCTTTCACACTATTGCGTTTTCCCTTCTCTGTCCGAGGTCCTCTTTTCGTTTTTCTCCTTTGTTCCGGCTTGTGGTCTTTTTGGTGGGTGTATACCAGTTAGGCGGGCACATTACTAAAGAGGAGGACCAATAAGAATATGTAAAAAAAAAGGATCAATAAGAATCTTTTTCACAAATTTTTTTTAATACTACTCCCTTCATTTTTGTATACAAGGTCACAAACCCATATTACAGGTACCAAGGTAAACATTAATCTCGGTTTAAGGCAATATTGAAAGCTACTCCCTCTCTCTCAGTTTATAAGGCGTGCGCGTACCTCTAGGTCATCAATGTAACCAACCTAATAGAAGTCATATATTACAAAAATATACTATTATAAACTTCAGATGTTCTATTTTCAAAAGGTAAAATTTTTGTATTATATAGTTTATATTACGGTGATCAAATTGGCAATTTAGGGGTACGCGCACGCCTTATAAACTGAAACGAATGGAGTAGCTTTTCTCTACGTTTCACGTGTCAATTAATGTGCATTTTTTTCTCCAACGCACAACAAGTAAACCATCTCACTCCTCATTGGTTGATTAATGCAGCGCATGCAAATCAATCTTCTCACGACGTATGCACGTAAGAGCATGGTTAATATTACAGCCAACAATCGGCTATAAGGAGTTGCCATGTCATCTATAGCTAACCTTATAGCCGACATGTACAATAGTAAGTTTTACATGTGTACTATTTCATTAGTAGTTGGCCCACCTTACAACCTCACAAAGCGTCTTGGGTCTCATGTTAGAGCCGGTTACTAACCAAGAGCCCGCTTCTCTTCTCTCTCCTCCTCTCTCTCCTCCAACTCATCCAAAATATAATATTTAAAGGCTTACTGCCCGGCCATATCATCCTATTATACTTGCTCTAAAGGATATTAAAGTTCTTGGTTGCTAGTACGAGGCAAAACCCATCATTTTTGCCTCGATTAATGTTAGTGACCTTATATATCTGTGAAATGTAATTTTAATAGTGGCCTTGTATACAAAAATGGAGGGAGTATGGTGTATTTAATGAGCGTATGTCCGCTCGTGATACTTCTGGCGCGACCGCACCTGCGTCGCAGATCCCTAAACGGAGGGCACGGATGGCTTCGGCTCTCTCTTCTCTTTCGGTCGGCCACACACTGCCGCGCACGGAATGCCGCAGCAGCTGACCCTCTCTCTGTAAGAGCCCCATTTCGACTGGATCTAGCGTCTCCTCCGTCGCCGGCTGCATCTTCAAAGACCAATACATCCTCCGTCCGTCAGTCCTCACACTCAGACAGACATGCTTCTACCTGGTCTTCCTCCCCCTGTCATCCAGTTCAATCCGGTACGTACACCATCATCCAGTTCAGATCGGATCTGCTGTGCGCTGGAAATTTGATTCAGGTCAGCAGTTAGAGCCTTGGAGGACGCACAATGTCCCACTTGAAGCAACTCCACTCACTGCCTCAGCCTCGGAACAAATTAGAGGTGAGCGAGGCATCTCATCCCCTCTCGTTAATTTACTCCTGCCTGCCTGCCTGCCTTAATATGCTACAAGCCTACAACCCATATGTGACAGCGTGCTAGTGGCACATCTGGACAAAGGATCCACTGATCGACGAGTATCTTATAATTAGCTAGCTATAAATACAGCCAAGATGATGCCATTTCACAGTGTGTCAGTGTCTGTCACGTTCAGACCTGCAGCCCCCCATTGATTGATTAATTGGTAGGACTTCGATCCATCCCAAGTCTTCTCACAGCTAGGTCTGGCTTAACAATTAATTTAAGCTCAGCCAGTTGATCAAGATCTGGCTGAAAGCTCATGTTAGCACATGGTCTCGAGCGGTTGTTGTTTGAGCATTTCTCATTTGATCCTATTGCTATGCTCTTTTTATCTGTGATGAAGCCATGACTGTACCGTCCGTACAAATTACGTTCTGGGCTATTGTTTACTAATATGTGATTCACTTTATTATAAATGTTTTAAAATAGTATAAATTAAATATTGGCTGATGCCATATTCAGATCTCCTATTCCACATCAAATTATTGGAATATATCACAACAGCGATTGCACATCAATCTTTTATAAAATGTGAAGACATATGCCATGGCAATTAATGCACAAAAATAATCAGGTATATACTCGTAAAAAATAAAAACAGCAGCTTCTTCAAATGCTAAATTACAAGCTCCTCATTAACATATGTTTAATGTGTCATGTTTGCAGTCAAAATATTGTCATTTTTACAATCTGGGGCATCCTTCATGTGACAACAACAACAACAACAAACCCTCCCAAACAAGTTGGGGTAGACTAGAGGTGAAAACCATAAGATCTTGCGACCAACTCATGGCTCTGACACATGGATAGCATGCTTCCACGCACCTTTGTCCATACCTAGTTGCTTGGTGATACTCCAATCCTTCAGGTCTCTCTTAATGGACTCCTCCCATGTCAAATTCGGTCTACCCCGACCTCCCTTGACATTATCCGCACGCTTTAGCCCTCTCCTATGCACTGGAGCTTCTTGAGGCCTGCGCTGAATATGCCCAAACCATCTCAGAAAATGTTGGACAAGCTCCTCTTCAATTGGTGCTACCCCAACTCTATCGCGTGTATCATCATTCCGGACTCGATCCTTCCTCGTGTGGCCACACATCCATCTCAACATACACATCTCCGCCACGCCCAACTGTTGAACATGTCGTCTTTTGGTCGGACAACACTCAGCGCCATACAATATTGCGGGTCGAACCGATGTCCTGTAGAACTTGCCTTTTAGCTTTTGTTGCACTCTCTTATCACAGAGAATGCCAAAAGCTTGGCATTACTTCATCCATCCGGCTTTGATTCGATAGTTCACATCTTCATCAATACCCCCATCCTTGTGCAACATCGATCCCAAATATATACAGCCTGTAATAGAACACAAAAATGATGTTTAATCTTAGTTGTGGGATGTTGTGCAATGCACATCCGCAGCCCAACCAGAGCAGAGCTCGCTGAGACATGAGTTGTGTGTGCAGCTATGCTGAGGCCTGATCTTGGGGGATCAATGTACACAAAAGCCAACTCAATTTGGTGATGGCAACATTGGGTAATGGCCAACACATTCAGAGCTGTCTGGTACCAAAATAATTCATGGTACAGTATACAAAACTAGTACAAGTTGTGGGTACGGGTGTTCAATTATGTAAGCCATCCGGAGGTTAGGTATTTGAATTTAAGTTTTGTAGCCATGCTTCAGCTAATTAGAAAATTGCTCACTAATTCGAAACAATGCATTCAAAGTACACTTCCGCATAATTTAGACATGTCCGTCAGGTAATTATTCGAAGTAAACAGATGCATGCGTTGTGGGTAAAGCAATACCTAGAATGATCCTTAGGAGTGCGGGGACACAAAAGTCAACATAATTTTGTGATGACAGCGGTGGGCATTGGCCATTACATTCAGGGCTGGAAGGCAGGAAATTGAGAACCGGTATGCGTTGCATGAATCTACCTACAACTTCCGCAAACTGGCAGGCACAAATTATTTTAATTAGCTGTCTTTCAGTTGTGAAGCCATGATTCACGATACTGTCTTGAGCCAGCTTCTGCATCTTCAAGTTGCCCTCAACCACTTCGTAAGCTGGATGTTAATATCGTCTGACATACCTGTAATGACACATCACCTGTAATTTTTTCTACTCCTTCATCAACGGGAAAAAAAAACATTCTGCTGCATTTCATAAGAAGAAAGCTAGTAATTAGAAAATTGCTCACTATTTCAACAATATCCTCTCTCATTTAACATTTTAACCCTGCAGTTAGATCATGTTCATTCGGTGGTAAAAGCCATGATTTTCCAATCCCTGCTAATTTTGTTTACCCCGATTCAGCTGCTTGACTTTTTTTTGAAGTTTTTGATAAATTTTTAATTTACTTTTTATGGGGGAGCATATGAGCTTGAGACCAGAATTGCTTATGTTAACAAAAACAAAACAAAAACGGTGAAGTTTTAGTGTTTGTGTGTCGCCAGTCCCACCACATCGTCACCGCCGTCGTCGCCCTTCCCCCTCCCTCACTCCCACTGTCCAATCTTCACAAATCACAATACGCGCGCACGGGCACGGCCGGTGCCGACCTGGTAAATAGACTGGTACGAGCACAGAAGACCAGATTCAAGATTAGTGGGAGATTGTTAGGTAATCTTGTGGTACAGTCATGCATGAATTATGCAGCTGAGTCTAAGCAAGTTAATTAGTGTGTTTGCTAATTGACTTGGACCGTACGTGTGTTAGTTAGGTAAGTTTGAGTTGGACACGTGTTGTGTCATCATAGGAAAGTACTAGTCTGGTTTAGACTTCTAGACTAGGAAAGAGTACGGGTCCTATTACAAGTAGGTTTGGTTAGCCATGTCTATGTCTGAATAGGGTTAGGTTGCTTTGCCGGTCCGTTGCCTCGCGTGTATATATGTACATGTGAGGCTGCACAAAATTGTAACACCGAGAAAACAAAAAAAGCAATGAAGAGAAAAGAGAGGCACGACAAGTGCCTTTGGTAAAAGTTTTTGCGTGTGCGCGTTCATCATGATTTCATGTGATCGATCCAGTGAGTCGAGTTCCAACATATTCAACCTGCACCGCTGTCTTTGAACGTGTTTACACAAACGTGTGGATGGAGTTAAAGCTCCAAGAGGGACTGAAAAACTGACGTCCCTGCAAACACTGCGTGTTGTGAACGTTACAAGGGGAAATGAAAAGGTTCTAAAGGAGCTCAGTGCACTTACTCAGCTGCGTAAGCTAGGTGTGACTAGTATTGATAAGAACAACAGTGGGAAGTTCTGGTCTGCCGTTGCTGCTCACAACCAACTTCCTTCTTTGACGGTGCATGGCAATGATATAGATGGTTGTTTGGGTAGGGATTTGTTGCCACCAAAACACCTGCAGAGCCTCAAGTTGTTCGGCTCCCTAGACAGAGTACCGCATTGGATGCACCTCCTACAGGGTCTACCGAAGTTGGACCTAAAGTACAGCGGATTGGACAAAGCTGTTGACATACAAACCCTCGGGGGTCTACCAAACCTCGCAGTTTTACGACTGTGGCACAGGGCAATTAACATGGACCGTCTGCATTTCCTAGGTTCATCATTCCCTAGCCTCGTGGTGCTTGAGCTTTGGGCCCAGTTCAGTATCAACTTTTTCAGGTTTGAAAAAGATGCAATGCCAAGCTTGAGCTGGTAGAAACTAATAAATACGTGGAGATGAAGGATCTACAATTTCTCACAAACCTCAAGGAAATTCGGATGGATGGTGAAGGCGTCAATAATATGAAGATACAGTTAGAGGACCAGTATGCGGAGCATCCAAATCTCGAGAACGTCAGCTTGAAACTGATTTGTATTCTGGCTGTGTTGCTCATGTCCTTGCTCGGGCCCTCTCCTTGTAACCTTATTCACCTTAACTACCCTTCTTCTCCTTGTAATCTGTGTTGCTTCGATTCGTCTATGTGTGCCATACATGTCTGCATCTCTGGCTGGGTTATGTGTATATGTCCGTGCTTGTTCAGTTTTGTGCCATGATGATACATATTTTGTGGACCTGCGTGACAGTAGGATAAACAGGGAAGAGCAACGGTCTTGACTTGATGACGCGGTGGAATATGGAGAGGCAGAAGTTGGTAAGCACAGAGGTAGAAAATGAGGATCTCCTCAAGAAGCTGTTGGAGCCGTCGGAACCGACAGAAAAGCCATCGGCGCAGCTGCTCATTTTTCCTGTGTTTTTCCCTTCCTTGTGGCTAATTTTTTTAAATAATACATTTTTTAAATTAAATTTCATAAATATTACGCGGGAAAAAACATTTTCAAAAATAATACACCGTCGGCCCGCTGCAGGCCGACTGGATCTAGTCAGCCCACAGCAGGCCGACTGGGATCCAATTGGCTTGCTGCTGGCCGACAGGCCTATCGGCCGTGAGCCCTCCTGCAGTCAGACAGCAGCTGGCCGACAGGAGCTTAGTCGCTTCCAACTGGCCGACAGGAGCTCATTTGGCTAACTGCTGGCCGATTGTAACTAAATAAACACCAACTGATGCATGTTGCACATTGTTCACTCCTTCCCGCCATATTTTCCCCCTTTGCTCTTTTCCGTCATATGTTTCCGCATTGCTCGTCCCGTCATATTTTTCCCGCTCTCTAGTTGCCTCCCCCTTTGCTCGTTCCCGCAGTATTTACCCGCTTTGCTCGTTCCCGTCATATTTTCCCGCTTTGCTCGTTCCCGCCAATTTTTTCCCGCGTTGCACGTTCCGCCATATTTTCCCGCTCTCTAGTTCCCGCCAGTATCTCCCGCTACCGAGTTCCCGCCTTTCTTTGTGTTCTGAGTCTATAAAACACCCTCGGCAGTAACGTTGGTAAGCATTCAGTTGTAGTCTCGTAGTCTCGTCAAGATGTCCGGATATCCTTTCGATCGTAGTTTTCACCCTAGTATGTCTAGATGTCTTCTGGATTTATCCGCCGATTTCAGGGTAGACAACAAGATAGTTCCATGGGAGAAGCTCATCAGTACTGACACCCTACTGAATGAGCTGGCTCCCAGAGCTCGACCACCCCCACTGCCTACACCGCACTGCCCGAGCTTCACCACCACCGCCGTCACAACCTCCACTAGTGAGCTCAAAAAAAGCTCCACCAAAATGCTCACCACGAACACCACGAGCTACCCCATGAGTAGATCGAGGTATCCCTTGGCTCCCCTCACTACGTAGAACCCATTCACGGTGCCAAATCCGCAAAAAAATGGGTGAGTTGGGTTTATAAATTGGAGAATATATGTGTGAGGAGAGGGAGAAAGAAGAACAGAGAGGAGAAGAAGATAAGAACATCTAGCCTGGGAGAAAGAAGAAGGAAAGGAGAAGGGAGAAGGAGCCAGCCGCGGTGGGGGGCCCACACCCTGTCGGCCCGCAGCAAGCCGATTGGTCTGCGGCTGGCCGACAGGGGCGCCCTGTGACCAGCCCGCGCCGACAGCCAGCGCTCCCCCCCCCCCCTCGCGACGTGGCCAGCTCAATGAGCGGCTGGCACGTGGCAGCCCGGCCAGCTGTCGGCCTGCTGCTGGTCGATGAGGCTCAGTCGGCCTGCTGTGGGCTGACTAGATCCAGTCGGCCTGCAGCGGGCTGACGGTGTATTATTTTTGAATTTTTTTCCGGCGTAATACTTATGAAATTTAATAAAATAAATGTATTATTTTAAAAAAATTAGCTTCCTTGTGTGCGTGCCCCACAGCAGTCACAGGAAGCAGAGCAAAGCAGAGACGGAAGTGTCTCACGGGCCAGCAGCCGTGCAGCAAGGCTCTGTAAGGTCGAACTCGATCGTTGGCTCAACAATCACACTATCAAATCTGAACGTGCTCTACCTAAAGGAAAGCATCGATGTCAGAACAGGCACAGTACTGTACAGTACAAACTCAAAAATAGCGATGAGCTTATCATACCTAATATACTTCACTCTGCTTCACCATTCTAGTACCGTACCACTTTTTATTTTCCTCTTTGGACGCATGAAGGTGCATCAAGATGGCTCTGCACAGCATGGCTCCGCCATGCTCCTGATTAAGTGCCAAACTCACATTATCATATGCTACTACTCAACTCTGGGTGTATATTCTGCAACTCTGTTTTCCTTGCTAGCTTAACCTCGTGATGATCCTTTGCAAATAACTAGACAAATAGAGATGCATTGCTGATAATGATCATATTTATGTGTATGACTACTCTAAACATATAATCTTGTTTGGAGAACTTGATACAAATAAATAAAGGCTAATAGATTTATCATGCTCCTCTGTACAATCCAGATATACAAACTTACTATATCATTATTACAAGCTCCATCGGTATTAACTGCTTGCAGGCAGCTCAGCTAGCCAGTAAGAAAAGAAGTCCTTCCTTTTGCATACAGCATGATACGCATATGCCTGATGCCTCTAAACAATGTTGTTTGAAATGAGTAAATAAACAGACTTATATGCCCATCTAACCAATGCAGAACAAAGCAAATCATAAAAGCTTGAAGCTTTCAAGATAATAAACCTTAAACAACAAGTTTATAACACAGAACAGTTGTTTGCAAAAAAAACACATGCACAATCAAATTATTACAACAATCAGTCCATAGCTGACAAATCACACACCACACAACGAGAGCATAGCAGCAGCATGAGCATGTCAGGGGCTCATGCCACATAAGCTGGATGCCACTCTTATTTATTTCTCTCTGCTCGGAGCATGTACCATCATCTATTTAACCAGATGATAAGTACTTGCTTTGAAGCACGCTGGTATGGGTCGATCCAGCAAAGCTGACCGAGCCAACCAAAACCAAACTAGAAGATGCAACAATCCATAGACCAATGCAGAGCCACACCATGGCAATGCGGATGCAGAGAACACACAAACCAATCAACTAACATGACTTTGGGAATAGGCAACATACACACAACCATATATTGCTGAGAAATCTTCAACTCTATGGATCGACATGCACACAGCGTCGAAGCAAGCTGTCGATCAAACTCTTGGAAGGGATGGATTACCTACAACGTAGCATTATACATTGCCAATAAGATGATTGATCAACTATATAAATTACTAGCAATGGAGTAGTACTAGGATGATGATGAAGAAACTAAGTAAACTAGCACATTGATTTAAGTATTAATGAATGGAGAGATGGAGCCAAATATATCTCACCTGAGTACGGTGCCTGTCGGCAGCTGGGCCTTCTTGTAGTACCTCGGGTGGCTTGGCTTGTAGAGCAAAGGGTGGTGGTTCACATCACCTTCGTGCCACTCCAAGCTGTCCCACCAGTCCTTCTCGCAGTCCACATTGGGGCATTGAATGGCAACAGCGGGCATGCACCTGAGGCCCCAGCAGCCCCTTATCTTGAGAGTCTCGAGCTTCGGCGCAAACATCTTACTCCCAGAGATGTGTTGCAGCCTATGGAGATCGTGCAAGTGGACGTGCCTCAGCTTGGGGAAATCTACAATTGTTTGCTTCTCTTGGCGGTCAGGGTCCACAGGGAAGATCTCCATGAGATTGCCACAGCACACGATCTCGAGGGTCTCTAGGCGAGGCAAGGTAGTCATATGCACGGATAAGGGGAGCACATGTATGAGCCTGGGGCAATGGTCTAGGTGCAAGAATTTGAGGTATTGGAAGGAATCGTTACAAGGTAGGTCGATTGAACTCCAGTTCCAGATGTAACTTGCCATAGGGAGCTGGGATGCCCAGAATGTGGCCAACCGAGGAAAGCATTCAAATCTACCATCAAAAGAATATGATGTGGGAGTAGCAAAGACAGATCTTAGCTTGGGGCACTTCTCAACTCGGCACCACACAAGGCAGCTCCAAGCGGAATCTTCTGTGACTGGGATGCTAGTGATGGACAAGCTATCATGCACATGCAACATATTAGCAGAGCCACATATAAAATCAGGGTTTAAAGCAGCACTAGTGCTAGTAGTTCCCAGAGTGCTGCCCTCCTGCTGCAGTAATCCACTCTTCATCTCCTCTTCATCTTGTATGTGGACGTGCCAGCCCATGAATTCATCAAGAGCAGGAACATATGGGAACTTCCTCAGGTACCGCTCAATGAATTTTCCAGAAGAACGAACAGACGGACAAGCCCACATCCACCTCTTTGCACCTTCAATAGCAGCAACATCCTGCAGGTGGTCTTGAATGATGATATCTCTTGCATATAAATTCTGAACAATCTGTGCAATTCCTTGAGCATATTCTCTATCACTAACAGCAATACTTGCAGGTGATGAAGCCATCTCCACAACTCCCCCTACTTCTTGATATCCCCCATACTCGAAACATCCTTTTATGGGCATTAGCGACTTAAGGAGCCTTGCATCCCTCACAAAGATGTACGTGTACCTAACAAAAGATGGAACTGTAACAATACATGATGATTCTATAGAAGCACTAACCTCCTTGGACATTTCTTTCCAGTTAGCTTTGATAGATGATCCAGGCCGTATGGTGTCGATGCGTAAGACATCACACATCATTGTCATTTTGTTCCTTGGTGGCCATTGTATTGCTCGCAGCTTCTCGCAGCCCAGCAGGATGAGCCGCCTGAGGTTCAGTCCTACCACTTCTCTCAGGTTGAGGGTCTTCACCGCAGAGCCTGAGAGGTCCAGCTCCTGGAGGCTTTTCATCAAGCCTATCAGCAGCACACTCTTCAATTTGGCAAGGCCCCATAAGGAGATGATAGATATCTTAGGAATAGCAGCATCAGTGATGATGAAACTAAATGACTCGAGCAATGGGGGCAGAACATCGGGGACAACTTGTTCCAATCCAACACAGTTTTCAAGGATGATTGTCTTAAGGTGGATTGCGCTTGATAGGTTAGGGACTAGCTTGTGCGTGGTTATTTCTGTTGCAGTGTCGGAGTCTGCTGCTACTCGGAGCTTGACAAGGCTAGTTTTATTGCCACAAAGATCAACTATCCTCCAGTCCTTGACTCCCTCCACATTTAGCTCCCGGAGTTCATCCATTAAACACATCATCTTTTCTGAGTACCAGTCTGTATACCTCAGGTCCAGCAGCCATAGCTTTTGGAAGCATGATCCATTTTGGATTTTGCTATTTTGATGCTCTTCACCTTTGATATCTTTGCAATGGTCCAGAAGGAGGAATCTTAGGTGGCTGCAGCAGAGGAAGGGAGGAGATGTAAAACTGAAGGTGCACAAAGATAGATGTAGCACACGCAGCCTATTGTTGTCTGGGAACATGACATCCGGTAATATTATACTCCTACCATTTGATTTATCTGCTAGGAGGAAAAAGGATGTCGCTCGAAGAGGCAGCACACCAATATCATCATGTAGCAGGGCTTGGTGTGTGGCTGAAACCCAACGGTCATTAGGGCTGGAAATGCAAGCATCAATCTCATCTTCATCTTCACTGGGATTATCTTCCTCCATAATCCAATCCAGGAAGATGCATCTCTGTAGAGCATCACCAACCTCCCATGACGACGAATTACCATCCTCTAGTATAATCCCATCACATATCCAATAGTCTGAAGCATGCGTTCCCCAGTCAATACAGTCGGCACGTCTTCTTGCCCAGACGTACTGGAAGCACTCAAATACTATGCCAGGATCAAGAATATTGATGTACTTGGCGGCCTCTTCAAGCAATATGTTTCTCCGCAATTGTTGACCTCCCACGTCAATATCAGCCTTACTCACAGTTTTCTCAAATTCATCATCTTCTTGTTCGTTATAGACTTGGAGCCTCCTGCCCCAGGTCCACAACACCTTGTTACTCAAAAATGTAGTTATGGGGAGGCCACAGTCATACAAATCAATGTAGTGGTTGTTCCCGTTGTGAAAAATCACCACAAAGGTACTGTTATAAAGCTTTCTGAAGATCTCCCCTGTGACATCACTTATTACACCTCTAGAGCCTTGGTCTATCCCATTGAAATCATCCTCCTCATCATGCTGATCAAACATGGCCATTACCGACTGGGGAAGCTCTAGCTCCTCAGCAATTGCCTTTTGCAGGGCTCTCATGCTTTGCCACAATGAGCAATCCACGTGTACAACCTTTTCAAACTTCATTTCTTGAGCAGCTGATGATTTCAAGAGTTGGGCAACCACTCTGAGAACAGTGGATGCCCCGAGTCCCCGCCAGCCACGGAAGAAGATATTTCGTTCGTGTTTGGTCGCGCCCTCCAGAATACCGAGTATCTCTTCTGCTGCAGCATTGATGGTATTTGCCTTGAGCAGGATGAACTGCAGTGTATAATAATAACCGAATGAGGTTTATCACAATTACTTTTGTTTTTTCTTTCACTACTTTGTTTCAAGTTTTAAGGCAAAATTTAACTGTAGGGATAACACATGGGAATAACAAAGATAATAGTTAATTATTATTCTTAGGCTTAGTCTGGGGAGCACAGCATTTAGAAAGCCACAGTAATCCAAAATTATGGTGTTCGAATGCCTGGGCAATGTATACCTCAGTTTCTAAAAAAAACATAGTTTTCCTCTGCTTTGGCAAAACTACAGAGCATTTGGTAAGCGCAGTCTTTCTAAGTTTCCTCTGGTTTAACTGATTATTATGTTGCTGCATAATTCTAGAGATAGCTAGCTGAGCTAAACTCAGGTACACCCAATGACCTACATCAACTTGTGCTAACGGCTGCCTCATGCATGCAGCCTTGCCATTGCTATGAACAAGTCGGCATATGTCTCCACACACAGGAGGCCAACGCTTGCCGCCCGCACTTCTATAGGATGAGAGGGTACGTATGTGCATGTGTGCTAATCAATCGTCCTACCTAGCTTAACCTGCTGTATACGAGGGTGCTCCAAGAATCAATCAACCTACTCCACGTTCTAATCTACAAGCTGCCCTTGGGGCACTGGCACAATCCCAAGATTGGCGAGATCAACGAGGAAGTAGAGTAAGTGGTGAGCTTGATTTGTTCGTGGCTAGAAGATGGGAAATTACAGTTGATGACGGACAGAAGATGGACTCCAGAGACCAGCGAGGCGTGCGTGTTTCTCGGTTTAGGAAAAAAGATGTCCAGACCTATTTTTTCGATACCAGTTTTTTAGATACCACTGTTTTTAAAATTAAAGTATTTGTTAATGCCAAATGCATCGAAGTCTTTAAAACCATGATTTAAAAATTCACGGTAATCTTCTAAAACTTCAAAAATACCTTGCTGCCAAACCTAGCCTTAGTGTTACTTATTTTAGTACACGCGTTGTTACAAACGTATGGATGCTTTACAATGCCTGCAATAACACACTTAATCTGGATTCTAAAAAATTTACTACCATCTAAATTCATGAAAAACCAAAAATGTGTGTATATATAGAAACCATGCCAGCGAAGCATCTCCCAACCGATGGGTTCATGCAATTAGCTCAATATATGGCACGACTGAATTAGAGATCCTCTTCTCAAACAAAAGTGCAACATTCTATATAGGGAAAGCCCACAAAGTGTACATGCCATAAGCAAAATATGATAAAAATGCAAATCTCAAATAAGCTCGTAGAATTGATTGCTGTAGATTGAGATGCACGAATGGATTACGTACCCTTGGCTCCATGATGTATCGAAATGATCCCCAGGTTCATTTAGAGTTGAATTGGCTCGTTCAATCTACCCCATGGATCAGATGGATCTGCAGCAAAGACCCCAGGCTTAACTCTTCGTTCCTGCAGATGTGTAGGAATAGAGTGAGTGCAAGCATATGGAGAAGTTACATCATGATCTCTAGCTCCTTATGATTAAACAGTCTTTCAAAAGCTAGAAAAATCTGGAGAAGCACTCTGCGCACAGATCATATAGACATCTGTGGATTGACACAGTTACCTTGATTGCAGAACTAGATTGATCGGCCAAAACTAGCTAGCTTAGCTAAACAGCAGCCAAACAGATTGATCAGGCTGAACGAGAAAACCAAGTAAGCTGCGTGAACACACCCTCACCTAGTATAGAATAGAATGGATATGCAGCAAGCTTTGGTCCACGCATGCATACACATGGCAGTAAGGGTAGTAGTAGTATTCCCGGCGTTGCTTTGTTGCTTTATTCTCTGCAAACAAAGTTGTGAATTAATTCTTTGCTCCCTGCACACTCTCCATCCATCATTCATCATCAGATTCTTTGCTTGCTAGGTTTAAAAGATCACAGAGTAAAGTTAAGAGTGAAGTGCATCATAGGTCCTTGAACTATTTTAGATGTGCTACGTAGGTCCTCGGACTATGAAAATCGTCATCCAGGTCCTCAAAGTGCAATATATGTGTTATTCTGGTCCTCAAACTATTTTAAAGGTGTCACGTAGGTCCTTAAACTAATACAGTGGTGTCACATATATACACACTAATTACACTTCAAGGATTTTCGAGGACCTAGATGACAGTTTTCATAGTTTGAGGACCTATGTGGCACCATCGAAATAGTTCGAGGACCTAGGATTCACTTCACTCTAAAGTTAAAGATAAAGGTGGCCCTGCATGTGATCTAGTGATGAGATTACTGATGTATGTACCTAGAAAACTGGATTCTATGCTAAATTTGAAATCATGCCCTAGAGCCGACCAAGAAAAGTCGAGGCAATTATACAAAAATAAGGGAAATATGTTTCATCATACTGGTAAAGAAAAATCTCCACAAGCTTGCTATCGGAGGTGAATGGGTCGATTATCCAACACTGTTCTTGGGTACACCCCACTTAAAGAGATTGAATAGGGTATTTTTGTACCGTGTTAATTATGATGTGAATCAAGTCTTAGAGTGTTAATTTTGACCTACATGACATGATGATGAATGCAAACTTCCAAAGCATATAACAGCCGTATACTTGCATTCAGTAATTAGATACAAGTAGTTGTGTGTCTTGGGTCTTTTCCATCTTTCTCAAGTATTTTTTATCAGTAAAGCATTGATGAATACTGCACATACTACTAAAA
The DNA here is from genome assembly GCA_902687465.1 of Secale cereale. Taxonomy (NCBI): domain Eukaryota; kingdom Viridiplantae; phylum Streptophyta; class Magnoliopsida; order Poales; family Poaceae; genus Secale; species Secale cereale. Next base: position 824,145,178 of record LR738712.1, on the reverse strand, counting down.
TGGGCCAAAAATTATATCATACGGTCACACTTACAATAATGCATGATTTATTTATTTTTGTTTAGGTACATAAGTAAATGCCAGAAAGATATGAGAAAGAACCCACATGCAGTTCCAGTTGCTCTAAAGCAGGGCTAACTATGAAAGGGAAGCCAAACGAAGGACGCCACTGGTAGAATCATAACGTATACAGGCATGCATGAGTCAGTATAACATGCATCAGTTCAGAATGATGAAGCTGCCAGTGCATATCGCAAATCCATGCACCTGATGATACATATGCACACAACAGTGAAATGAGAAAAATATTTTGGAACGACGACAACGAAACTAATGGGAAGGCATGCATTTAGAGACTGAACAAGTGCAGTTAAAAATGAAGCAGAGAACAACAACAGGGGTATCAACTTCAGTCGCAGCAACAAGAGAATCACCTTGGTGTCAACAGCAAGTTGGATATGGAGGTGTAGTCGAGCAGCAGGCACTGGATATATCGTCATGCGGCGTCGAGTTTGAGCTTCCTAAGGCTTACGAAGCCGCAGAAATCAGGCGAAGGCACAGGTCCAGGCACACGGCAGGAGAGCTACTGCTGAAATGGTGCAGCAATTGTCACGCGCCCCGCCCCACGATCCGACCCGTATTGAGATCGAGGACAGCGTGGTTCGCTCCTGATGCCACATTGCGGCACAGAAGGCGACCCATCGGTCGTCATGGCACTGCACGTCTGATTTGGTTGAGTCTAAACTTGAGCACGAACTTGTCCCTGGGAATGTTGTGAGTTGTGACTAAGATGGCACAGCGCACTGTCGATGTTTCTGACAAAATCTTCTCAGCCTTGCGCTTGGTTTGTGGGCAGAACAACGTGTCCCTGGTGAAGACCAGGTTCCTGTCGGATGATGTCCAGAGCCGTCTCCAGCCTCTCAATGGTATGCTCGTCCTCGAAGCCCAATTGCGACAGCACGTAGTCGAGGATCTCCTGCGCGCCAGTAACAAGTAATAACTGAGAGAGTCCAGTCACCGAACCAATTTACCTACGGGAGTGCCTAGGACTCATCTAAATGAGATATAATTTGGTCTCACTAGGACATATGCCCGTGCGTTGCAACGGAAAGGATAAATTGGCTTGCATCTGCAAGCACAACACCTCGTGCTTCGATACGAAGGAAACACCAACTGCCCCATCCTTCAAAATGCCCACTGACGCAGTATGACATCCTGACGGTGCCACCGTCGGTAGGTAGGCGCACTAATTGAGGTTAAGAAAAATTATGGGGGTCATGTTATACTTCCTTTGTAAGGTACTATTAGATTGTGGACCACTTGGTCTCAGCCGCACAATGATCACAAAATGAGTCTTAGTGCCGATTGTAAGGAAATCTCCAATGCGAGGTAATACATATTTTTCCGTTATATAGTTTTGGACCGTAACACACACGTTGGGATCGAAATGCCTCGGGCATTTTTAGGACTCCCATGCTATCCCTTATTTGTCCACTCGACCTGTGGTTAGACCATGTTTTCTCGTCTCGGTATTCCACGGTCAGCCCATATTACCAAAAAAATAAGGATTTAGGAAAAAAATAGTTGTATTGGCAATCCAAGTGTAAATGCTCTATTATTGTTTGCAACCCCGAAATCTTGGAAAGCATTCTTTTCATAAGTGTCTTGCAACATGCACACGTATGTGTTAGATAGGAAAAACAGTTTTTTTGGCAATCCAAATTTAAATGCTCTACTAACATTTGCAGACCCGAAATCCTAGAACGCATCCTTTTCATAAAGGCGAGTAATCTGCGTCGGTGCACCGGCCCAAAACTTTCGGCCGGTCGCACCAGCAGCGTAGGATATGTTTGTTTATAGCCGCACGATCTCCTTCCTCCTCTCCCGCGTCATTTTCTTTGAGAAAATAAGCACATCGCGCCGCCATGGACGGCAGGCCTTGAAGCACGCCTAGGTCATCTCATCTATTACTGCCCTCGCTACCAGTCGTCGCCCTCGCTGCGGTCATCTACTGTATTGCTCACCAGCTGCACGCATGCAAATAGCTTGTCCCCATGGCTGCAGCTCCACACGAGGGGTGCTGCCATGGCCATGGGCGTCGAGCTCCGCGACGGGTGCTGCCATGGCCATGGCCGTCGAGCTCCGCGAGAGGTGTCGCCATGGCCATGGCTGTCAAGCTCCGTGCGCGAGGGGTGCCCGCCATGGCTGCCGGGGCACCGAGATGCAACTCGCGCTGATGGCCGGTTCCAACTTTTGACGATGCCCGTTGCAGCTTTTTCAGCGAAAAAACTTGTCATCCTCGCCGGCAGTTGTGTCTCGCCATTGTATGGTTGCCGGCGGAAAAATAATGGATGTAGCAATAATCTGTTACAGTTGCAGCAAAAAAGACATCACTACAGTCGTCGCGTCGCAGCTCAGCCTAAACATATGTAGCAAAAAATGAAAACGATTGTAGCAAAAAGCGACATCGGTTGTAGAAAAAACGCGAGGTCGATTGTGCATTGCAGCAAAACGTGATGCCGGTGGCAGCAGTATGCGATGCCGTTTGTAGCAAATTCCGACGCCGGTTGAAGCATGTAGCAAAAACAACGGTCCCTTTCATAAATGTCTTCCAACATAGACACGTCCTTCCATCTTTTTTCATGCATGTCTTCCAACATGGACACGTCCTTCCATCTTTTTTCATGCACAATTCCTTCCATCCTTGGATCCCATAATAATCCTCATACCGATCCTCCCATTAATAGCTCGTAATTCCTTTTTACCATACATGCAGACATCATGCATCTCATTCCATTTAATCATCCAATTCCTTCCATCCTTTAATGTATGTCAATATCCTTGCATCCCATAATAATCGTCAAATCCATCCTTCCTTTCATAGCCCACATTTCCCTTTTTAGGATGCACGTATGCAACGTCATGCACCTCATTTCCTTTTAATCATCCGTTCCGATGGTTTGATCCTACACATCATCCTAGGGCTTGTTAATTGTCTACATATTAGCATATATAAATTGGTGCGTTCTGATATACTATAGCGAGGTGGGACTATTCATTCAGGAAAGAACATTCTTTAACACAAAGAAAAGCTAGCTCGTTGGTTGCCTTCTTAGAAAGGAAGAAGAGGTCGTGAGTTCAATACCACCCGGCGCAATAATTTTTGCCTGTTTCTCAAAGCCCACTCTTCTATTACCGGGCTGCCACTTCAGCTCGGCCCGAGGCCCAAGAGAGGCCACCATCAAACGTTGGGCCTCACAGCAAAATTTCTACCTCATATGAATGTATTCTATTATTTTTAACAACGTGGACTCTTGGCGTGGTGGTAAGGCATGTGTTTTCTACCTTTCTGGTCATAGGTTCGAATCCTGACCTTTTCTTTTTCGGCCGGAAGTTCAAATTAGTACCACCTTGTTTATATTACGATTTTGTCAATACAAATTGTAAAAGCGTATTATGACATGAGAAGAAAGCGTATTGTGACGGTGAACCCGACAAACTCGTTCCGTGCTTTATTATTAGGTAAAGATTCACCCGAAAAACAAAATAGATACAAAGTAGTACAACATGCCACGTCAGCACACATGCATCTTATAGTCATATCCAATCTATTTATATATAAAAGGTAAATGATGGGTTAATTAGAAGCAAGATAATTAGACTAGAAAATCTCACATTAATTAGAAAATACTAACCCTTGATCTAAAAATTATTACTACGTAACCGTTAGATATGCGTAACGTGCCCTACCTGGTCTCTCGTGAAAACTTAAAAAAACTGTTCATTTTCATGTACGTATTGGTGCAACACAAGTTTAATTTGTATTGATCTCTACCTGCCCGAGGCCTTGCCATGCCCCTTCAATATTCCATATCTATTCTGAACCGTCACCAAATTCAATCGGATCCTCTTTCAAGATCCTCACGCACGATGCAACCATAGTTTCCTCGGTAGCGTCAGCCCGCCGGCCGGCCGATCGACCTCCTCCGGTGCCGCAGTCCTGCTGTCCCATGCACGCTCCAGCAACAAGCAGCCTGCAAGATCCCTAATGCAAACAGCCCCGCATCCCCTCTCCTTCCATGGTTGAACCACCGGTTCTCATCCATCATGTTTTCCCATGGTGTGGTTATGTTGAGGTACGTATTCTTCTCAATTTCTATGCGAGCAGCATCCTCCAGTCCCCAACGAACATGGTGATCCGCTCGCTGACTTTCGATCGTACTTTGCCGGGAGGGCAGATACCTTCTCCCACACGGGGCCAAATAATCGGACGCGCCTAGACGGAGAAACTCGGGGATGCACAGCCTGGAGCTGCCACCGCAGAGCGCCCTAGCGGTCTGCCCTCAGCCGTCATTTGGCGGTGTTACAAGGATGCGTTGCAAAGTTGGCATCATGCGTCTTGATATTATCTCTTAGGTGGTGGCCATAGACGAGGCCACAACGTCGTAGATCTTCCGAACCTACAGTTACATGTGGGGCGTGGCGAGCTATGATCTCTTAGGGGGTGGCCACAGACGAGGCCACAACGTTGTACATGAGCAGCATGGTGAGCAGTGATTGCCAAGCTGCAAGAATCAGACCTTGCACATAGCGTATATGATGCATGCCTTCCCAGGCTCTAAGACTGGAGCGTCGCTGGCCCATGGCATCTAGCAAAGACGAACTGCCATATACCTTTGGTAAGTCCTCATTGCATGCTTGAATTTTCGATTATCAGTACGTGGCTTGAACACCATGTATGTACGATGGGCGAGGAGAGGCATTTACCATTCGCCATCCACATAACTGCTGAAAGGATTGTAAAAGGTCTATCCAAGGTAGCAAAAGTTCTATCATCTATTCCATATGTACCATAGGGTTATGAAAGATATAAACATCTGGGAAGCATGAGCATCCCATCTGCATGCATCCATGTTAGGAAACTTATTATGGACATGCAAGTATGATCTCTGCACAATGTACAGTAATATACGACATATATATATATATATATATATATATATATATATATATATATATATATATATATATATATATATATATATATATATACTTTGACAAACAACGTACCCAGACAATAAAAAATAGCAGAACCCTTCCTATCTACAGATTTACTAATTCTGAGTCACCTGAGAGCCCCTTATTTCTAAGTCGGTGAGAGTTCTCAATCCAACATTTACATTCATGTCAGATTCGACGGTTTTGTAACTATGATAAATTTGTCTACAAACTATTTTTGCACTAAATGACTAAAGTAAATGCATGGACGCATGCAAACATACTTTTAGATATGTATGAACAAATTTGTAAAGTCAACAAAGAAACCATATTTTCTCTCCCCGCAATAGTCAGATATTTCTATTTTGTCTGCAATATATATGAATATCCTTTTGATCGGGATGAACAAACTTAAAATTCAACTGTGAAATAAATATTTTTGCATCGGCCGAGCCGTAGACAGACTCTTATGTTATAATCATTAAATGTTACTAGGATATATTTATAGAGTATATTATTATATTATGAATAACTTTGACAAAGATATGTTTATTTTCGAAAGGATATACCATCGTATCAAGTTTTACTTATGTAACATCTAACTTTATTAAGAAATTATATGTAAAGCTAAAATTGAAAATTATATGCCAATGTGTATCAGTCACAATTTGGGTTCCAAGCTTTAATTAGTTCCACGTAATATTGGATTTTAAGTGATCTTTGTTACTGAAATACATCTTCTATCAGTTGAGTCACATCTTATTTATCATGCCAAAACCAAATTAAACATTCATAAATAGAAAAGATAAATATGAAGACAATAAATACACAATTCAGATCTCCATTGAATATTATAGGTTCGATATTATTCATAGTCTGTCTTTTTCCCTTTTTGTTTCTGGAGTAGTCAACCGAGTTTTAGAATAAATTGTGTGTATTGACGTCGGCAGTGCAGCAAGTAGTCACTTAATCGCCCTGCCTAGAAACTGTATTGCTATTCTCATCTAGGTTCCCGCAATGGCAAAGGCTTGGAGATCACCGTTTCTATATTCATTGGTTCATGCCGAGAAGGAAAGACAGCTAAGTTTGAGTGGCAAAGTATTCTCGCAAGATTAAGAATAGGAGGAGAAGATGATGGGTGGTGATTCTATATCAAAGCATTCCATCTTCTGGTCTCTATATAGTTTCCAAATAAAAAAATTGGACATGGTAAAGGTATCTTCTTGTCTCTATAATAATTTCTTAATGATTTTCAGTTGATGACGCTCAATTTGAAAGCATTAGTTCTATGAACTTTGGGAAAATATCCATGGTTGATGAATTCTTTTCACCTATGATGCATATAGACAATAACACTTTTGTATCCATTTATAGGAAAGTTTATTTTTAACTTGGAATTGCAGACACATAGTAAAATCAATGTGATTAAGATGGCAAAACTATGCATCCTATGTATTCACATCGACTACACTGAAGAGGGGGATGGGTGTATTAAGGATTAAATAAAATAAAATATATAGATATAATACTAATTTCATTTTAAAAATCGATGATATTCTAGAAACATATGATCAAGTGGATCATACACAGAAGCTAGAGAACTATCAGCTCACTTATGTTCTAAATTTGATTTCTATCCAGTGATCCAATATCAGACGTAGATACATATGGTAAATAAAATAGTAATTATAGGGATGACATAATTGAGAAGTGCATCTTGAAAATTATAATAATATTACTTGTGGTTATACAATTGTATTATTTCCTACCCATATATAATGAGAACATTTACAAAACCACAATTCATTTTAAAATAAATTCATAGTTCAAACAAATTAAAGACGCCCCCAGGCATTTGCGACGGTCAAGTGACACACGCCGGGATGTGGGATCTTTGATACTTGGTAAAGAACAAAGTTTATATATGATTCATCTCATGGAGTTCTGAGTTAATCATCAACACACATTAACAGATTGCATGTTATTCAGTGCCTCCTTAATTACTCCACCATTATATTTCATTTATTGTGGCGTAGGAGATGGACTACAATATAAGTTCAATGACAATACATATGTACAATGCCATCTCTTACATTGAAATTATTCGGACGTAAAGTTATGGACCTCATTACGGAATAGGTCTATGGTGATGTTACGTTCATTAAGCATATCAAGAGATGTATCTTTGGAGAGCGCATGGAAAAGAAGTGTTACAAAATAGACCAATTGAGATAGAAGTGAAACAAAATGAGAGGAGGCATGCACACTAGACTTGAGGAACCGAGATAAAAGAGAGAAAACAACAATATGAAGACAAGAATGTTTTGGATACTACATTTTGAGACAGCCATGGAATCTACAATAGTTGTCATACAACAGGAACTTTTTATATAAAAATGTGTTTGTACGTTCATATTTTCTATCTAACAATAGCTTTTCACAACGTTCATTCATTACATCGTATAATATGAAATATCTAATTGGGATCATAATATTAGTTTTTTTCAGAATAATTAAAGATGATTCCAAATCTACGTTTGTAAAGGGCTCGTATTTGTGAATATGCTCACATTTGGTAATTTTCTATAGACAAATCAAATAATGTGTACTAATGGAACTAATTATAAAATTCTAGCCCGCACATCGGGCGGGCCACTCTGCTAGTGGCTATAAAAGTGAATGAGACATAACTAAAACTCAGTTAGATGAGTTCTAGCAAAACTGTTTACTTATCGATGGTCAGGTCTCAGGTGAGAGAGTTAACCCCCGGCCCCCCTTTCAGAAAGGAAAACGTTTCGAGCCGGCGGACCGGCCGGAGCTTACGCCGGTCGTCTCCCACGCGCAAACGAGCGAGCAGTGGCCCCACGCAAAAATAATAATTCTATCCCGTGCCTTATACCTTTCACACCGCTGCTACCGTCCACCCATCCATCCCCTATCTTATCCCTTTCTCTCTCTTGTCACTCCCCGCACGACTGCCTACCTGCTCAGCTCCTTCATGTGCTCTCTTTTTTTGTGCGCTGGTCACCATATGCCACTAATGATCTCGTCTTCCCCAGACGCGGTGAGCACCAAATCCCCCCCCCCCTCTCTCTCTCTCCAACACCACCTACCTCTAGTGGCCATGTCTTCCCCAAATGGGCTACTACCTCAGAGCTGGGGGCACCAAGGGAGGCACCCCTGATGTTGTAACGAGCAGTATGGAAAGCTACAACCGATGTGAAAAAAGCTTCAATCAGCGATGACAAATGCTGCAACCAACCACTGCACAACAGAAAAGTTACATCCGGTGTCGCACAAAGCTTCAACTAGCGTTGAAAAAAGCTTCGAACAACAAATGTTGATGCTAGTGTTGGCTACGGCCAACAGGGGCCATGGGAGCAGTGCTCTTCGACGGCGAGGTTGCAAGCGTGGACGTCGGAGCTGCAACCGGCATGGAAGAAAGCTTCAACCCCATGAAAAAAAGCTTCAATGGATGTGGAAAAAAGCTTCAACTCGTATGTGAAAAAGATCCAACTGGCATATGAGGGAACTCCAAACCATAGAAAAAGCTTCAATCGATATGAAAAAAAGCTTCAAACGTGGAAAAAGTTTCAACCGAAGCGAAAAAAGCTTCAACCAGAGTTTAAAAAAGCTTCAACCGAGGGGACAAGTCTGTGCACGCACGAGCGTCGACGGCAACGAGCGGCGAGCGACAAGAGGAGAGGGCGTGGGGTGCTGCAACGAGCGGCGACGACAAGGAGAGGACGCGGGTGCTCGCGGGGTAGGAGGACGAAGGTGCGCGGGGCGAAGGCTTGTGGGGACGGAGGTTGAAGATGAAGTCAAAGAAGGATGAGATGCCAGATCTGACGGCTATTGGAGCCCAGATCGAACGGCTGCGGCCAGACCGGCCGAAAATTCGGCCAACGCGCCGGCGCAGAGTACAGGCCTTTCTGAAATCTGAAAACATAAATAAACAGTAAACGTGTGCACTGCTGGTTGCACCCACTCACATCAGGTAGATGGTGAAGCTGCGCATCCTTCTTCTTTATCGCCATCTTCTTCCCCACCCCCATCGAGAGGAAAGCACCGTCGCTGCAGATGTTGGCTTCGATATAACAAAACTCCCGATCGAAATAAATTTTGATTTTGGGAAGCCCGGCTCCCGATCTACCAAGACAATAAGTCAAAAGCAAATATGCTCTCAGAACATTGCGCATTGGATCGGATTATCTCGGTTCGGGTGTGTTTGGTTTAAGAACGAAGTAGAATAGAATGTCATGCTTCCATTCCACAGGAATAGATCGGTTACGTTCCTGTGTTTGGTTATGAGTATTAGATGGAATGGAATGGCTACGTTCTAGTGTTTGGTTTGGGAGTTTCATGATGTTCGATGTCCCAATGTTTGAGATTTTTTTAATTTGTTTTGAATTTACAGTTCATAGAGGGCGTAGGGGCACCCAGGTGCTGAAAATCCTGTCTCTCTTTGTATTTTCAGCAACAGAGTAGTCAAGTTCTGAGAAAAAATTGAACTTTAGTTGCAATACCAACAATTTATAAATATACTCAAGCGTATATCAAAAATAAATTTACACTATTTTCTATTTAACGAGACACATATACAGGTAAAAAATAATTACGCAGCAATTCAACATACGCATCAAGCAAAAATCATGAAAAACTAGATGCTGCTGCTATACTAATTAAGCTCTCTGTTGATGAAAGTGCGTTATATCGACTAGATGGGGTTGAATAGGCGATTTTTATGAATTATTCACTGAGAAATTTGCTGTTGAGGAAATTCCTTAGCGAAGAACTACTTGCAGCGGAGTAAGTACTCAGAAGTAAACATAGCAGAATACAAGCATGGTCATCATGAAGAAATGAAGACAAATACAGAGTACAGAAAGCGTAAACACAGGATAGCACAGGATGAAGACAAACAGACTGAAGAAAATGAATAGAGGAAATTGAGAAAGTCTTCAGTCAAAGTCTTCAAATAGGTATGAGCAAGCACACAACACAGATGTGAAGAAATAAAAGAGTTGAGGAAATTGAACCAGTAAGCTTGGTGAAGACAATGATTTGTTAGACCAGTTCCAACTGCTATCTCAGTTGTACATCTGGTTAGGACGGCTAGGTATTCAAACCTTAGGACACACAGTCCCCGGACACCCAGTCCTGGGCACACAGTCCAAGACACCAAGTCCTCACCGTATTCCCATTGAGCTAAGGTTACACAGACCTCGCCCAATCACTCGTGTTAAGTATTCAGGTGACTTTCGAACCTTCACAGACTCGGTCACTCGGCGATCCACAATTCCTCTTGGATGCTCTAGACCATGACGCCTAACCGTCTGGAAGAAGCACAGTCTTCAAAGGTAACAAGTGTCGGATCCACTCAGGATCAATCTCTTTAGTGATGCTCAATCACTTTTGGGTTTGTAGGTGTTTGGGTTTGGTTTTGGGTCTTTCCTCACTTGATGATTTTCGCTCAAAGTCCTCGGAGGATGGGTTGCTCTTATGACAAGTGTCGGTTTCTCTCGGAGCAGCCAACCAGCTAGTGGTTGAAGGGGGCGGCTATTTATAGCCTAGGGAGCAGCCCGACATGATAAGACATAAATACCCTTAATGATATGACCGTTAGGTAGGTAGATATTTTGGGACAGCTGGCGCGTAGCACAGCAACGGTCGGAATTTGGAGTATGAAATTCCTCAGGGCTATCATGTTCCTCACTGTGTAGGAAATTATCACTAGTGAATTCCTCACTCCTCGGTCAGAACAAATTCCTCAGAGACCAGAAGAGCTTCGTCTCTGTCACTGAAGATTATGACTGAACTGTATGAGATTTCCAATGGCTTTACTCGAAGGGATTGGTAGGTCTAGGATTTTGAGTTGAGCATCAAATGAAATTTTTTCCTTAGTATTTCCTCGACCCCTTTTAACAGTATGGTGTTTCCTATGACTCAAGAAAGAGAAAAAGAAACTACGAAACAAAAGTCTTCACGCTTCATGTTTCTCAAATGAATATCGAGTCTTCAAGATCACACCAATTCCTTCACTTTCAAAGTCTTCAGAAAGTCTTCAGAAATGCAAAGTTTTCAGTCGAAGAACTTCATTTTTAGGGGTCGACTTTCTCTGTAAATATCAAACTCCTCATAGACTTATAGACCTGTGTACACTCATAAACACATTAGTCCCTTAACCTATAAGTCTTCAATACACCAAAATCGCTAAGGGGCACTAGATGCACGTACAATCTCCCCCTTTTTGGTGATTGATGACAATATAGGTTAAATTTTCAACGGGGATAAACATATAAAGTGTAAATACTGATATTGAGGAATTTGATTGCAAGATATAGAAATTGCCAACACCTAAACCTGGGGGACCAGTAACTATATATCTAAATCACACAAACATTTGATTGCAAGATATAGAATTTTTTTGAGCTCCTTGCCTTGAGGACGAGCAATTCATTTGCGTCCTTATGCATGGTTGACAAGCTATAATGGAAATCAAGGGGTAACCAATACTGAACTTGCCAGCACCTAAACCTGGTAATGAATAGTACTGAACAATAATCAATCCATCTGAAGTTCTGGGAGGGGAAGACTGGGTTTGTCGAGATAGTCCGGACAAGCAAATCAAGGTGTCATTTAGTGTAATCTGTGCTATAGATGATGAGTGGGTGAGCCTGAATCCTTGAGCTGTAAATTAGTTTTGTATTTTTCTATCTTCATATTTCACTTTGAATTTTAAACGGGACCATTAATCTCACTCATCTAGCCAAGTTGATGTTGGACGCTGAACTCAGTGGTAGAACTCCGGCAGGCGGCTCAAGCTGGTGACCAGATGCGAGTGGGCTGACCAGCTCCACATTGCTCTTACCGCCATCCGGCCTCGACAAGCTTCATGCCAGGATGGGTGTAAATTGATAGAGAAAACTAATTAATCTTCTAACACATCATTCAAATAAAAATTCATAATTCAAATATTCTAATATGCTCTCATGCATAAACACACGAGTAAGTTATACCCAAATATTCATTACATGCTTCTCTGATTATTTGTATATATAGGCGTGTCTAATTTCATGTCTTTTCTTTTCATTTCATTACTAGAAAAATAATTAATCCCTTCGTATGTCCTTAGTATGTCTTAAATATTCCATTTTGTACATCGACAGTCCTTACAAGAAACAAAAAGAAACTAACCAATTTATTATTGTAACATATTTGTGAAATATAATTCTTTTTGTAATACTTTTAATAATGGCTTAATATGGAAGTGTATTTTGCGGAAAATTTGTGCATATCCTTTTCAAGTTACTAAGGATAACTTAAAAAATGCCAAAAAAGAGAGCTTTTAGAAAATTGGAGCAACCACTTGCTATATGATTTGATTTCACTTTTGTCGTGTATTGGATCTGATTTCACCTCTATTGCTGCAAAATCATACTATTTGGTATGTGATCAGGTATTTTGCACATAGAAGCTATAATTAACAAAGTTTGGTACAATTTCCTTTTTGAGACAAAGATGACCTTCATGCCGTCAAAATTTCTATTTGAGTGAATGCAATCAAATTTTTAAAATTGGTGTGGTCAATTTATGGCGCCAATCTATTGTTTCAGCTTTGATGGCTCGGATATGGGCCTTTGTTTGATTGGTTAATACCATGTTTCCCTACTTCGTACTACTGAACACATTTTATTTTCCAAATTTTACAAAATATTTTTCATGAAAATATGTTTAAGCTATATGTGTGACGGATAATGGTCGTATATTGTGCGGCGTCAAAGAAATGGAACCCATTATTAGACAGTAGTTGTCAAGCATTTTCTTATCTTTCTAATCTTCAAGCGCATTTTGTCCATCTCGATCTTGTGATCATCGACGACATCGGCAACATGCAACTCCAATTCCATCTTCTCCCCCTCAATCCTTTTCAATTTTTCTTTCAAATACTCGTTTTCTCTTTCAACTAAATTTAACCTCTCGACGGATATCAAAACCATGGCACTATGTATAACAAACAACGTACGGGTAAGATAATTATACCAGTAACTATATATCTAAATCACACAAACATGATTTTTTAATATAAAAAAGATAAGAACAAGAGGCTCACCACAAGGTGGTGCCGGCGACGGGACGGTGCGGACGATCGATGGTGGTTAGGACGGAGACGGGAAGGCACTAAGTAAACCACACCTACAATTGCAAACTACGTGTTATTTTGAGCTCAAATTGCATATAAATCAAATAAACTACCACATATAATTCCTCCCAAATTACTAAAACCCAAAAATTAATGATTATACAAAGCATTGCAAGAGCTAATCTAGCAATGAGAGATGAAAGGACAAAGTTGCTTACCTTTGTGATCACTTGAATGGATGGCGTGCCTCCAAATCTTCACAAATTTTGGCAAAAATGGAGTGTGAGCTCGAGGGTAGTGGGGAAGAACAGAGAGTAGAGGGGAAAGTGGAAAACAGAGCGAGCTCGGGTGGACGAAGGGTTTATGTAGGACGAACTTCAGTACCGGTTCGAGGCAAGAACCGGTACTAAAGGTGCTGAAAGGGCCCCGGTCTGACAATATTCTGCCACCACTCTCTTTAGTACCGGTCCGTGGCACGAACCGGTGCTAAAAGTTCGGCACAAACCGGTACTAATGAGAGCGGCCCGCCTAGCCGTTGGAACCGGCACTAATGACCACATTAGTGCCGGCTTATATCATAACCTGGACTAATGATCTGAACATTTGACCCTTTTTTCTACTAGTGTAAATTGGTGAAAATTGGCATGGTGTATTCATAGAAACCCTATAGGATGTGGTAAAATTTTGAGAGCCATCCGGCAAAACTTTATGCACTCCGTGTACAAACCAAAAACTCTCTCATGAAGTGTAAGAGTTTTGAATAGAAACCGCCACCATCACACTTAATTCAATTTTTTTACAGCTAATCAACTGGAAGCTTTTTCCATGATTAACACCAGTCAAGTCTCATGATTTTTATTGCTTTCTTCGAATAAAGATGACAATAACCTACATGTGACTTTACCACGATTGCCATGTGTAGCACATAGCACAAGAAATTAGTTACTCCGTGACTTTACCACGATTGCCACGTAGCTCATAACATAATAATTTACTTACTCTACGACTTTACCAAGATTACCAGTTGGTACATAACATAAGAAATTACTCGTGTTATGCACTATTTGTCAATCATCGAAAATTCATAGAGTAAGTCATGGAAAAGTCAATGATTGGAAATTTTAAAAAATGTCGATAAATTTTTAGAAAATTCAATAATTTTATTTTCCACAAAATTTATGGAATTCTCATGAATTTCAACTGTTCGTTTTTTAATAGTTGTTCATGAATTTAAGAAATGTCCCTAAGCCTCAAACATATTCATGAACTAAAATATGTACAGTAATTAAAATAATGTTCATGAACTAAAATATGTCCCGTAATTAAAATAATGTTCATGAATTACAAAAGTTATTCCAAAACTCATTAAAAATCATGAATTCGGAAAATACTCATGGATTAAAAAATGTTTTGAATTTTATAAAATGTCACGAATATAAGTGTGGATAATTAAAAGGGGAAAAAGTGGAAAATATGAAAAAAGAACTAGAACACGGAAAAGATGGGAATATCTATCTGGAGAAGGTTTTAGAACATTTCCAAAATAGGTCGGAAATGTGAGGAACAATGGGCTCGCCAATACTCCGCACGAGCATTTCGAGAATGCGTGAGTGCTTAATGATAATAAAGGAAATGTCTGAACAAATGGCAATTATTGCGCACTTACAGAAACAACACCATGAAGACTTAGAAATACATCCAAGTGGCAGTAAAATCTTTCTAAAGTAACATGTCGCCGCTAAATTGGTCGCCATCACATAGCTCGAGGAGTGAACAAAGACAAGGAGAGCACCATTTTGCCCGCTAAATTGGTCGCCATCACATAGCTTGAGGAGTGAACAAAGACAAGGAGAGCACCATTTTGCCGGCATGGTCCTTTAGAAGAAAACTCCTCGTTGAGATTGTCACTGAAGTAGCCATCCCAAGTAGAATGGAATCTCGGGAGAAGCCAAATTGCTCGCCATGGCGTGGTGGCGTGTTGTGACCTGTGCCGACGTCGAGCTCACACCGTCGGAGTGAGTCCATGACCGGGCCTGCGATCAATCACGGATTCGAACAACCTACACATAAGACAAGGCAAACGATATCCTAGTTGCTTGCTGAATCGTGCGCCACGAGACCAAACCCTAACTCTAACCATATGATGAACACAAAAATTGAGATTCCCCACCACTCGTCGTCTGAGCGGTAGACGGAAGGAATGTGGAGATTAGAGAGGGGGGAGAGGAGATTTGGGAGGCAGCTCAATGTTGTGCGTTTCTTATTTGGAAAAAAATTATTGTGTGTTTCTTTTCTTATTTTTTGATCGTGTTGATCTTATTGTTTGGGGCCAAGACCCAAGAGTGTTCTTCCATATAGCATCTCCAACAACTGTGCGATATAAGCGCCGCGCAGCCGCTCCGGGCGCTCCAGTGGAGACGCAAAAAACGTGTGCGCGACATAGTGCTTCAGCGCGCGGGGCGAAACGGCATCGCGCGCCGTTTATTTCATGTGCCCGCTCCCACGCGCTGCACAATCGAGTGCCCGCGCTGCACCCTGTTTGGTGGGGATTTAACTCATCGCCGGCCGCGCTCGTGGCGAAGCCCTAGGGATTTGGTGGGGATTTGGCTCGTCGCCGGGCCGAGTGTGAAGTGGAATGGGGAATGGGGAACGGGTGAGGATGGAGGAAGGGGAAGTGAAAAAACTTTGTTCCCCACCTGGTCGGGTCACCACGCCCACGTGTAGTGCGGTCGCGCAAGATCGACGGCTCTAGTGCGGCCGTTCGGGAACCCTGGATCGCGCGTACTTGTTAGACAACGTTTAGGAACAAATATTATATAAAAATAGTCCAAAGGACGAGGTTGGGATGAACCAAATCCTAGATATGTTATTAGCCATGCTCTTGCGGTGTTATATGGGAATGAAAATACGCCTGATACGTGTCCGACTGGTGACTTACTCCATGACAATTAACAGCGCATACACCCACGCTAACCGTTTTCCTCTCTTCCCTGTTTTCCTCTCATTCCTGGCGGCTGGAAGGGGAGGCCGATCTTCCAACGCCGCTCTCCGGCGGCTCCCCTTCGCCGGCGACCTCGGTCGTTGGTAGTGAGGGGGGCCGCCGGATCTACGCGTGTGGATCGTTTTACTTTCGTAGTCTAGGGTTTTAGGTTGTTCATCGTCTTTGCTTCGGCGGCGATGATGACAACGCTGAATAAAGATTCTTCAGATCCTTTCCTGACGAGGCCATCGGTTCTATGGTTGGGGATGGATTTGGAAACCAGACTGTTCAAGCAAGGATGACGTGGCGGCGGCGGCATCCTCGCGGTGGACCTGTTTCCTCGGGCTCTGCCGTTGCGACGGCGTTTGCTCCAGCGTCGGCGCGGAGCTTGTGAGGTAGTCCAGGAGCGGATGCAGATTGTGGTCTGCGTCGACGACATCTGGAAGACGGAGCATGCGCTGGGCTCGTGGTTCGTGGATGGCAGATATGGTTTCGTTCTTCGACGTTTTAGTCGTGGTAGGGTGCTAGATCTGGAGTACGATGGCGTGTCCGGGGTGTTGCCCCGGTCTGATTCGTTCAACGGTAAGGGCTTAACTTTTGGTGAGCCACACTGGAGGTCCGCAAAGCTGCATATCAGCGATGGAGCCGCGTCGAGCTCGGGTGAGAAGGTGATTCGTCATACTTTTCTTCGGTGGCCACTGTGTTGTTGCCGGAGGCAGGTGACGAGCGTTAGTGTCAAGCTCAGAGATGTTCTGCTATCTTTTCAGTTTTGTCATGTCGGTCTTTACGTAACTTGTACTTTGTTCTTTATGATATGAACGAGACACGTATTACCATGCAAAAAAAGTTAACAGCGCATACCAAGCAATAACGTATCTCGCAATGATAGATTTTTTTCTATCAATATTAAGTATTTTGGGTTTTTAACAATTATTTTATCATTATAGTCACTAGAAAAGTGGCCCGCTCGATGCGCAGGCTAGAAATTTTAAAAGTTTAATACCATGATTATATTATTTGGCGCGTGATAATTTTCATTCAGACCTAAAAATCTCACATAGTTTTAATATTTTAAATAAATAAATCTGTTTTAAACATGTTGTGGGCAGTGTAATTGTTATCTTAAAAATAATGTAGTATAACTGAAAATAATAATGCTTTACAAAGGCTCAGAATATTTGATTTTTCTATAGTCATTTGAGAATTTCTTTTTGTATAATTGCGAAGATGTGTCGGTTGTTAGATATTTACAACTCATCTATTAGTTGATATGTTTGGGTGCAATCATGATTACATATTGGTAGTGGCATATGTTCTTGTAGATTTACATATAGTTATGATGATCATATGCATTGACTTGTTTACATATTAATTATGAAAATGAAGAACTATGGGATATGATCCTTTAGTTAATAGAGGATTCGCAAGATCAACAATTGAATAATTAGTGTTTTTAGAATATTTAACTTATCTCTCTCTTTATATGTTGAATGTCACCTTTTTATATAAATTGTGGGAATTATATCTATCCTTTAAATACATATTAAGAACCAAATTCAAATCAAATTTTCTATGCAAATTTGCATTAGTAAATCTGACAAAAAATGGATGGTTTTCCATTAGAATTCCGAGCCTACCATAATTTTATTATAGTGTGCTTTAATACATATTACATGAAGTTGTGATCATATAAATAATTGATGTTATGTTAACAATGGTGAACTATTATTTTATTTCAACTGGATATATGATAGTTGGAAGACTTATTCACTTTAGTACTCGTATTCAGCATTTTGGGTCATACTCCCCTCAGCTAAGAGTTATACAAGTGAGGATTCTACATAGGAGCAACTTTCCTACATTCCCGCACATAACATACATGTGCAAATGATTGAGTGCATGCTGCGCCTGACTGTCGACAAACTTGCAATCTCTCTGGAATGTGTTGGAGTTGGAGAAGCCACCTCAACTTCAAGTTACTCAATAAATGGATTTAGTACAGTTGATGTAAATGTTGGTTTCAACACATTTTCTTGCATGCCAGATGAAATAAATAAGTCACTAAATTGTGAACACCCAAGTTGCAACTGAATAGAACATACAGTAGATCGAGTACGTGTCCAGAACCCATATGGCCAATAATGCTGACTATTTAATAGTATAGGATGAGATCTCTAAGACACTCATATGTATCTGAACCCATGTTCTACCTCTAAAAATCAAAAAATTCATGTTATAATTGATCTTCTGACTCGTCAGCTGATTGATGCCTTAATTAATTGATGTTATATATTAGTGCATGAGCAGTGTTTATATGATTTATGTTTCAGTACTATGCAACATTGATGAACAACACTCATATACGTGCTCAAAAAGGCACATTGATTTATAGTGCAAAACCAAAATGCACACATACCTCTACAAGTTGTAGTTTACAATTCTCCTCGATGGATACTCTGGCTATATCTCCATTAGATCTACAAACTCTAAATGATAATATTGACGAAGATCAAACCTGGCCATAAAGTTCACAAAGAAGAGACCAACAATCTTTCTACCCTTGTTGCCAAATTAAAACGAAGGCTAAGATGGATGGCTTGTCAGTGAAGCGTTATCACCTCGAACAACAACACCATGCATTAACTCTGCCTCCTGTGTCCACACCATTGTTGAATAGTGTAACTACTCCATGACTGCGGAAGGGCCTCCTCAAGGAACCTTCTCTCCTTGTGTGGACCTTGAGTCGTGGGGCAACCCATGATACTTGTGTGGTATTTTATTTGTCACATGTTATCCTTCGCTCACTCTTCCTTGTCCCATCTCACTCTCTCCGCCTCTCTTCCATGTGATAAGGGCTCATACTATGAGATACCATAGTCAATGAAGGCCCGCAGTGGAGGAAATCCGAGGACTTCAATAAAAGGAAAATCTCAACAAAAAGTGGTGTTAATACTCCAGCCACAAATCAACATATTTTTTTGATATCTTCCTTTCTTTTCATGCATAATTTCTGGCTACAATATGGTAGCAAAAATGATGATAACATGTGTTTATCACCCCTAGCTATTGCACTGAAGCCGATTTAATTTGTTAGTGCCTAAACCGGCTAGATATATTAACTGTCACTGACGACTTGAGGAATTTGATGTAATGCCCAGGATGGGACTATACCTCCTACGTGTCGAGGCATGACTTAAAGGTATAAGCCCATTCTGGAATGATCTCCAGTTTGGTATCTTTGCACGACTCATGTAAAAGAGGGATGAAATTGCAAAAGGAGATAGTTGGCTTACACTCGCCACTTCACACAATACATTACATAAGCAAAACATCATTCAAAACATGACAACCCGACTACGGGCGATGATCCAAAAGAAAGACACCAAAAACAACATAAGGCCACAGGTCCGAATCGCCCCTAGTAGAAACCACTACTGATCGTCGAGACGTCACAAACATACGACCACTCTCTTCATCGAGCTACCAGTGAAGCTCTGAACCAACTCCTGCTTCATTCTCGGCTGAACCTGCATCTGGTGTTGTAGTATCTGTGAGCCACGAGGACTCAGCAATCCCATAACCATGGGTATCAAGACTAGCAAAGCTTTGTGGGTAGGAAGAGGTAAAGTGGTGAGGTTGCAGCAGTGGCTAAGCATAATATGGTGGCTAGCTTACGAGTACAAGAATAAGATGAGCATCTATGCAAACGGTCGTAACTAGTAGTGATCGCTAAAGATCCTGAACTACCTACGAGTCAAACATAACCCCACCGTGTTCTCTTCTCAAAGTGAAAAGAGACGGTCACGGTTACTCACACAGTTGTGTGTTTTACTTCGGATCCTCTGTCAAGTTTTCTACAACCGGACATTAACAAATTCCAATCTGCCACATAACCGCGGGCACGGCTTTCGAAAGATCGTAACCCTGTAGGGGTGTCCGAACTTAGCCCATCACAAGCTCTCACGATTAGCTGAAGTCATAAATATAATATCATCACCCCTTATCTCAGGGAAAACCAATCAGGCTCGGCATCCCGGTGCACAAGACATATCGACAATGGTAAAACTAGTCCAGCAAGACCCCCCGGTGTGTCGACACCCTGATAGTAGCCGCGTGATAACCCTCAACCGTAAGGGATCGAGATAGTCTTCGCGGGTAAGAATAACCCAATTTATAGATTCGACACACGGGGAGCCAAAGAGTATTTATAAGCTTTGACAGTTGAGTTGTCAATTCAACCGCACCTGAAATATACTTACTTGCAACAAAAGATAAGTGATAACGGTGATATGATAGTGATGGTTGTAATAGTAAAAGTAAACAGCAAAAGTAACAGCAAAAGTAACAACTAATAACCTGCAGAATTGAAACACTGTAGGCTAGGGAGATGGATGGTTGGGCGCTGCATGGATGAGATATATCATGAATCTAACTTTGGGCAAGGCACACAGAAAAGTAATGATCATTTAGGCAAATATCAAACATTAGGCATGTTGAAGGATCCTTGGCTATGCTGATCCGGGGATTGCAAAACCTTTTCGTAACGCGTTCATATGCTTTCAGCACAAAGATGTTAGAACGAAGCTCCTATCTTGTGTTTGTTCCCGTCTGTACCTTGTTGTTTTTCTTATTTTACCTTTTGTCCCCTATGTGGCTTCTCGTGAAGATTGATGTTATCATTTAACTGAGAATTTCATTCGTTCCTCTTGTTCGAATGATTTCATTCATTCTTATTGTTCGAATGAGTATTGTGAAGACTTGTTGCAATTCATTCCATTGATTCAGCTTATACCATTTGTCAATCAATTGCTGATTCGTGGTCATCTATTTCAGGATGGCTCCGAAAAGGGTTCCCAACGCTAACCCAGAGGGTGAAGAGGTCCCAGATCGTCCTCCTTCCCCTCCTCCTCCGTCTGAGGCTTGGAGAGCGATTATGCAGACTACAGCTCAGAACACCCAGATGTTGATGCAGATGATGCAGCAGATGCAAGCTAATCAAGCTAATCAGGGTGTTCCAGGGAATCAAGGCAACTTCTTCAACCAACAGCACCATGCTACTCTCAACCAGTTCTTGGCCAACAATCCTAAAGCTTTCAGTTACTGTGTCGACCCTCTTGATGCTGAAGATTGGTTAACCGACATAAAGAAGCATTTTGAGTGCAGTAACGTGAAGGAAGATGATTATGTGAAGTTTGCAGCCTTCCAACTGAAAGATCAAGTAGCTGATTGGTGGCAGCAATACAAAGACTCCAGGCCAGGTCAAGTGATCTCTTGGGAGAATTTCTGCAAGGACTTTCGCTCTCACCACATTCCTACAAGTGTCATCGAGGGTATGCGTGAGCAATTCCGCAACCTGAAGCAGGGCTCTATGACAGTCTATCAGTATAATGTCAAGTTCCAAAACCTCGCCCGCTATGCTAAGCAAGACATTCCTGATGCCAAGAGCAAAATCTACCAGTTCCGTGGAGGTCTCAAAGATGAACTTCAGCTTGCTCTCACTTTGTTTGAGCCCGATGAATTCGATAAGTTCTATAACATGGCTTTGAAACAAGAAGCAGCTCAGCTTAAGATGGAGGCTTCTAAGAAGAGAATTCGAGATGCCGTTCACTCTTCCTCATCGTCTCAGATGGTCTCGAAGCATCAGAAATTCTGGCTTCCTCCTCCTCCAGTGATTCGAGCTCCTTACAACAACTCCAACAACTCCAACAGCAACAAGAACTCTGGTGGACGTGGTTTCTCCCACCCACCCAACCCGAGCATCAAGTCGAAGAATCAGTTTCAGTCTCAAGGCTCCAAGTCCAGTGGTTCTCATTTTCGTCCTCTCTCAGAAGTGACTTGCAACAAATGCACTCAGAAAGGTCACTATGCCAACAGATGTCCGAATCCGAAGCGTCTTCCACCTCCTCCACCTGTGAGTTCAGCTATTGTCAGGCATGATCCAAAGGCTGCAAGGGTCAATCTGATGAGTGCAGCGCAAGCGGAGAATTCTTCTGATGTCATTTTGGGTAACCTTCCAGTTAACTTTTTTCCAGCTAAAGTGTTATTTGATTCGGGTGCTTCACATTCTTTCATGTCATACCTAAAGTGTTATTCTGATGTCACATTCTTTCCATTCATCCTGGCAGTTCCAAGATGTATCAAGATCTCAAGCAGTCTTACTGGTGGACACGCATGAAAAGGGAAATTGCCCAATTCGTGAATGAATGTGATGTATGCAGAAGAGTGAAAGCAGAACATCAACGTCCAGCCGGTCTTCTCCAACCTCTTCCTATTCCCGAGTGGAAGTTCGACCACATTGAAATGGACTTCGTCACTGGTTTTCCTAAGTCCAAGCGAGGAAATGATTATATCTTCGTGGTGATTGACAAGCTTACCAAAGTCGCTCACTTCCTGCCAGTCAAAGAATCCATCAATGCAGCTCAACTTGCAGAGCTGTACACTTCCAGAATTGTGTCCCTACATGGCATTCCTCAAGTTATATCCTCAGACCGTGGAAGTTTGTTCACTTCAAGGTTCTGGGACTCCTTTCAGTCCGCCATGGGCACTAAGATCAGGTTCAGCACTGCTTTTCACCCTCAGACTAGTGGTCAAGTCGAGCGCGTGAATCAGATTCTAGAAGACATGCTCAGAGCCTGTGTCATATCCTTTGGCATGAAATGGGAAGACTGCCTGCCATTTGCCGAGTTCTCTTACAACAACAGCTTTCAAGCAAGTGCCGGCAAAGCTCCGTTTGAAATCCTCTATGGCAGAAAGTGTCGTACCCCTCTCAATTGGTCTGAAACAGGCGAACGTCAACTTCTTGGCAATGACTTGATCTCAGAAGCCGAAGAAATGTGCAAAGTCATACGTGAGAATCTCAAGGCCGCTCAGTCGCGTCAGAAGAGCTACTATGACGGCAAACATCGTGATTTGGCATTCAACATTGATGATCATGTTTATCTCCGTGTGTCTCCGATGAAAGGCACCCAAAGATTCGGTATCAAAGGAAAGCTTGCTCCTAGATACATCGGGCCTTTCAAGATTCTTGGCAAAAGAGGCGATCTAGCCTACCAACTTGAGCTCCCTCCAAACTTCGCCAATGTTCATGATGTCTTCCATGTGTCTCAACTTCGCAAATGCTTCAAGGCACCTGAGCGCATGATTCCGTTTGAAGAGATTGATCTTCAACAAGACATGTCCTACCGAGAGCACCCAGTTGAAATTCTCGAAGAAACCGAACGCAAGACCCGCAACAAGTCCATCAAATTTCTGAAAGTCAAGTGGTCACATCACACCGACCGAGAGGCTACGTGGGAACGAGAAGATCATCTTCGTTCCGAGTACCCTTCCTTTTTCCAGTCCTAGATCTCGGGACGAGATCTTTTTGTAGTAGAGGAGAATTTGTAATGCCCCGGATGTAATACTTTCCCTTTTGGGTATATAATATATCTCCGGCTTCATCTATTTCCATTTCGGGTTCTTTGTCTTTCGGGTTTTCATCGTGTTGTTGTGTGCGTGTGTGGCATTCATTCATATCATGTAGACATGTGCATCGCATTGCATTGTGTTGTCGGTTGCATCCGGTTCCACGCGTTCCTTCCCGTTGTCCGTTTCGCGTTCCGGAGCTCCCTCACGTGTCCGTGACGTCCCGTAGGCCTACTTTGTTGTTTGGGCGTGTAACGTTACCGGTGTGCGCGAGACTTGTCGTGTGTTGTTGTTTTGTTGTGTGCAACCCGCCTCTCAAATCTCGTCGCGTTTGGACTCCGTTTGCTATCCCAACCGTTATTCGTGTGGGTCCAAAGTGCCTCCACTTTGTGGCCCGAAACACCCCTACAGCTTCTACTACTCTCTCCTGGGCCCATTTAAACCACCCCCGCGATCGGATCCGTCGGATCGCGATCGGAGGGCTCCAAACACCCCCAAATCCCCTAACCCTAGAAATCTGCTATATATTAGAACCCCTAGTCTATTTTTGGCATCCCTAACCCTAGCCTCTTCTTCCTCCTCCTTCTCCCCCTAAATTTCTGGATCCACCACCACCCAACTGCCACTTGGCCAGATCCCTCGAGCCTCCATCGTCCAGTCGATCCGCCGCCGTTTTTCCTTCGCGGGAACGGGCGACCGACCAGATCCAGGCGCCAGCCGCGAGTCAACGCTCGAGGCCACCTCTCCGCTCGACTCCGTGGGCGTGGACCACTTCGCCAGCGTTCGACCGGCCCAGGCCTCCCCAGCGTCGACCGATCGCTCGGCCCCGCCAGATCCCGCCTCTCCACCCCGTGGACCACTTCCCCGCGTCTGCCAGATCGAGGCCACCTCCCGCGCCGGCCCACTTCGCCTTCACTCGCCACCGCGGGCCCAAGACACCGCCGCCTCCAGGCCATCTCCTTCGCCTCGCCCCGCCGTTCCATCGGGGGCCCGAAGGCCAGGCCTCTTCCCGCCGGGCCGCGCCCCACCTCTTGGGCCATTGCCTCCCGCCGAGGCCGGGCTGGGGCTCCAGCGCCGACCGCAGCCCAGCTCGCTCCTTCGGCTGGGCCGGCATCCCCGCAGCCAGCCGCGCTGGGCTCGCTCCGCGGGCCGTCGCCAGCAGGCCGCCTTCGCCTCCGCACCGCTGGGCCGCGCCAGGCCCCTCCGTCCAGCCGGGCCGGATCCAGACCGGGCCCGTGCTCCTTTTTTTTTAGATCTGTGACTGAGGTTGTTTTCCCCCTCTTTTTCTGCTAAGTCCCTGTGGATTAATTGCTGATGCTATATTCAAACTGCTCTAACTTTGTGTGTGTTTGTCCGATTCGCGCAAATAGCATGTCCAGACATTCGTGGTGACTAGCACTACGTTTTATCTTTTTGTGTCATGCATGATAGAAGTCATCTAGATGCTTGTTTTTCCTTTGCAATAGTGCATCGTGATATAATGACTGCTATGTGATGTTTTTATGTCATCTTTGCATAGTGATATCTTTTAGCTCGTTTGTCTGAATGATGCAAATGACATGTCCACGTGTTCGTCTTGCCATGCTCTCCATGTTGTTTGTGATAGGTTGCATGATAGATTTATTCTTACCATGTTTATCATCGTTGCAAAGTGCTATGTGGCTGTGATGTTGTTTCACTTGTTATGAAATGCCATCTTGTTGAGCTCATTGATATCGTTGTGTTTATCTCCATGAAGCATGCTTGTGTGTTTCGGAATCACTATCATGTGTACCTTGATGTGGTGCTTACCACTTGCCATGTTTAGTTTCGAGGTGACTTAAACTTGCTCGTTTAGATGCCATGATGAAATTGCTGTTTTAGGACTTAGTGGATTTTCACTAAGTCTGAAATCTGTAACGTTCCGATGCCATCTTTGCTTGCTGCTCTAGGACAAACCATGTTAGTTTTGGAGTGGATCTTGATTGTTCCTTGTATTATATATTGTTGGCTTTCCATTCATGTTCTCACATGCTTATTTGAGTGGCTGTAGCATGTTTATCTTCTACTCCAAAGTTTCAATAAAATTCTGCTGCCAGAATTTTATTGTCAAGTTCAATATGTCCAAGCTTATTGCTATTGATCCGTGGCTCCTTTGGGGGTGCACCTTTGGACTTATTTGTTGTAAGATATGTCTAGTTTATGTTCATGTCCTTTGCCATGATGTTTGAGTGCTGTAGCTTAATTATTTTGTGCTCCGAAGTTGGTATGTTGCTGTAATTTTCAGCTTTCGCTCATTTCTTGTTTCGGGCATAACTTTTAGTCCGTAGCTCCGATTTCAGCGAGTCTTATATGAAACTTGATTGATTTTCCGTGTAGAATCATAATATCTTATTGTTATCATGTTTTGAGGTGTTTTTGCTTGAGTGCTATTTTCCGTGCTCCGTGTGCATCCTTAGTGCATCCATCATGCATCCATCATTTTCGAGTGCGCATTGCATCTTGTTGATTTGTGCCTTGTGTGATTGTATTGTTTAGAGCCGGAAGCTGAGACCGAGTATGAGTACGAGCACGAGGTTACCAACGAGGTTGAGCACGAGGACCCTTCTTACGATCCGAACGACTTCACTTCAGGCAAGATGACCGAACCTCGATAACATTACTATCTTTGCCTATTGCTAGTAGTTCCGTTCTATAGTTTTGCCTCGATGCCCATGTTCTTCCTGTCAGCCTCCTACTTGTAACCATTAACATGTTTAACCACCCTACCTATGCAAACCGTTGCTTGGCTAAGTACGCTTCGCTCGGCCCTTCTTATAGCGTTGCTAGTTGCAGGTGAAGATCGAAGATGCTTGCTTCATGTTGAAGTTTGTTGGGTTATATCACACTATATAAATGCTTAAATGAAATCATCTATATATTGGCAAGGGTGGAAGGCTAAGCCTTTTGCTTGGTGATTTGTTCCACTCATGCCGTTAGGAACCGTATAAACCGGTGTTATGTTCCTTGATTATGCGTTCCTAACACGGTTGGGGTGTATGGGACCCCCTCGATAAACCGCTAAGTGCTAAGTCTTTTCCAGCAAGTCCCAACATTTGGTACTATTTGCCTAATAACAAACTAAACTTGCATAGGGACTAATTAACCCTCTTTCTTAATTCAACAACCCCGGGCCAGTGCTCCACATGAGTGTTGGTCCGAAACGGGGGTTCTGCGGGGCCACCTCAAGGAAACTCGAGGTTTGTTAAAAACCTGTAGAATCGCCCATCCGATCGTGGCCTGAGACGAGATACGCGCAGCTACTATCAGGGTGTCGGCACGCCGGGAGGATTTGCTGGATTAGCCTTACCTTAGTTCGGTATATCTTGAGCACAGGATTCCGAGAATACTCGGGTCTTCCCACTTTGGAGTTGCGACTCCGCGGATCGTGGGCTTGTAATGGGTCAAGTTGGAACACCCCTGCAGGGTTATGAACTTTCGAAAGCCGTGCCCGCGGTTATGTGGCAGATGGGAGCTTGTTAATATCCGGTTGTAGATAACGTGACACGATGTTTCTAATACACTACCAGCGTGTGTTCCGTGACCGTCAATTTCCGAATGGGGATTCGGGAGTTTAAAACGGAGGGGTTATGTTTGTGGAGCTTGTAGTTAGGATCACTTCGTGATCACTTCTCTTCCGAGGCTTTCTCTTCTCGCTCTCACTCACGTAAGCTAGTTGCTAGTTGCTGCTGTAGACACTTATTCTTTTCTTCAGCCTTATCCTCTCCCAAGGCTTAAATAGTCTTGTTACCCGGGAACGGGATTGCTGAGTCCTCTGTGGCTCACAGTTACTTCACCACACCAGATGCAGGTCCAGCTGTGAGCTATCCAGGTGATGGCACCGAGCTAGATTGGGAGTACGACGAGGAGCGTAGTCGGTACTATGTTCGTTATCCGGATGATCAGTAGTGGAGACTTCTACTAGGATTCGATCCGACCTGTGGATGTTATTTAAGTTTGGTATCTTGACATTTGGATTTTGCCCTTAGAGGGTTGTGATATTCTTAATGTATGATGTTTGAGACATGTATTGTACTTGTGTGACGTGGTGAGTGTAAGCCAACTATTTATGTTTACAATCCCCTCTTTTACATGAGTTGTGCAAAGATACCAGACTTGCGATCATTTCAGCATGGGGTTAAGTCTCTAAGTCGTGCCTCGACACGTAGGAGATTTAGCTCCATCCTGGGCATTACACTCTGTTTTAGCTCATGAGGAAGTAATAGCTAATTCATGATCTTTTTGAGTTGGACAAGCTTCACCCCGGGATTTCATGTCTAATGTGCAAACCCACAATACGAGAAGGAACTGGCAAAGAGTGCGCCCGGCTCAAAAATAATATAACAAACAAACCCTCCTTCACGCTTTGTTCATGAGAAATCAGAAAACTTTGGCAGTGATAAACAAAGGAGAATAAGAGGATGTGATCGTCCTCGTGCGGGAGCCGTTCCTCGAAACTTGTCCAGCTCAAGAAGTAATTGAGTTATCTATTAGCATTCGTTGACAAATCATGCACCTCTCAAAACTTGTTTTCATTCTGTTTGATTTAAGGATAGCACATGAGTTTTCCCTACTACCCTAGAGCAGGGCCTATCTTTTAATTTTAGGTTGAGTCAGTTATTCCTATTTCCTTCTATTTCTCAAAGAGAGCAGACATTTGATGTTGATAAGGATCCATTCATATAAAGTTGCATTAAGATTTGTCATATCATATCCTTGTTGACATTATCATTTGATAAGTAAGTTGTTTGTTAAGCCCAGCTAAGGCAAATATCTTCCTTTGTGTTAACACTTTCACTTCTTGCCTGATTACATGTTCTTTCAAAAACTTCAGAAACATAAAGAGAAAGAGCAAAAGTAAAAGCTATTAGTTGTTCTTTGACCAAAGGACATGTTTGCCATGATTTAATGAGTTTCCTTAGCCATACTTCCGAATATAAGTGTTACCACTCTTTTATAAGGGCCTTATGAGTTGAAGATTGTTGTTGAGGATATTTGAGTCGATAAGGAAACTGTGATGCTTCTTGTCCGTATTCTAGTTATCGACACTTCACTCTCTAAACTTGTGGACAGGTTTACCGAGCTCAGTATTCGCTTGGGGACAAGCGAGGTCTAAGCTTGGGGGTGTTGATACGTCCAAAATGCATCACTATTTTATATCGTAATTTATCCTTATTCATTGATATATTTCACGTTACAATGATGTTCTTATGTTGTTTTGGTCTATTTTACACAGTTTGCAACTTTCCGATGCCGAAACAGCAGACGCAGGATTCAGCAGTAACAAGTGGACGCTGAGTTGCTGAAGAAGAATACCTCCAAATTACCTGAAAATTGACGGGAGATATTTTCAGACGGATCACGAAGGCACGCGAAAGGGCAACCAGAGGGGGGCCACAGGGTGCCCAGGCGCCCTGGGGGCGCCCCCCCTGGCTGCGCCGGGGGGCGCCTGGAGCCCCTGGCCCACCTCCGGCTGCCGCTTTTGCATATATACTCTCCGTTATCCAAAAACCCTAAAAAACGAGAGTTTTTACGGAGTTCCGCCGCCGCTCCGTGGCGGAAACCTACAGAGAAGAAAAAGCCATCTCCGGTGGGCAGATTCCGCCGGGGAGATCACCTCCCGGAAGGGGAGATCATCGCCATCGTCATCACCATCGTCACGGGCATCATCGAGATCATCATCAATATCATCCCCAACACCAGCACCATCTCCATCTTCATCCAAATCTCATCTCGCAATTGCAACTTGTGTTGTAACTCGTACTATCTATCCTCTCTACTCCATTGGTGTTGATTACTACTTTGTGATGAATGCTATTGAGTTTTGTTGGAGAAATATTATTATGTCCAGATTGTTTATCACCCATTTATCTCCACTGATCATGATCTCTTTTATGTCTCATGAGTAGTTACTTTAGTTCTTGAGGACATGGGGAAAGTCTTGTTGTTAGTAGTCATATGCTGTTGAAGTAATATGTGTTGTTTGATACTTAAGTTGTGTTGTCATTCTACTAGTGGTGTTGTGTGAGTCGAACACTCAACACTTCGCCTTATTAAGGACCTAGGAGAATACATTGTGTACAAAGAATGCTTACGGTGGGTTGCCGGAGTGACAGAAACCTGAACCCCAGTTCGCACGCTTTTGCATAAGGGAACAATGGATCCTCGATCGTATTGCTATGGTTAGGCTTTTGCCTTAAATTCTATCTTGTATTTGCGGATGCTTGCAAGGTGTTTAATCATAAGAGTGCACTCATCTTAGTCTAGAGAGTGTACTAGCATAGATCCACCCACTCAACACTTATCAACACATAACATAGTATCGATACGGAATATGGCGAAAGCACATGACTACTTCTCCCGTGTGTCCTCAGGAACGCTTTAGTCTTTATAAGTTCAGTTGCTAGGCTTCTCCTTTGCTAAGGAAGGATTGGGCCACTTGTTACTCTCAGTGCCTTTTACATTGCTTGCTTTTACTTTCCTGTTGCTTATATCGAGAAAACCCGTAAAAAGTTATCTTTCAGTGCTTGCAGTAATTTCTTGCTCAGAATCGCTTATCAATACCTTCTGCTCCTCGTTGGGTTCGACACTCTTACTTATCGAAAACGCTGCAATAGATCCCTTACGGTTGTGGGTCATCACCTGGTAAGAAGTGAACAATGAAATGTCAGCACACACATGAACACCTGCACCTGTGTCCACCCACCAATCGTTGGGCTGAAACACGGAAAAAACAGTAAATAAATTACCATACCCAGATGCACCATTGTCATTGTTGCCCACAATCATCTTGACAGACTTGGAGTCCTGTCCTGGTTTCTTATACTTGTTTGGGAACTTGTTGGCCCAATGTTCAGCCGAACCACAAGTAAAGCAGCCCTCATCCTTCTTGTTCTTCTTGAAGGTCTTCTTACCCTTCTTCTTAAAGTCGGCATTGTGTTGGACACCATTCTTTCCCTTGGGCTTGTGGGACTTGGAGTTCCTCTGGTTCACCACGTTGGCGACAGAAGTCCCCTCAACCGCTTTCCCGTTCGAGTCCTTTGCCCTTGAGTTCTGCTCAACACTCAGATGGCCAATGACATCCTCCACCGAGAATTCACGCCTCTGATGTTTCAGAGTAGTGGCAAAGTTCCTCCAGGAATTAGGGAGCTTAGCGATTATGCAGCCCGCGATAAACTTGCCCGGTAACTCGCACTTCAGATGCTCAAGCTCCTTAACAATGCATATTATCTCATGAGCCTGCTCCAGCACAGGACGGTTGTCAACCATCTTGTAATCGTGGAACTGCTCTATAATATACATCTCACTCCTAGCATCGGTGGCCCCGAATTTAGATTTGAGCGCCTCCCATAAGTCCTTGGCGACACGCACATGTAAATATGCATCGACCAGTTTATCTCCGATCACGCTAAGAATTGCTCCGAGAAATACGACGGTGGCCTCCCTGAACGCCTTCTCCTGTTCAGGAGCAATCGTTCCCGTGGGCACACCGGCGGCCCAGAATACGTTCATAGCCGTGAGCCATAAAGTGGTCTTTGTCTGCCACCGCTTAAAGTATATATGTATCGGTAAACTTATCCGGTTTCAGTGCAGCGGCAAAGCCATTTGTCGAAAAATTCCTACACATAATAGGTGTTTGGATTGCTGAGTAAATAGGCAATTTTCCGATTAATTTAATCCAAAAAGTAACTACTAGCATGGCATTGACACAAGTAATCACATACTGATATTCAATCATGCAAGCACATACTACGCTAATTGCAGACAGATCTACGTATAACGCTAGCATGCCTAAAACAGAAAACAGTAGGAACGGGATAAATGAGTTATACCCTCCAGTAGGCCATGCAGAGGCCGCGGCGGCAGTGACGGCAGCAGCGTCCTCGGCTTCCTTCTTGTCGGCTTCGATCTTCTCGGCGGCGGCATGTTCGCCGTCGGTGAACATGGTGATGACGAGGGCGACACGGACGTAGAGGAAGTAGACGAAGGCGAGCAGTCGCGTAGTCACTTCCCAAAAACCTATTCGCCCCTCTCCCGTATAGGATCCAGAGAGGCGGGGTTTCGGAGACCTGCTCTCCCATCGACCATGTACGCGGAGGACGGGATGGAGTCACCGGCAGCAGCAGCAGCAGAGGAACGACGGCAGGCGTGGAGGCAGATGTGTTCTGTTTAGGCGGTAGCTAGGGTTGGCAGCGCCCCACATATATATGTGCGGCCGCGCGTGGAGAGACGTGGGCTGAACCCATGTCCAAGTCGGTAGCCCACGATCCGACGTCTCAGATCGTGGCTCTACCAGTCAAAGACTCTCCGTTCCTGACCGGCGAAAAGAAGCGCATAGGAGTGAGCTCGGCTCGGCTCAAACCCGTGTCGCGGCGAGGCGTGGCGTGGCGTGGCGAGCGGAGGAGGAGGAGTGCGCGAGGGACTCATCTCTTCTCAAGCTCCAATAGCATGAGGGAAAGAACCCCTTATAAACCACTCCAACTCTCCTTCCACTTTCGGGGTGGGACTAAACTTCCCACCACTTTGTCATGCCACCTACATGGGCCCTTAGAGATCAAATCTGAAATTGTCATATGGGCTCTAGGCCCATCTCATATTTCAAGAACTAATATGTGATTCACTTTATTATAAATGTTTTGAAATAGTGTAAATTAATTATTGGCCGATGCCATATTCAGATCTCCTATTCCACATCAAATTGTTGGAATATATCACAACATCTATTGCACATCAATCTTTTCTAAAATGTGAAGACATATGCCATGGCAATTAATGCACAAAAAGAATCAGGTATATACTCTTAAGAAATAAAAACAGCAGCTTCTTCAAATGCTAAATTACAAGCTCCTCCTTAACGTATGTTTAATGTGTCATGTTTGCAGTCAAAATATTGTCATGTTTACAATCTGGGACATCCTTCCTAGCCATATATACACCATGTAACAACAACAACAACAACAACAAAAAAAAAACTTCTAGTCCAAACAAATTGGGGTAGACTAGAGGTGAAACCCATAAGATCTCGCGACCAACTCATGGCTCTGGCACATGGATAGCATGCTTCCACGCACCTTTGTCCATACCTAGTTCCTTGGTGATACTCCAATCCTTCAGGTCTCTTTTAATGGACTCCCCCCATGTCAAATTCGGTCTACCCCGACCTCCCTTGACATTATCCGCACGCTTTAGCCGTCTCCTATGCCCAAACCATCTCAGATGATGTTGGACAAGCTCCTCTTCAATTGGTGCTACCCCAACGCTATCGTGTGTATCATCATTCCGGACTCGATCCTTCCTCGTGTGGCCACACATCCGTCTCAACATAGACATCTCCGCCACACCCAACTGTTGAACATGTCGCCTTTTGGTCGGCCAACACTCTGCGCCATACAATATTGCGGGTCGAACCGATGTCCTGTAGAACTTGCCTTTTAGCTTTTGTTGCACTCTCTTATCACCGATAATGCCAAAAGCTTGGCGTTACTTCATCCATCCGGCTTTGATTCGATGGTTCACATCTTCATCAATACCCCCATCCTCCTGCAACATCGATCCCAAATATATACAACCTGTAATAGCACACAAAAATGATGTTTAATCTTAGTTGTGGGATGTTGTGCAATGCACATCCGCAACCCAACCAGAGCAGAGCTCGCTGAGACATGAGTTGTGTGTGCAGCTATGCTGAGGCCTGATCTTGGGGGATCAATGTACACAAAAGCCAACTCAATTTGGTGATGGCAGCATTGGGTAATGGCCAACACATTCAGAGCTGTCTGGTACCAAAATAATTCATGGTAGAGTATACAAAACTAGTACAAGTTGTGGGTACGGGTGTTCAATTATGTAAGCCATCCGGAGTTAGGTATTTAAATTTAAGTTTTGTAGCCATGCTTCAGCTAATTAGAAAATTGCTCACTAATTCGAAACAATGCATTCAAAGTAAACTTCCGCATAATTTAGACCTGTCCGTCAGGTAATTATTCAAAGTAAGCAGATGCATGCGTTGTGGGTAAAGCAATACCTAGAATGATCCTTAGGAGTGCGGGGACACAAAAGTGAACATAATTTTGTGATGACAGCGGTGGGCATTGGCCATTACATTCAGGGCTGGCAGGCAGGAAATTGAGAACTGGTATGCGTTGTATGAATCTACCTACAACTTCCGCATACTGGCAGGCACAAATATTTTAATTAGCTGTCTTTTAGTCGTGAAGCCATAATCCAGGTACTGTCTTGAGCCAACTTCCGCATCTTCAAGTTGAGCTCTTTTACGGTGATTGAAGAGTTACGAAACATAATTTTCTGTAACTCCTCCTCTGATTATTTCCCACCGTTGATTTTAACATGTTAATTAAAATATTTCATTTAATCAAGAAGGGTATTATGGTCCGTGGTTTTTCTTGAAAACATTGCTTCGCTCAGTCAATCCCACGTAACTGTCGCGTATCGTCGATCCCATCTCACGAGTGCGTAGACGGCGGCGACGGCGTGTGGACCTGGAGGCGACGCCGCCGGCGCGAGGACCTGGGGCGACGACGCCATCTTGCGAACCGTAGTCGAGGGCCGCCTTCCCGACGTGCCTCCCGAGCCGTTCCTTAGATCGAGCGCCGCGGCGGCTCTCCCAGGCCGCACCATCATCGGAGCCACAGCGGCTCCGCCGAAGTCGATGGAGACCTGCTCCTACAGCGTCCCTAAAGCTTTGAAGCTCTAGTTTGGTCTTCTTTTGGTACGTGTCCCTCTAATCTTACTAGCGACGCATTGGTTCTGGGGATTAACAACAGTAGCACTCCCTCCGTCCCATAATCCATGGTTAATTGGATCTGTGTTGCATGATGGTATTAGTGGCTACCAGCCCTGCAAACTATTTGAGGATGAGCAAATAGTTGAACCTTCTAACTAGCTTCTCGTTGTATTATGGTTTGCTGGATTGCAAGTGCCGGGCTAATTTTAGTGGGTGTTTCAATTAGACTAGTACGAATACTAGTGCTCCATGATTGGGATTGGGCAGATTGCATCCGGAGAAAACTAATCAACTTGTGAGAAAATGGCTAGCTAACTGCTGGCTTGTTTCATGACTACTATTTATACCTTGTTCATTGGAATCAAGTTTCTTTTGGTACAGAGATGAAATAAACGACTACAGGGATACATAGTTTTACTTTGTAGAGTCAATCGGTTCGGTGCTCTCTGCTAGTAGCCTACTATCAGAGAAGGTGTTGAATTAAAACTGAATCTTGTAACTGATTGCTGCTGAGAGACTGGTTAATAGGTATATGTATTGTATGTATAGAAAGTTGGCTATGGCTTGCGTAGTGCAAAGTAATTTGTTAATTGCAGTCTAGATAAAATGGCTCTGGGACAATGTTAACCCGTGAGAGGAGATACATTGAGTTTTAAATATATATATATATATCCACGTGCTATCTTGTAGTAGTACAATATTCTGAGTGTGGCTTCATATACAGGTTTGACAACTTTGTGTGTGAAGGGTGCTTTTGCAGACAACCTTCAGTATCAAGGCAAGTTCATGACGGACCTATTTCATTGTATGCATGGTTGTCTTGTTGCCTATGCTTCAGTGTACTATGTTCTTCACATTTGATGTTTCAACTTGATAGTTTCAGTTTCAGTCAGTCTACATGCTATTTGACAGTTATTATTACTTTACAGTTTAACAGTTTTCTCTGTCATGCAGCTGTTGATACCTCATGGTCTGATAAGCTCAATAGTGTCTCTTTCGGTAGTGGTGTAGCTTGAGGAAGCAATGCCTTAGGGACACAGGGTAAAAGGTACCTAAAATTGCGTAGGCTGCTCGGATTTGAGGATGATGTGTGAGCTCCATGTGTGAGCCTTTTATTCTGTACTGTGCGCACAGCTATGTGTGAGATTTATTTGTGAGACCTAAGCTATGTGTGAGAATGTTGCAATGTCTGAGACCTTAGTTCATGAATTATGCTCCATTTTCGCATATTTTGGTCTTTTGAACATATGAAATGCCCATGATGGACTAATGCTAGCTAAACACTTACAAAAAATAAGCAAAACATGGAAGTGAGCGGAAATTTTTGAATAAATTGTCAAAAAATGAACAATACACTTTTTTGCGAATTAGAAAAAGTGGATACCCCCTAGTGTATCCAATAAAGTTGGCCCCCCTGGTTAGGTGACATTTCAACTTATAGGCACGCCGCTGCCATCGTCACTCCCTTACCCAAGCTCGACTCCCCCGAGCACTCCACCTTGCCTCCAGTGTGCCCACTCGCTGGAATCACGTCGAATATCCTCGCCACCAAACCAAGCCCCACCATTGGAGAGTGTCACCGACAGTGTTGTGGCCATCGTGGACCCAACACTGCTCCTCTCAGCTCGTGGAGGTCAGCGAGGCCTCATGGAGGATCAAGGCAACGTCTTTAGGTCGACGGATGCACCTTTGTCTCTGGCAGCGCCCGGAGAGCGGCCGACGACGATGACCCGAGTGTATATTCATGCCACTGCCTATGTTGTGTTTTGTTTCCGTACCCAACAATCTTGCTTTGCCCAACCACCTAGCGAGATAGCTTCTATCACTCGACTAGACCTCCCAGTCGAAGGAATTGGCCTGGTTGCCATGAATCAACGACACGAACACGTTCTTCCCCACTTCAGATCGATCTCTGTCGTGCCTTCGATCTCCTTTAACAGTGAGTCCCCTACCCTTCCTTGGCTTCCTCTCCTCTACTTCGCACACATGAATCTATTGCAACCTTCCATGAACATCCACAAGTCCTACATCGTCCTCGTCACGAGTTACGGCTCTATTGCCCGCTGCCGCCGACGCAATCCTCGCTGCCGAGCAGCACCTCAGGCCAAGTGATACGTCCAAAACGTATCTATAATTTCTGCTTGCTCCATGCCTCTTTTGGGTGATATTGCTATGATATTTATACACTTCCATACACTTTTGATCATATTTGGACTAACCTATTAACTAAGTGCACCCTAGTGCCAGTTTCTGTTTTCGGCTGTTTTTGTATTTCAGGTTTTCCCATTACGAGAACTGCCAGAAAAATCCCGGAAAAATTATATAAAAAATCAGCGTTCTAGAAGCTACCAGGCACCCGAAGCACAGCCGGAGGGGGGCCACCAGGGCTCCAGGCGCCCTGGTGGCGCGGCCCCCCTGGCCGCGCCGGGGGGGGGGGGCCTGGGCCCCCCGAGCCTCGTCTGATGCCCCCCTTTGGCATATATTTATATCGCGTCCCGAAACCCTCGAGACGGGAACTCTTTTTCACGATCTCATCTCTGTTCCGCCGCCGCCGCCGCTTCCAAGATCGGGAGCACCAGGAGAACTCTTCCCGGCACCCTGCCGGAGGGGAGGATCACCACCGGGATTTCTCCACCACCATGGACGCCTCCCGGATGAGTTGTGAGTAGTCTCCCTTGGACCATGGGTCCATGACCAGTAGCTATGTGATGTTCTCCTCCCGTTCTTGTGCTTCACTAATTAGTCCTCGTGAGCTGCCCTACATGATCGAGGCACATATGTAATCCTTATGCTGTTGCTATGATGAGTTTGCTGGGATCCGATGGATTGTGAGATTATGTTCAGATTGTGTTTGAGTAATATATTTGATCTACCTCTTTTATATTTCTGTTCGTAAGTAATTCTTGCATGTTCTCCGTTGTTATTTATTGCTTTGGCCAAGTAGTAGGTAGTGACTCCAAGAGGGAACGTTATGCTTGATTGTGGGTTCATGCCCCTCGATGACTAGCTTGAGTGACAGAAACATGAGTCTAGGGGATGTGCTGTTGCCACAAGGGGGAAAACAACGGTGCTTGTGTCCGCGGGTGCAAGGATTGTTTACTTTACGCAGAGTTCTTTTAATGCAGTTGTCTGTTGCTTTGAGTTTACACTATGGGAGGGACTCGCAACTTAATACCAGCGAGATGTTCTGGATAGATATCTCAAGGTGGATGATTAGTAGTAGATGCAGATGGATTTCGGTCTACTTGCCTTGGCGTACCGCCCATGCTTTGAACCTCAACCTTTCTTGCAATGTAATCAGCATTGGTTTGCGTTCGTGGTCCTGTCAATTGCCCAGCTGTAATTTGTTACCTCGCATAGCTGTTTTATCGTCTTTTGGGAGAGAGACATCACTAGTGAACATCATGAGACTCCGGTCCATATTACCATCATTGATCACACCCGCTATTTACTTTTCGCTATTTACTTACTATTGCAAAACACTATCTATCACTACTATCATATTGATTTTAACCCTTTGTGAACTACAAGGCCGGAGAGATTGACAACCTCTCTGTACTCGTTGGGAGCAAAGTTATTTGTATCTGTGTGCAGGTCCACGTTGATTGCTAATTGCGCCGTTAGCAGTTGACACCTACCTGTTGAACCTAGGAGTCTCTGGGGAGTCGATGCTTGGCATCTTTGCTAAGGGAAAACACTTCTACTTACTGCATCTTACACCTTCCACTTGGGGTAACCAACGAGGGGTTCGAGGCCCATCACACGCACACTGGCAGCATGAGCTAGCAGCCATGATTGCCAGCCAGACACCACCATGTAAATGGAATACATGTGTGGCCTATCTAGTGTGCTGCTCATAGAAATGTAGATGTGTGGCCTATCTAGTGTGCTGCTGATAATCTGTTTTTACCTTACTTGGCAAGCATCATAATCTGTTTTTACATCACTATAATGTAGGAATAAATGTGTGGCCTATCTAGTGTGCTACTGATAGAAATATAGATGGAAGATTAGTTGACCAGTAATGCAATCTATAATCCTTCATATATAATGCTGTTGTCTATGCGTGCTGCTGCTTCATACATGTTTAATCGAATCTATCAAGCAGTTGTTGTCATGTCATGCTTGTTGTATTAATAGCCAATTTAGTCGCGTATTGCGAGTTCAAGTTGTTTAGTATATATCATGTTCTGTTTTGCTACTGAACACCTTCCAACTAAAATGCTGAATTGCCTTGTACACATAGTGGTTTGTAATCTATGGGAAAGTCGTTAATAGTCAGCTGACCTTATGAACTGTATAATATATCGAAATATTGTGTTGTTAAATTGAGCTTATTTTCAATTCTTGCTTATAAGCTATGTTTGATGCTGCCTACAAGTTCTTATTCTTCTTCTTTTTTGCATAGGTGAAGTATGAAATGCGAAGCCGTGAAGCCTATCAGCAAGAGTAGCATATTATGTATTGTAATATCAGCCAGAGTGTAACATTAGTGAGAGTAGCATGTTAAGTATTGTAATATTTAGTGTTGTTTTGGATGAATTTCATTTTCTCTATAGTCTGTTTGAAATACTGATTGTGTATATAATTTCAATACCTATGAAATGGAAACCTGACCAGGGGGTCCCACTTATGAAAATTGTTTGACAAATTTTGAAATTTCTGACGTGTGGGTCCAATTGTGATATCAGCATGACAAGTGGGACCAATCTGACCAGTGGGACCAGCACAAAAATAGTATGGCTGAAAATATAAAATTAATAGTAATGGCCCAGAAAATAAAAATGTTGAATTGTTGGGCCAGACCCATGTAGCTGACCAGAATTAACAAGAAAAATAACATTAGATGGGCTGAATTGTTGGGCTCGGCCCATGTAAAACACCGAATTGGACCGGGCCGATTCTTGTGCCACATCAGCTTGCCACGCTGGATGCCTACGTGGTCTGGGAAGGCTGCTAGTGACCAAAACACGACAGTAGGCATATTTTAGTCATAAACGTCTATGACCTTCTCAAAAAGAAGGTCGTTAATTTCAGTTTACGACCCTCAGCTTTTGACCATCTGTTTTTGGTCAAAAAAAGGTCACAAATAAAAAACAATGACCTTTCAGTGACCAATAGTCAAGGTCACATGTTGGCATATTTCTTGTAGTTGCTGCAAAGAAATCACACGTGAAAAATGTATAAGCTACATTAAGCAAATGAAAAAAAGAGTGACAATTTGTATGTTTTAGGATTTCAAACATGATGAGACAAAAGGTATATTTTGAATTTTTCTTTCAGCGATTGAAAACTAGATACAAATGACATGGAGCCAGGCAATCAGATACTACACAATGCTCATTTGATTTGTGGCACTTAACTTTTAGTCTATCTGTATGATCGGTATTATGATCCTTCATTGGTATATGTGAGGAAGCTTATCCCTACAATATAGTATGGTAACATAATACTAACTAATTAGCAAAGGAGACATATCTATATATGTGTGGCAGCAAAAGTATGTACCAAAAACAACATCGTATATGGATTAATAACCAAGACACTTAAGCAAAAGAGTAGGTCGGTCTACAATCCAGCAAGGCTTAGTGAATGGAGATGAGTGGCAACTCCAAAATATATAAAACTAAAGGCCTGTAAGTAAACTGAGTATATACCATAGCATAGAAAACCCATGTTGCTGATGATATGTTCAAATATATCTACCTTGCTCAAGAAAGGAGTCAACAAAATACTTTGCTTCAACATCAGAAGAACAACTTTGAATATGTTATGCGTAGGTGCAACATAAAAATGGCCATGCTAAACAATGTGAAGTCCATCGTAATTAAGTATTTGTCTTAAACCTTCCTTTCGTCCTCTCCAAACAAACTTCTACTGATGGTAGTCCTGAACGTACTGAATATTTCTGTATAACTAAACGTTGCATTTCATACTTCTCTTTTAATCTTCCCAGTTCCTGAGATGCGCAAAAAATGATGGCAGATGGTCAGCGATGATGCATTTTCGTATTTCACAATGCAAAAAGACATCATATGATGAAAATAAACATAAGAGATCCTCACTTTTGAAGAAAATCTAGGAAAAGTTTTGTCAGAAATAGAAGCGTACAACCCTACAGTATATATTTTTGAAGTAATAAACTAGTTAAACTGGGACCAGCCCATTGGACCGTGCCTATATGTTGTATCTACTAATCACACCATTTGATATCGGATCAATTTGTATCCTCGCAGAACTTACTTGGTGGCATAATCCACTAATTGTGGTCATCCTCAAACAGATGGATGCGTAGGCGTCACAGAAGCTGATTCCACCTCCTTCCCGGCCGAGTACTCCTCCATAAGGGCTACATAGCGAGTCAACTCGTCTGTGCTTTGAGTTGTTGGCAGATCTGGTCTGAAGAGACCTCTGCCGGCCACCAGAGTGCGCACGGGAGTGGGCTTCCCTTGAAAACAGCCGAGGCGATTAGTGCAAGTGAAGTGACAGGCATCGTGGTGAGGTTGTCGCCAATTGGCTCGCCGAAGTCACACCCGGCGGCGCCGATGGGGACGCAGGGTAGCGGGGTCAGGGCAACGTTGCCGGGATCGTTGGTCGGCTTGCCGGGGGTGGCACCATATGCCGTGCCCGGCTCGCCGACGGTCGCTCGACAGCGTCGTTGGTCCTCACCGGATCACTCTGGAGGAGAGTTGGCGTACTGGATGCACATGGACCGGGGTGGATATTTTGATTTGATGCATCAGTTACGAAGGGGGGAGAGGAAGCGAAAAAAGGGGAAGAGGAAGCGAAAGGACGATTTGTTTGCGGTGGAACTGGACGTGGCTTTTAAGAACATCGACTATGTTTTGCTAAGGTTGCCGAACTACTGAGTTGGACGGGCTATATGTTGATAAAAATATGAGTAGCGGGTGATGTTGCTGACATGGCACATGTGATGAGGTGGATAGGTTGCATGTCAAGAGAAATAGGTTAGTGGGGATGAACTATTTAGGTATTATAGATTAGTATCGCTTTTAGTCGTTTAGGCCACAAGTACCGATTTTAGTCGTCCATGCCCACAAGTACCGATTTTAGTCATCCACATTGAGTTGGTGAAAGTGGAAGTATTTTCGTATCAGTAATACCTGTAGCAGCCCACAACTACTGGCCTTACTCGTTCGGACTCTCGGCCTAACTCGTTCGGATTCTCCACTACGGGTAGTCGTAGCTTGAATGACCCACAAGTATCGTTAGTCAACAGAAGCATACTATGGAAGCGGAAACATATTGCTCGAAGGAAGCATCCGATTTATGATATATAATTTTTAAAGCTTTACAACAATTAATTGGTGTAATGGAAACATAAGCTTTGTAAATGGAAACTTTTGGTTCGCGATGTTATACCCTTAGAACAACAGAAAATGATCTAACGCCGAAACAAACTAATCTGACAAAATATTACGACTCTTTTTTACAGGAATATAAAAGACAGTTACAATAGCGCTATGTACAAGCTGATCATGGACAAGCTCCGCGCGCCACAAGATCTCCAATGTTTCACAATACAACCGATAACTTAGAGCTGGTTGGTCTCAGCTGATGGCCCACTCAACGTCATTGCAACACCATTACCATTATGTTGGCAACACAGAAGCACATCTGGATTTGGCTGCTGCAAAATTTCACTAATGGAAGCAACACTAGCAATGCTTAAAGCACATAATAATAGTGGTTGAAGCATAAACTAGTGCCTGCTATATTTGTAGAATCATACTCATGCAATCCAGCACAACAGAAGGGGCGGTGGTTACAACGGGAAGATGTCAAACTTGAGAAGCATGGTTACATTGCTGATCCATCTACACACGTGAAGTACCAATCTCTCCTGAAATAAATCCTGACATCACAACACATGTGAGAACTAGTGGAAGCATAGAAATCTAAAAACGAAAAATAGAGTCCTTGTCGTAAAGACTATGTAGGTGCTGAAATTTGTGAATAAGTATCATCCAACATAAGTAGGAATTTTGTGACCCTACATCTACTTGACGGGGGAATAAACCATGATATGGGGGCAGACATTGATTTGAGTAAAAAGTAAGCACTCCCTGGCAGCAAGCTGTGATTGCAGGTTTGTACATATGAATTGCCAAAAAATTTAAAAAAAAACTAGGGCATGCAGATTGAGGATATTACGTACGCCAATAGTAGGTGGAGTTTGTCGCACATAGTGCCGCTGGTGCCGAGGTGTGATTGCCCCTCACGCATGATGGGGTCGAGCTGCCGCAACCGCGTCCAACTCGCTGTCTGCTGCAGCTGCGGCCTGCGTGTACCCCGGCCGCCGGGTGATCCTACCGGCAGGCGGCAGCCTGCTGAGAGGAGGCACGCCGGTGACGTGGAATGGAGGCCACATCGAGGAGTGGGGCGGTGGAGTGGATCTGATCTCGGTGGCGACGTCGGATAGATCATGGGCGATGCGGTGGAATTGTAAGCTCGACGGCGAGAGGTTGGAAACAAGACGATTAATTAGGGAAGAGATAAATGACAGAGAGATTTGGGGAAACAATGGGATAGAGGTGCGTGGAATATGTCCAGGTCCACCCCCTTTCACAAATTAATGACGGATTTACCCTTCCACAAAATAATTGGTCCCACATAAATTTTGTAACGGTCCCACCATTATATGTAATTTTAGTTTTGTAACTCCTTGTAACTTTTATTTTCTTACCGTCGGATTAAGGTCGTTGGACGGCTCCTAAAATCGCCAATCACCGTAACAGTTGTACTTCAAGTTGCCCTCAACCACCTCCTAAGCTGGATGTTAATATCGGCTGACATACCTGTAACGGCACATCATCTGTAATTTTTACTACTCCTTCATCAATGGAAAAAAAAACATTCTGCTGTATTTCATAAGAAGAAAGCTAGTGATTAGAAAATTGCTCTCTATTTCAACAATATCCTATCTCATTTAACATTTTAACCCTGCAGTTAGATCATGTTCTTTTGCTGGTAATTTCATTTACCCCCGATTCAGCTGCATGTTTTTTTTTTTGAAGTTTTTGATAAATTTTTAATTTACTTTTTATGGGGGAGCATATGAGCTTGAGACCAGAATTGCTTATGTTAACAAAAAGAAAACAAAAACTTTGAAGGGTGATGAGTCCAAATTATGTGATGATTATGACATTTATTTTGGCTGTGTGCATTCTGGATGTTTTTACGCATCTTGTTGGTGCAGAGGCTGGGTGTAATTGGTATCTTCTTGATATTAATATATTCCCTTTTTCAAAAAAAAAATATATTGTGCCTACATGATCGTATATGGAATTTTATCGCGTTCGCGCACTACTTTTTGTCTAAATTCCACAGGTAACGTCCTTTGGAGCAAATGATGTGTGTTACGGAAGGAATCCCAAGAACGGTGGTGGAATCACATTAATTAATGTGGTTATTCATTACCATAAAAGAAATAAGGCGTCAAAGGAGAGGTGCCTGCTACGGTTCCAGAGCAAAAGACTGCCAATCATATGAGCGAGCCCGCTCGCATGGGTGGTCGTGTGATGCGCCAGGGCCGCCGCCTCAACAACTACTTTCACCCTGTGAGATCAGATCGGGGATGAGAGACAGAGAGGAGCGAAAACACATCTAGAAGGGAGAACCCTAGCCTCTAGAGGCTACCAGATGTTAGTTGGCTTCGTACTTATGCGCAACTCCCGAACTCTTTGAGGGCTTTTTTTGCAGCAACATTCAGATCTCTTGGGAGCCGCTAGATCGCGGTACAACGACACTCAAGGGCTCGTATCACTGTATCATCTAAGCTGCAGGGAGGACCTGATATTCTCCCGGACCAGAGAATAACATGTGCTCCCCACAAATTGGATACTACGGTGATACGAGCTTCTAGGTCGTTGGATCTAAGATTCAATGGCATGTGAGTAGTGTTGGAACTTGTGCGCGATTCCCTAACTCTTAGAGGCCTTTTTTGTAAAAACATGTGGACCTCCTAGGAGCTATTGGATCTTAGATCCGATGGCTCCGAGAAGATCGTATCATCGTAAGATCTTAGGTGTGGGAGCACCGAATATTCTGGACA
The DNA here is from genome assembly GCA_902687465.1 of Secale cereale. Taxonomy (NCBI): domain Eukaryota; kingdom Viridiplantae; phylum Streptophyta; class Magnoliopsida; order Poales; family Poaceae; genus Secale; species Secale cereale. The sequence goes on along the minus strand of LR738712.1, from coordinate 824,100,816 downwards.
AGAGAATATATGGTGCTCCCCGCAACTTAGACGCTAAAGTAATATGACCTTCTAGCACGTTGGATCTGAGATCCAATGGCGTCTGAGTAGTCTTTGTACTTGTGCATAATTCCCAAACTCTTTGATGGCTATTTTGCAAAAACATTCAAACCTCCTTCTAGGAGCCGTTGGATCTCTCGGGAGTATACCTGGCTATAACTCGGTCGGCCCGGGCTTCTATCTGGGCCTAAAAAGGACCGTGGATGGCACGGCCCGGACCTCGGGCCTAGATTTTAGGCCAAAGCCCAGCCTGTTAGTGAAAAATCCCATTGTGCCATGGGCTTTGGGATGGTCCTCTTTCAAAAAACGCACATATGTCAAGCCCAGGCCCGACCTGCCATGTCACTTAGGTTTAAATCCTGGAGCCACACACAACCGTGGGTAAGATCATCCTGGGCCAGGCTATTTTGGGCCTCTTCAGGTCGGCCGGCCAGGTCGGATTTCCCATGGCCAGGTGTAATCAGGTGCTCCCGGACGAGAGAACATCAGGTGCTCCCGCGAGATGATACGATGGTATGAGCTTCGAGGGCGTTCGATCTGAGATCCAATGGCATCTGAGTAGTATTTGTACTTGTGACCAATCCCCAAACTCTTTGAGGGCCCTTTTGCAAAAAAAAAAAACATTCAGACCGCCTAGAAGCCGCTAGATCTCATATCCAACGTATCTTTGGAGCTCGTGTCATCATAGCATCCAAGGTGTGGGAGCACGTGATATTCTCTCGGATGAGATATTATCAAGAGCTCCTGCAGCTTAGATACTATGGTGATATGAGCTTCGAGGTCGTTGGATCTAGGCTCCAATGTCATTTGAGTAGTCGTTGTACTAGTGTGCAATTCCCAAACTCTTTGGGTTTTTTTTGCAGAAACATTCAGACCTCCTGGCATCAGATCCAACGGCTCCGAAAAGCTAGTGTCGCCATAGCATCTAAGGTGTGAAAAGCACATGATATTTTTGTTGGGGAACGTAGTATTTTAAAATTTTCCTACGATCACGCAAGATCTATCTACCAGATGCATAGCAACGAGAGGGAAGAGTGTGTCTACGTACCCTCGTAGACCGGGAGCGGAAGCGTCAAGTGACGCGGTTGATGTTGTCGAACTTCTTCGCGATCCAACCGATCAAGCACCGAACGTACGGCACCTCCGCGTTCAGCACACGTTCAGCTTGATGACGTCCCACGAGCTCTTGATCCAGTTGAGCTTCATGGGAGAGTTTCGTCAGCACGACGGTGTGGTGACGGATATGATGTGTTCACCGGCGCAGGGCTTCGCCTAAGCTCCGCGACCGTATGACCGAGGTGTGATTCTGTGGAGGGGGGCACCGCACACGGCTAAAACAATTCAACTTGTGTGTCTTTGGGTGCCCCCCTACCCCCGTATATAAAGGAGCAAGGGAGGGAGGCCGGCCAACCTCTCCTGGTGCGGCTAGGGAAGGAGTCCTACTAGGAATAGGATTGCAATCCTATTCCTAGTAGGATTCACCAAAAGAGAGAAGAGGGAAAGGAATAGGAGAGGTGGCGCCCCCCCCCCCCAATCCTAGTCCAACTAGGAACCCTAGGTGGGGGCGCCGGCCAGCCCTATGGGCTGCCTCTCTCTTTCCCTTTAGGCCCACTATGGACCATCCCCTCTCGTAGGGGGTTCCGATAACCCCCTCCGGCATTCCCGATAAATCCGAAACTTTTCCGGAACACTTCCGGTGTCCGAATATAGTCGTCCAATATATCAATCTTTATGTCTCGGACATTCCGAGACTCCTCGTCATGTCCGTGATCTCATCCGGGACTCCAAACTACCTTCGGTACATCAATACTCATAAAATCATAATACCGATCGTCATCAAACGTTAAGCGTGCGGACCCTACGGGTTCGAGAACTATGTAGACATGACCGAGACTCATCTCCGGTCAATAACCAATAGCGGAACCTGGATGTTCATATTGGCTCCTACATATTCTACGAAGATCTTTTATCGGTCAGAACCGCATAACAACATACGTTGTTCCTTTTGTCAAGCGGTATGTTACTCGCCCGAGATTCGATCGTCGGTATCTCTATACCTAGTTCAATCTCGTTACCGGCAAGTCTCTTTACTCGTTCCGTAACACATCATCTCGTGACTAACTCATTAGTCTTTTGCTTGCAAGGCTTATTGTGATGTGTGTTACCGAGAGGGCCCAGAGATACCTCTCCGACACTCGGAGTGACAAATCCTAATCTTGATCTATGCCAACACCACGAATACTTTCGGAGACACCTGTAGAGCATCTTTATGATCACCCAGTTACGTTGTGACGTTTGATAGCACACAAGGTGTTCCTACGGTATTCGGGAGTTGCATAATCTCATAGTCATAGGAACATGTATAAGTCATGAAGAAAGCAATAGCAGTAAAACTAAACGATCATAGTGCTATGCTAATGGATGGGTCTTGTCCATCACATCATTCTCCTAATGATGTGATCCCATTGATCAAATGACAACTCATGTCTATGGCTAGGAAACATAACCATCTTTGATCAATGAGCTAGTCTAGTAGAGGCATACTAGGGACATACTGTTTTGTCTATGTATTCACACATGTACTAAGTTTCCGGTTAATACAATTCTAGCATGAATAAAAGACATTTATCATGATATAAGGAAATACAAATAACATCTTTATTATTGCCTCTAGGGCATATTTCCTTCAGTCTCCCACTTGAACTAGAGTCAATAATCTAGCTCACATCGCCATGTGATTTAATACCGATGGTTCACATCGTTATGTGAATAACACCCATAGTTCACATCACCATGTGACCAACACCCAAAGGGTTTACTAGAGTCAATAATCTAGTTCACATCGCTATGTGATTAATACCCAAGAGTAATGAGGTGTGATCATGTTTTGCTTGTGAGAGAAGTTTCATCAACGGGTCTGTCATATACAGATCCCTATGTATTTCGCAAATTTCTATGTCTACAATGCTCTGCATGGAGCTACTCTAGCTAATTGCTCCCACTTTCAATATGCATCCAGATTGATACTTAGAGTCATCTGGATTTAGTGTCAAAGCTTGCATCGGCGTAACCCTTTACGACGAACTCTTTATCACCTCCATAATCGAGAAATATTTCCTTAGTCATCCAATTACTAAGGATAATTTTGACCGCTGTACAGTGATCTACTCCTGGATCACTATTGTACCTCCCTGTCAAACTCTTGGCAAGGTACACAACGTGTTTTGTACACAGCATGGCATACTTTATAGAACCTATGGCTGAGGCATAGGGAATGACTTTCATTCTCTCTATATTTTTCTGCCGTGGTTTGGCTTTGAGTCTTACTCAACTTCACACCTTACAAATCAGGCAAGAACTTCTTCTTTGACTGATCCATTTTGAACTACTTCAAAATCTTATCAAGGTATGTACTCATCGAAAGTCTTATCAAGCGTCTTGATCTATCTATATAGATTCTTGATGCTCAATATGTAAGCAGCTTCACCGAGGTCTTTCTTTGAAAAACTCCTTTCAAACACTCCTTTATGCTTTCCAGAAAATTCGACATCATTTCCGATCGACAATATGTCATTCACATATACTTATCAGAAAGGTTGTAGTGCTCCCACTCACTTCTTGTAAATACAGGCTTCTCCAAAAGTCTGTATAAAACCATATGCTTTGATCACCTCATCAAAGCGTATATTCCAACTCCGAGATGCTTGCACCAGTCCATAGATGGATTGCCGGAGCTTGCATAATTTGTTAGCACCTTTTGGATCGACAAAACCTTCTGGTTGTATCATATACAACTCTTCTTTGAGATATCCATTCAGGAATGTAGTTTTGACATCCATTTGCCAGATTTCATAATCATAAAATGCGGCAATTGCTAACATGATTCGGACAGACTTAAGCATCGCTACAGGTGAGAAAGTCTCATCGTAGTCAACTCCTTGAACTTGTCGAAAACCTTTCGCAACAAGTCGAGCTTTGTAAACAGTAATATTACCGTCTGCGTCGGTCTTCCTCTTGAAGATCCATTTATTTTCGATGGCTTGCCGATCATCGGGCAAGTCAACCAAAGTCCACACTTTGTTCTCATACATGGATCCCATCTCAGATTTCATGGCTTCAAGCCATTTTGCGGAATCTGGGCTCATCTTCGCTTCCTCATAGTTCGTAGGTTCATCATGGTCTAGTAACATGATTTCCAGAACTGGGTTGCCGTACCACTCTGGTGTGGAACGTACTCTGGTTGATCTACGACGTTCAGTAGAAACTTGATCCGAAGTTTCATGATCATTATCATTAACTTCCTCACTAATTGGTGTAGGAATCACTGGTACAATTTCCTGTGATGTACTACTTTTCAATCCGGGAGAAGGTACAATTACCTCATCAAGTTCTACTTTCCTCCCACTCACTTCTTTCGAGAGAAACTCCTTCTCTAGAAAGGATCCATTTTAGCAACGAATATCTTGCCTTCGGATCTGTGATAGAAGGTGTACCCAACAGTCTCTTTTGGGTATCCTATGAAGATTTACTTCTCCGGTTTGGGTTCGAGCTTATCATGTTGAAACTTTTTCACATAAGCATCGCAGTCCCAAACTTTAAGAAACAACAACTTTGGTTTCTTGCCAAACCACAGTTCTTAAGGCGTTGTCTCAACGGATTCAGATGAGGCCCTTATTTAACGTGAATGCAGCTGTCTCTAATGCATGACCCAAAACGATAGTGGTAAATCGGTAAGAGACATCATAGATCGCACCATATCCAATAAAGTACGGTTACGACGTTCGGACACACCATTATGCTGTGGTGTTCCGGGTGGCGTGAGCTGTGAAACTATTCCACATTGTTTCAAATGAAGACCAAACTCGTAACTCAAATATTCTCCTCCACGATCAGATCGTAGAAACTTTATTTTCTTGTTACGATGATTCTCTACTTCACTCTGAAATTCTTTGAACTTTTCAAATGATTCAGACTTGTGCTTTATTAAGTAGATATACCCATATCTGCTCAAATCATCAGTGAAGGTCAGAAAATAACGATACCCGCCGCGAGCTTCAACACTCATTGGTCCGCATACATCAGTATGTATGATTTCCAACAAATATGTTGCTCGCTCCATAGTTCCGGAGAACGGAGTTTTTAGTCATCTTGCCCATGAGGCATGGTTCGCAAGCACCAAGTGATTCATAATCAAGTGATTCCAAAATTCCATCATTATGGAGTTTCTTCATGCGTTTTACACCAATATGACTTAAACGGCAGTGTCACAAATAAGTTGCACTATCATTATTAACCTTGCATCTTTTGGCTTCAATATTATGAATATGTGTATCACACGATCGAGATCCAACAAACTATTTTCATTGGGTGTATGACCATAGAAGGTTTTTATTCATGTAAACAGAACAACAATTATTCTCTAACTTACATGAATAACCGTATTGCAATAAACATGATCAAATCACATTCATGCTCAACACAAACACCAAATAACAGTTATTTAGGTTCAACACTAATCCCGAAAGTATAGGGAGTGTGCGATGATGATCATATCAATCTTGGAACTGCTTCCAATACACATCATCACTTCATCCTTTAACTAGTTTATGTTCATTATGCAACTCCCAATTCGAGTTACTACTCTTTAGCAACTGAACCAATATCAAATACCGAGGGGTTGCTATGAACACTAGTAAAATACACATTAATAATCTGTATATCAAATATACCTTTGTTCACTTTGCCATCCTCCTTATCCGCCAAGTATCTAGGGCAGTTCCACTTTTAGTGACCATTTCCTTTGCAGTATAAGCACTTGTTTCAGGCTTGAGTTTAGCTTTGGGTTTCTTCACGGGAGTGACAACTTGCTTGTCATTCTTCTTGAAGTTCCCCTTCTATCCCTTTGCCCTTTACTTGAAACAAGTGGTCTTGTTAACCATCAACACTTGATGCTTTTTCATGATTTCTACCTTCGCCTACTTCAGTATCGCGAAGAGCTGGGAATTCCTTTCGTCATCCCTTGCATATTATAGTTCATCACGAAGTTCTACTAACTTGGTGATAGTGACTAGAGAACTTTGTCAATTACTATCTTATCTGGAAGATTAACTCCCACTTGATTAAAGTAATTGTAGTACCCAGACAATCTGAGCACATGCTCACTGGTTGAGCTATTCTCCTCCATCTTGTAGGCAAAGTACTATCAGAGGTCTTATACCTCTCGACACGGGCATGAGTATGAAATACTAATTTCAACTCTTGGAACATCTTATATGCTCCATGGCGTTCAAAACGTTTTTGAAGTCCCGGTTCTAAGCCGTAAAGCATGGTGCACTTAAACTATCAAGTAGTCATCATATCGAGCTTTTGTCAAAACGTTCATAACGTCTACATCTGCTCCTGCAATAGGTCTGTCACCTAGCGGTGCATCAAGGACATAATTCTTCTGTGCAGCAATGAGGATAATCCTCAGATCACGGAACAATTCCGCATCATTGCTACTAACATCTTTCAATCTTGGTTTTCTCTAGGAACATATGAAAAATAAACGGGGAGCAACATCGCGAGCTATTGATCTACAACATAGATATGCTAATACTACCAGGACTAACTTCATGATAAATTAAAGTTCAATTTAATCATATTACTTAAGAACTCCCACTTAGATAGACATCCCTCCGGTCATCTAACTGATCACGTGATCCAAATCAACTAAACCATGTCCGATCATCACGTGAGATGGAGTAGTTTCAATGGTGAACATCTTATGTTGATCATATCTACTATATGATTCACGCTCGACCTTTCGGTCTCCAGTGTTCCGAGGTCATATCTGTATATGCTAGGCTCGTCAAGTTTAACCCGAGTATTCTGCGTGTGCAAAACTGGCTTACACCCGTTGTATTTGAACGTAGAGCTTATCACACCCGATCATCACGTGGTGTCTCGGCACGACGAACTTTCACAACGGTGCATACTCAGGGAGAACACTTATACCTTGAAATTTAGTAAGGGATCATCTTATAATGCTACCGTCGTTCTAAGCAAAAATAAGAAGCAAAATAAGATAAACATCACATGCAATCAAAATATGTGACATGATATGGCCATCATCATCTTGTGCTTTTGATCTCCATCTCCAAAGCACCGTCATGATCACCCTCGCAAAACATGATCATCTCATACAAAAGCCGTATAACTCATCATGTCTTGACCATATCACATCACAACATGCCCTGCAAAAACAAGTTAGACGTCCTCTACTTTGTTGTTGCAAGTTTTACGTGGCTGCTACGGGCTTTAGCAAGAACCGTTCTTACCTACGCATACAAAACCACAACGATGTTTCGTCAAGTATGTGCTGTTTTAACCTTCACAAGGACCGGGCGTAGCCACACTTGATTCAGCTAAAGTGAGAGAGACAGACACCCGCCAGTCACCTTTAAGCAACGAGTGCTCGTAACGGTGAAACCAGTCTCGCGTAAGCGTACGCGTAATGTCGGTCCGGGCCGCTTCATCTCACAATACCGCCGAAGCAAAGTATGACATGCTGGTAAGCAGTATGACTAGTATCGCCCACAACTCATTGTGTTCTACTCGTGCATATCATCTACGCATAGACCTGGATCTGATACCACTGTTGGGGAACGTAGTATTTTAAAATTTTCCTACGATCACGCAAGATCTATCTACCAGATGCATAGCAACGAGAGGGAAGAGTGTGTCTACGTACCCTCGTAGACCGGGAGCGGAAGCGTCAAGTGACGCGGTTGATGTTGTCGAACTTCTTCGCGATCCAACCGATCAAGCACCGAACGTACGGCACCTCCGCGTTCAGCACACGTTCAGCTTGATGACGTCCCACGAGCTCTTGATCCAGTTGAGCTTCATGGGAGAGTTTCGTCAGCACGACGGTGTGGTGACGGATATGATGTGTTCACCGGCGCAGGGCTTCGCCTAAGCTCCGCGACGGTATGACCGAGGTGTGATTCTGTGGAGGGGGGCACCGCACACGGCTAAAACAATTCAACTTGTGTGTCTTTGGGTGCCCCCCTGCCCCCGTATATAAAGGAGCAAGGGACGGAGGCCGGCCAACCTCTCCTGGTGCGGCTAGGGAAGGAGTCCTACTAGGAATAGGATTGCAATCCTATTCCTAGTAGGATTCACCAAAAGAGAGAAGAGGGAAAGGAATAGGAGAGGTGCCCCCCCCCAATCCTAGTCCAACTAGGAACCCTAGGTGGGGGCGCCGGCCAGCCCTATGGGCTGCCTCTCTCTTTCCCTTTAGGCCCACTATGGACCATCCCCTCTCGTAGGGGGTTCCGATAACCCCCTCCGGCATTCCCGATAAATCCGAAACTTTTCCGGAACACTTCCGGTGTCCGAATATAGTCGTTCAATATATCAATCTTTATGTCTCGGACATTCCGAGACTTCTCGTCATGTCCGTGATCTCATCCGGGACTCCGAACTACCTTCGGTACATCAATACTCATAAACTCATAATACCAATCGTCATCAAACGTTAAGCGTGCGGACCCTACGGGTTCGAGAACTATGTAGACATGACCGAGACTCATCTCCGGTCAATAACCAATAGCGGAACCTGGATGTTCATATTGGCTCCTACATATTCTACGAAGATCTTTTATCGGTCAGAACCGCATAACAACATACGTTGTTCCTTTTGTCAAGCGGTATGTTACTTGCCCGAGATTCGATCGTCGGTATCTCTATACCTAGTTCAATCTCGTTACCGGCAAGTCTCTTTACTCGTTCCGTAACACATCATATCGTGACTAACTCATTAGTCTTTTGCTTGCAAGGCTTATTGTGATGTGTGTTACCGAGAGGGCCCAGAGATACCTCTCCGACACTCGGAGTGACAAATCCTAATCTTGATCTATGCCAACACCACGAATACTTTCGGAGACACCTGTAGAGCATCTTTATGATCACCCAGTTACGTTGTGACGTTTGATAGCACACAAGGTGTTCCTACGGTATTCGGGAGTTGCATAATCTCATAGTCATAGGAACATGTATAAGTCATGAAGAAAGCAATACCAGTAAAACTAAACGATCATAGTGCGATGCTAATGGATGGGTCTTGTCCATCACATCATTCTCCTAATGATGTGATCCCGTTGATCAAATGACAACTCATGTCTATGGCTAGGAAACATAACCATCTTTGATCAATGAGCTAGTCTAGTAGAGGCATACTAGGGACATACTGTTTTGTCTATGTATTCACACATGTACTAAGTTTCCGGTTAATACAATTCTAGCATGAATAAAAGACATTTATCATGATATAAGGAAATACAAATAACATCTTTATTATTGCCTATAGGGCATATTTCCTTCA
>LR738712.1:824061925-824091359 GCA_902687465.1 Secale cereale | reverse complement strand
GGCCAAATGCTCAAAAATATAATCTAAACCCTCTTAGAAAAAGACATTCAAAATTTAATCGAAGGTTGGGAGTTACCCTCGATAATCTCCATAGCTCTGCCTATGCGAGAGACGAAGAGGGAAATGGCGCGAGAAAGAGCGGTCAATCGTGACATACATAGAGAGAGATCGAGTGAGTGTGTGCTAGCGTACACTCAAATTTGAAAGATGATCTGGAGAGATATCGTGCGATGAAGGTTTAGTGATGGCTGACGGAGAGAGATACCAAGAAAGTGGCTTAGATAGACGATGTGTGTGAACATGCGCGCTGCAGGGAGAATTGATCAAAGTCCAAAAACTGAACTCGAAATGAAGCATTTTCACCCATCTGAGTGTTGCCCAGTGAGGAATAAAATAACCTAACCTGTAGTCGGAGCCAAGGCACGGAGATTCCCCTAACGGACACCAGCTGACACCGAACGGCAGGCAAAAAGAAGTGCCCAGTAGTGTTCCTTCTCCTGCCGACCAGATCACGTCTTGGCTGGCCTTCGTCCAACGACACCCTCCTGTACGTCCGTCGACCCAATGTTTTTCCCGTGCAAAGTTCAAACCCTTTGCTCCACCTTTTTTTTTCTCCCAATAATACGTGTGGCTTCGTGGAGCCGCCTAGCCCCCCGCTCCTCCACCTTGTGGCCCAGCAATGCTACAGCTGCAGGCAGATCCTTACCGGATTGATGTTACGGACTGAGTTGTCAAACAATGTTTGGGGATTAGGAAGGGTGGGATCCATCAGTTAAAATCAAAGGGGAGCAATTATTGGTGCGAAAGGAATCCGTAAGCAGCAGTCCGTAAGAGCTTCCGTAAGTATAGTATTTTTGCTTGTGGCCGAGGGGATCAGGCACCTCCTCGCCCGTCTGCCACGCTAGACGCTAGTGACATGGGCTGGGTCGTATGCATCGGCTATGCACTGGCCGCATGTGCGCCTGTCTCACTGCTGGGTACTGGTGGGCTGGAGGAGTCGCTGCGGGCATCAATGTCAGCAATAGGAGGTGCTCCTCGTCCCTTTGCTTCCAAGCCTCTGGTCTGCCGCAAGGTCTCCGAAACAGTCGTCGAGAGAGCATGAGAAGTATGGCAAGGTGTCGTTTGGCTGGGACGGCCTGGGATTGGGGCATCAGTAGCGACCGGCGCAAGGATGTGACGATGGGGAAATCGAGCGCAGCTGTACAGTCAGGGCATCTACAATGGTAGATGCTTGTGGAGGCGCTAATAGAGAAAATAAATAAATTTTATAATATAAAAGGATGCCTAAGCGCCTGAAGGTTACAACGGCAGGTGCTAATCCCGCGGGCCAAATTAAACTAGCCGGGCGCTTCACATGGGAAGAGAAACAATCAAGCGCTCGCTGCCAGGTCTTGCGCCGACGCTGGGTTTCAGGGCTTAAATTTCCAATTAGCCAGGTTTCTAATCCTGGCGTCGGTACAATTGCTACAGATACGATGCCGTCCTCTCCCATAGTTTCTTCTCTTTCCTTGTCGCATGACTCTCCAATACTGTCCCCGTCTCCACCTTCATCAACGACATCTTCCCCGTCAGCACCGATGTCTTCCTTGTTTCCACCTCCGGTGATTACTACTCGTCCCTCTTTTCCTTTCCATTACGCTCGTCGTCCACCATGAGTCATTAACTATTATTTTCATGTGCATGTGTGCTTTCACATCATCCAAATTGCTCTTGCCAATGGATTAGCAAGCTTAGTCAAATAACATCCATCTGATCTGAACATGAGCATCTACCTTGCAACTTTTTATATTAACTTATGACATGATCAACTTTTTATATTTTTTTTTTGTGTTTGTTTCCACATAGCATAATTTAGATCTTACAGGAGTATTTATATTGTGTACAATATTTAGAAATCAATTCTCTAAGTATGTTGCACGCGCGGGTATATTCTACTCCCTCCGTCCGGAAATACTTGTCGGAAAAATGGATAAAAATGGATGTATCTAGAACTAAACTACATCTAGATACATTCATTTCTTCGACAAGTATTTACGGACCGAGGGAGTAGTATGTTATCATGCTTGGCTGCAAACCAGTTCTGCTCTAAGTAACTACTCACTGTACTCAGACAAGAGTTAGGTTACCAAATATGTGTTACTCCTTCTAGTTTATCAAATGTACAACATGTTTTTTTTATCCAAGCTATTATTTGATATAATTGCACTATGGTCGGTATGCGCCAAGCTATTAAAATGTTTGCCTGGCTTGCAATCATGGATAGGGTAAACACCAAGGATATGATCCAGCGTAGGCATTGGAAAATCAATGAGGGCCCAGAATATGTACTATGTTCGACTGGCGCTTTGGAGGATCGAAACCATCTTTTCTTTCAATGCAGCTTCAGTTTCCGCATGTGGAACTACCTGCAGATCGCTTGGAAGGATAGTGAGGATATGGTGGACATAGCATGTCAGGCTAGGAAGGATTTCAGCAAACCTTTCTTCACTACAAGAATCTTGTTAATCCATGACGGAATCGATCTGTCATCGAACAATGGAATACCGTCAAGGAGGGAGGTGCGTGGCGGATTTCAAATCCGTCATGTATATCACGTCATAATTAGGCAACTGCAAGATCATGACGGTTCTTGGCCGTCATCGATCACTCCCAGGCCCGCCCAGGCCCGGTCCTCCGTGACAAACTAGTATGTCATAGATTTGACCTCACATGGCATCCACGTGGCACCAACCATATTATTTTTGTCCAGCCAAGCCCATTAGTACATTTTTTATTTGTGCAAGCTACATCACGACACACTACACATAATCAATCAATCATTCACAACACAACTAATTTCCATTGAACATGCCCATAATTTGGACCATTTCATAAATTTATATTCATTTATTTCACTTACTAAAGAGCTTTTAAAATGTGCCCAAGAATACATCCAACATCAGTTCACATGCCCTCAATAACCAGATTACATCACAAATATACAACATTGTATAGACCCTCTTAATCATCAACTTCAACTCTATAGCGCAAACTTCCTTACTTCCTTTGCAACTCTCACCACCAATGAAACCTGTGAAACAAAATACTTCTGTTACAAAATGGCAAGTTGATTACAACAACAGCAATAGTACTCCCTCCGTCCCAAAATAAGTGTCTCAGCTTTGGTACAGCTTTGTACTAAAGTTAGTTCAAGGTTGAGACACTTCTTTTCGGACAAAGTGAGTAGTTATTATCATCTGAACCATCATTTTTATTTCACAGGAATGTTTCTGTTTCATTAATCAACAATATTGTTTCGTTGCAGCAACAAAACATCGATGGCTAATCACGAGTAACCTAGTGCTAAATACTTCAAATCACCCTGGAGGGTATAGGAGTGCTTACCCGTGCCTGAGGCTGAGAGCTCCACCGTTTTATGCAGCTGCAGGTACCTTTGCAAAATTAGCATCACAAAGATCAGAGAGGTGTTGACAATAAAGGGACAAGGGAAGAAGATAGGTTATTGTTTCTGAAAAACTACTTGCAAGAAAACTACCATGGTTATGAACTAATTATGTGTCATTTTTCTTATGTAAACATACACCTATCTACGTGTGAGAATAGACCTAATAGGTATACTTGATTATCAAGAACAGAAAGTGTAGTCTATATTACGAAAACATAGTTTACAATGAGTCACATGAAACTAATTCTGTGGTGCAGATGTTGATATAGCTCCTACAAATTTCATCAAATTCAATTAATTTGAAATTGAGGACACAGTTATAAATAATACTCTCAATGGTAGAGAAAACAAGAATCAAATAAAATGTTCAAGGTGGAGACACTTTCAAAGTTACACTGCACTATTTTTTTGACAAGGAACATTGTTTCACAATACAGAAATATGTCAGACAAGATACACTGATTCCACACTACAGAAAGACAAAAATGCTAGTACTTAAAGCAACATCCAGTAATACATAGTGGATAACTCCGCTTTCCCAATATATCAAAAAGCCTTCTGGAATTGATTGAAACGGTACAAAATTCCATTTATTAGGCAGTAAGAAGAGGTACAATTCTACTTTTCTCTTCTGGTTCTGAGAAGATGCAAAAATGCACAGCAGAATAGCAGATACGATTTTGTCCTAATAAGTTACTAAAGTACCATCGTAATCAAGACACATGAACAACAGGAGCTCGTCGAGTCAAAACACATAGGAAAATAGGTCTATTATATTCAACATACCAATTATTATGCAAAGACTTCAGAAATAAATTTGAGGTTAATATAGCAATCTATCACCCTGACGTGTTAAGACCTTCGCCAAACATTTTCCTTTCCATCAGTTGCAGAACTAAAACCTGATAAATGACGGTGTTAAAACCAAGGCATGATGTTCAGTACAGAATGAATAACACATGTCGGAGATGTTGCGAACATGAGACATTATAAGATAAGTATGAAATTTTTCCTGTTTGAAGATCAATCTTTCGCACTGATTACTGTCAAACATAAAAGATGACGATGCATATTCAGTGCTTAGGAGAATATGTTAATAATACAAGAAAAAACTAACACACACATCATGCAACATAAACTAATTTTGCATCGATCATCCATTAGGGGTCCAAGATCATGTTATAAGTTCTCAAAATAATTCAGAATAGTTGCCACTTGAGAGTCATCAATACCAACACAACAACAGTCAACTAAAACTAGGTCCACCTGATTGTCACTATAATTTTAGTCAAACCAAGAAAGGATCAGATAGTTTACTGACTATAGCCTAATATTGGGAAAGATTATATCATGAGTTCTAGAGAGGAAATGTACAAAATCAAGCAGAGGAGGGAGGTAGAGGTCGCTGCGCTCACCGGAGAGGATTGTAGGCAAGGCAACGGTTGCAGTGCAGGCCAGACACCACCATAGTGCGATAGAGGAGGTCACCACAGGAAGCACGGCCACGCCGGCGACGTGGCAGAGGGGGTTGAGGTCGCCGCCGTCCAGCCCAGCACGCACAAGCGCAACAAGCTAAGGGGAGCCATCCAGGAGGAGGAGACGGTGCGAGGGAGCGCTATGTATGACGGAGAGGAGCCGCTGGAAACGCGCCGCCGATGGATCGAACGCTGCAGCCGAAACCCTACCCATGGCCTAGAGGTCGGGGACGGGCGCCGGAGGCTGGGAGCGGCGAATCCTACCGTACTGGAGGACAGATGGGTCGGAGACGAGCTCACGTGTGCTGCACGGTGGTAGACGTCGCCGGAATCGACGGATGTTAATGGCGACGCGAAGGATCGTAGGAGAGAGCGATGGGTCGCGAGAGGGATGGATGGGTGGGGATTGCGTCGGATCTAGCAGCCGCCGGAGCTGCGAGGTGAGAGGAGGGGAGGGGAAGATCGGCGGCGAGCTGTGGGGGGAGGAAGGGGGCGAATTGGGGCGACTTGTTGGAGACAATGCGGGATTGGGAGGAGGCTGCGGCGGAGGGAGAGGGGCCAAAGAGGAGGTTGTTAGGGTTACGTTTTTATACGTGGAAGAATTAGCCGGGCTTTAGTGGGCTTCGACGGGCTTGCGGGGCTGTACCAACCCATCCATGACAGTATCTGAAAATGTCATCAGCAATCCGTCATGGATTAACAGGTTTCCTGTAGTGCTTTGTGGAAGTGGTTTTTACTGCATGCTGGAATATCTAGAAGATATGGAATGACAGAGCCTTCAGAAACATTAGGCCTTCTTTCAGGATGTGGAGAAATGGCTTTATTTGTGATCTTACACTACTCTCCCACAGAATCAAGAAAAAATATAGGGATGCTCTGCTCAAATGGATTGATTTCTTGCCTCCTTGAGAGGTCCTTCTTTTCTGCTTTTCTGGTTATTTTTTAGGCTTAGTTGTTTATTTTTCTCCTTTTTCTGTACAGTTTAGATAGCTCTTTTCTTTCCTCTTCCTCACCTTGAGGATATTTTGTACTGTTGGTTTTTTATTGGGCAATAAAATGCTGTGGGGTGTAAGCCCTGCAGTCTTCAAGGTCAAAAAAAAAATTCCTATAGAAAACACTTTTGTCGCATTTACTTTCTGTAATCAAGTCTCCCGAGCCACCAGTAAGATTACTTGTATCATCAACAGAACATACATGTATACGATAACAACATCGGGAAGGTGGATTTATGTAACTGATATACCGACCACATGCCTGTTGAGAGATCCGGCAACCAACTGGTGAAATCATAACATAACAGTGAAGGCCGTGGCGCTTCATGTATTTTTGTCTTGTGTTTGTTGAGAGTTGCTGAGATTGGTTGTAAGATTGAGTGATGAGCCCAGCTTTACAACACTGTGAATGCGCAAGAACTCACGATATGCAAGGGTGTGGTACCGCGGGGGGTTTCCTTCACCAACGAACTCCTCTGCTGGCCCGATGAGGCAGTCCGCATCCGGCTCGATGAAAACTGCAACCGACGTTCGTGGCATCACAGAGTTAGTCATGACCCGGTGCTCTATGCTTTTCAGCATCCCATTGGTTACGACCTGCAAGAACCAACCAACATATAATGATGACTGATCCCATAGACAAAATGGAACGAGCAGCTTAAGCCAACGAGAAAAATCGTTGATGCATTAACTCAAGTTGCAAGCCGAAGTTGACGACGAAGGCATTTGGCACAAGCTCCACGTCGATCCAATCACCGTTGTAAGAGATTTGGAGACCGGGGACTACACCAGGCAGGAGTAGGGTGATGAGGTTTCGATCGCAGTGTGGCGGTAGCCCGAGTGCGGGGCTCGAGTCTGAGCACCTTGGGTAACGGTTGAGGGAGATGGTGGTATCACCACAACTGAGGGGCCCCTCGAAGTAGTCAGAGCGGAGCCCCATGCCCTCGCACAGAAGCCGCATTAGCTCCATGCCCACGCCTCTTGTCAGCAGGAAGGACGTCTCGACAACCTCGCTGTAGCAAAAGGTAAACCAATTCACAAGGAAAATATTAAGATCACTTCTCCACTATATATGCATGGATGCTTATGATCCATGGATCTATATATGTTGAATTCTTGTTTTATTTTTGGAAGAACAGGGAGGCCCCTCCCATGTTCCATTAGCTCGAATGAAACCATCAAGATTCCTTACAGCAGCTCAGTGAGGAGCAGTTTGGCAAATAAAAGTTACTCCCTCCGTCCCAGAATATAAGAACGTTTTTGACACTAGTGTAGTGTCAAAAACGTTCTTATATTCTGGGATGGAGGGAGTAAAAGCCAGGAGGCAAAGGAAAACTACAGTTCTTGGGGGGTTTAGGCGAATGAAACAAGTAATTGCTAGATATATCTCGAGGGGTTTCATGACAGCGTGAAAATAATTACCGGAGGCTTTGGGGCTTATCGGGCCAGTGATTCTTGCTGTCTCCCACGGGGAAGTTGGAGGCGAGGCGGAGGCAGTCCAGCCAGTACTTGTCGCCGCCGGTGTTGAAGGTGGTGCCGGAGAAGAGCCGGTTGGGCTTGCGTCTATCGTCCGAGTAGAAGGGCGCCACATCCAGCGCCGGCAGGCTGAAGAACTCCTGGCACACCGCCTCCATGTCCTGCATCACATGCTCAGGAACGCCGTGGTTGACCACCTACAGGCATGTACACGTACGTGATCAAAAAGAGAAGTCGAAAAGAGAGGGAAGACCCCGCCTCTACATCATCATGATGCACATGTATGTGATCAAATGCCAGTAGTAAATTTGTAACACAAGATGGTTGGACCGACCAGGAAGAAGCCCAGCTCCTTGCCGGCGTCGAGGACGGCGCGGCGAACCTCGTCGCGACTGAGGGAGAGGTCGACGACGGGGAGGGAGACAGCCGGCGGCGGGACGAGCAGCTCGTGGGACGGGGCGGAGGAGAGCAGTTTCGCCATGGGAATGGTAGTGTGTGTAACACGCACACGGCAAGAACTAACAGGAGTACACTTTATACCTGGCACGCTCTTTAATTTATAGCCGTGGAGTATTAAACTGCGTCGATCTGAGATCTCTATAAGCTAGCGATTGGCTCTTTAATTTATAGTTCGAAGCTCGGCGATCGAGCTTAGTGAAAGGTTGTTTGATCGGCTCATTTGTTCATCCGAACAATCCTTGTTTTTAAATACCCTTTTTTTTGCGAGGAAGTTTTTAATTAGTAGATTTTTTTAATTAGCTTGTTTAGCTGTTGAGCGCATCAATCCAAACAAACAAGTAGCTCGTTCATTATTACTCTACTACCTCCGTCGCGGTTTATTGGCCCCCCTCGTATTTTGTGTCAAACTTTGACCATCTATCAAACTAACAAAATATAAATTATATGAGACAAAAGTATATTGTGGGATTTATATTTGAAAGAATTTTTCCATAGTATAATGTTTGTGACATATAGTTTACATTTTATTAGTTAAATTTATGATCAAATTCAGCCTAAAATATAAGTAGGCCTAATAAATCCAAAGGGAGGTAGTAGTACTTATTAGTAGGACAAGCCTAGCTCACCTAATCACAAGTGGCCAGCTCACCTAGCTAGTCCTAAGGAAGAAAACCTTGTTTTCACACTTGAAGAGGGATGTTGTTTGAGCAGTACACAAGGTCCCATACGTCATCTTGTCATTAGCAGCAACTCGAAAAGAGATAAAAATGTATTTGATAGTATGCTGGACTTGTCGCATGTGAGATCACTGATCGTGTATGGAGAGTGGAGGCCGTATTTCATCTATGAGAAGATGAGGTTCCTTTGAGTGTTCGATTTGGAGGACACATCAAGGTTCATAAATCGCCATCTTGATGAAATTGGGCAGCTCCATCACTTCAGATATCTCGCTATACGAAAATATGGTTATATTTGGTACCGTCCTAATTCAATTGGGAATTTAAGCCATCTCCAAACACTGGATTTCAAAGGCACGAGTATATTGGATCTGCTGACAACTATCACCAAGCTTCACAAGCTAGAACACCTCCCTGCAGTTGTTGGGTCTATTAGAATCTATTGGTGGATGTCTATATCGGACCATTCCATGTCGAGCTTCGGGAGCAATGTAGGAAAGAGAAGTAACTGCAAAAAAATTCAATTACAAGGAAGAATTTGTCTTGCGCAGGCCCGCTTTGCACTCTCTATTGAAATTATTTCGGAGTGCAAAACTTTCAGAACTTGGTTTGAACATGCACGATATGTAAGGTTGTCAAATTGCGAAGATATGCCTAAGACTTTGTAACAAAAGCTGCTATCTCTATGTAGCTATTACCTTCATTTGAAGCATTCACTTCATGACAGGACATAGTGCGTTGTAGAAACTTGTTGTATAATTTATCTATCTTGCTTTGCAGATTAATGTATTGTGAACAATTAATTCAAATAAATAATCTTTATCATAAATGGAAAATACAATTGCTTTTCCTCAACTTAATAACATGTCTACTTTCTAATATAAATTGGTTGATTAATGCAGCGCATACAAATCAATCTTCTCACCAGGTATGCACGTAATTTTAATAGTGGCCTTGTATACACAAATGGAGGGAGTATGATGTTAAAGTTCTTGGTTGCTAGTACAAGGCAAAACCCATCAATTTTGCCTCGATTAATGTTGTTGACCTTGTATATCTGCGAAATGTAATTTTAATAGTGACCTTGTATACAAAAGTGGAGGGAGCATGATGTATTTAATGAGCGTACGTCCGCTCGTGATACCGCACCTGCGTCGCAGATCCCTAAATGGAGGACATGGATGGTTTCGGCTCTCTCTTCTCTTTCGGTCGGCCACACGCCACCGCGCGCGGCAGCTGTTCGATGGAATGCCGCAGCGAACCCTCTCTCTGTAAGAGCCCCATTTTGACTGGATCCAGCGTCTCCTCCGTCGCCGGCTGCATCCTCCAAAGACCAATACATCCTCCGTCCGTCAGTCCTCACACTCAGACAGACATGCTTCTACCTGGTCTTCCTCCCCATGTCATCCAGTTCAATCCGGTACGTACATCATCATCCAGTTCAGATCGGATCTGCTGTGCGCTGGAAATTGGATTCAGGTCTGCAGTTGGAGCCTTGGAGGACGCACAATGTCCCACGTGAAGCAACTCCACTCACTGCCTCAGCCTCCGAACAAATTAGAGGTGAGCGAGGCATCTCAACCCATCTCGTTAGTTTACTCCTGCCTGCCTTAATATGCTACAACCCATATGTGACAGCGTGCTAGTGGCACATCTGGACAAAGGATCCACTGATCGACGAGTATCTTATAATTAGCTAGCTATAAGTACAGCCAAGATGATGCCATTTGACAGTGTGTCAGTGTCTGTCACGTTCATACCTGCATAACCCCATTGATTGGTTAATTGTTAGGACATCGATCCACCCCCAAGTCTTCTCGCAGCTCAGTCTGGTTTAACAATTAATTTATGCTCAGCCAGTTGATCAAGATCTGGCTGAAAGCTCATGTTGGCACATGGTCTGGTACGGTTGTTGTTTGAGCATTTCTCATTTGATCCTATTGCTATGCTCTTTTTATCTGTGACTGTACAGTCCGTACAAATTACGTTCTGGGCTATTGTTTACTAATATGTGATTCACTTTATTATAAATCTTTTATAATAGTGTAAATTTTATAAATCTTTTATAATAGTGTAAATTAATTATTGGCTGATGCCATATTCAGATCTCCTGTTCCACATCAAATTGTTGGAATATATCACAATAGCGATTGTCAAGCTTTTCTAAAATGGGAAGACATATGCCATGGCAATTAAATCACACAAAGAATAGGTATATACTCTAAGAAAACAGAAACAACAGCTTCTTC
Source organism: Secale cereale (assembly GCA_902687465.1). Taxonomy (NCBI): domain Eukaryota; kingdom Viridiplantae; phylum Streptophyta; class Magnoliopsida; order Poales; family Poaceae; genus Secale; species Secale cereale. Next base: position 824,080,586 of record LR738712.1, on the reverse strand, counting down.
AAATTCTAAATCACAAGCTCCTCCTTAACGTATGTTTAATGTGTAATGTTTGCAGTCAAAATCTTGTCATGTTTACAATCTGAGACATCCTACTTAGCCATATATACACTATACAATAACAACAACAACGACAACAACAACAACAACAACAACAACAACAACAACAACAACAAAGTCTCTAGTTCCAAACAAGTTGGGGTAGGCTAGAGGTGAAACCCATAAGATCTTGCGACCAACTCATGGCTCTGGCACATGGATAGCATGCTTCCACGCACCTTTGTCCATACCTAGTTCCTTGGTGATACTCCAATCCTTCAGGTCTCTCTTAATGGACTCCTCCCATGTCAAATTCGGTCTGCCCCGACCTTCCTTAACATTATCCGCACACTTTAGCCGTCTCCTATGCACTGGAGCTTCTAGAGGCCTGCGCTGAATATGCCCAAACCATCTTAGACGATGTTGGACAAGCTCCTCTTCAATTGATGCTACACCAACTCTATCGCGTGTATCATCATTCCGGACTCGATCCTTTCTCATGTGGCCACACATCCATCTCAACATAGACATCTCCGCACACCCAACTGTTGAACATGTCGCCTTTTGGTCGGCCAACACTCAGCGCCCTACAATATTGCGGGTCGAACCGATGTCCTGTAGAACTTGCCTTTTAGCTTTTGTTTCACTCTCTTATCACAGAGAATGCCAAAAGCTTGACGTTACTTTAGCCATCCGGCTTTGATTCGATGGTTCGCATCTTCATCAATACCCCCATCCTCCTGCAACATCAATCCCAAATATATACAGCCTGTAATAGCACACAAAAATGATGTTTAGTCTTAGTTGTGGGATGTTGTGCAATGCACATCCGCAGCCCAACCAGAGCAGAGCTCGCTGAGACATGAGTTGTGTGTGCAGCTATGCTGATACTACTAGGAAAAGGGATATAGATGGAATTGTTACTAATGACGTACCAGACATGTGGTGCGCCATTACTATATACTAATGGCGCACCATGTGTCGGTGCGCCATTAGTGTCCAATACTAATGACGCACCACACTCACGGTGCGCCATTAGTAACAATAATTTTTTTCATTTTTTTTTTCAAAACTACTAATGGCGCACCAGTGGATAGTGCGTCATTACTAGTTCAACTAGTAATGGCGCACCACATCCACGGTGCGCCATTAGTATTTTTTTTTCAATTTTTTTTAAACTAGTAATGGCTTGCACCAACTGCACCCCCACCTGGACCGCCTTTTCCAGTTTTTAAAAAATAAAAGGAAATGATGGAAATGTCAACAAAATAAGTTTCGCATGTGATATGTGGTCTACTTGTTGGGAAAATTTACAAATATGAATTTTGACTTTATTTGCAAAATATCTCTGGAATTTAGAAAAACGGGCATAACTTTTGCATGCGAACTCGGATTAAAAAGTTTTTTATATGAAAAATCATCTACTCGAAAAGTTACATCCGAATTTAACCGGGAGAACCCCGTTAAACATTTTCAAAATCTCCAAAAACCAAACAGAAAAAAGTTACGGGGCTTTTCAGATATAGGGGCAAAAAATTTCAAAAAATTTAAAACTTACTAGTGGCGCACCGTTTGCTAGGTGCGCCACTAGTAACAGAATTTTTGTTAAAAAAAATTTGGTTTCGAAAAAATTTATATTTGATTTTTTTTTCAAAATATGATACGTAATATGATCGGGAAGTTTGAAATATATTTTCAAAATTTATATTTGATTTCGAACAAACTGCTAGACATCAAGAAGGTTTAATAGGATTGATATGATAGATATATCAACAAGTGCCTGTGAAGTGAGCTGGTGCTGGGGTTGGATAGAACTACGAAGTTAAGCGTGCTCGGGCTGGAGTAGTGTGAGGATGGGTCACCTTCCGGAAAGTTTGACCACAGAGTGCGATTTAACTTGAGATTAAGCAAATTGACCCGAGATTAAGCCATAATGACCTGAGATTAAGAAAAAAATTTAAAAAAATAAAAATAATGAAAAAAAATTCTGATTTTTTTTTTACTAATGGCGCACTTCTATGTGGTGCGCCATTAGTATGCCAAAACACCTGGGTATATATGACCCTCTGGGAGGCATACTAATGGCGCACCGTAGTCTATACTAATGGCGCACCAGTAGTGCGCCATTAATGGCCAAAATAGGTGCGCCATTAGTAGGCCTTTTCCTAGTAGTGTGAGGCCTGATCTTGGGGGATCAATGTACACAAAAGCCAACTCAATTTGGTGATGGCAGCATTGGGTAATGGCCAACACATTCAGAGCTGTCTGGTACCAAAATAATTCATGGTAGAGTATACAAAACTAGTACAAGTTTTGGGTACGGGTGTTCAATTATGTAAGCCATCCGGAGGTTAGGTATTTGAATTTAAGTTTTGTATCCATGCTTCAGCTAATTAGAAAATTGCTCACTAATTCGAAACAATGCATTCAAAGTACACTTCCGCATAATTTAGACCTGTCCGTCAGGTAATTATTCAAAGTAATAGGATGCATGCGTTGTGGGTAAAGCAATACCTAGAATGATCCTTAGGAGTGCGGGGACACAAAAGTCAACATAATTTCGTGATGACAGCGGTGGGCATTGGCCATTACATTCAGGGCTGGCAGGCAGGAAATTGAGAACTGGTATTCGTTGTATGAATCTACCTACAACTTCCGCATACTGGCAGGCACAAATTATTTTAGTTAGCTGTCTTTCAGTTGTGAAGCCATAATTCACGGTACTGTCTTGAGCCAACTTCCGCATCTTCAAGTTGCCCTGAACCACCTCCTAAGCTGGATGTTAATATCGGCTGACATACCTGTAACGGCACATCACCTGTAATTTTTACTACTCCTTCATCAATGAAAAAAAAACATTCTGCTGTATTTCATAAGAAGAAAGCTAGTGATTAGAAAATTGCTCACTATTTCAACAATATCCTCTCTCATTTAACATTTTAACCCTGCAGCTAGATCATGTTCTTTCGGTGGTAAAAGCCATGATTTTTCAGTCCCTGCTAATTTCGTTTACCCCTGATTCAGCTGCTCGACTTTTTTTTTTTTGAAGTTTGATAATTTTCAATTTAGTTTTTATGGGGGAGCATATGAGCTTGAGACCATAATTGCTTATGTTAGCAAAAACAAAACAAAAACGGTGAAGTTTTAGTGTTTGTGTGTCCCCACCATAGTTGCCGGGAACTGGGAACGACGCAGCAAACCTCGAACCGGGTTCGTCGACCCGGATCGAGGGTCGGGGTCGATGTGCGGAACGCCACGAGTCCACGCTTGGGACGCGACCCCGGACTCCAGGATTCGAACAATATTCACCGACCCCAAATGCCAAGACACTGGATCTCGATTGATTTATTGATTCATGGAGATGCTGAGGTTTACCAGGAATTAGGAGTCCATGGCGTCCACCTTCCACCGGTCTGAATGTGGCGCCGGCGGCCCGCTGCCCGAGTTTCGTATCCCGCTGCCGGCGGCCCGCTGCACCGTCCAGCCAACCAGGCGAGTCGCCACGGCGGGCGGCATCGTTGTGGAGGTGGCGCCGATATGCCGGACCGGTGGCTCCTCTCGTCAATGCTTACACAGATGACAGATCTGCTGTGAAAACTAGCTAGCGATTGATATGTTAATATTATACACATTCCCACTATAATTTCTACGGTGAAAAAATTAGCCATGTATGGCTACTACTTCCTCCGTTCAGAATTACTTGTCGCATAAATGAATGTATCTAGACGTATTTTAGTTCTAGATACATCCATCTGCTCGCCCCCCTATGTCAAAATCCTGGCTCCGTCCCTGGGCGAGGTACACACTGGTCTTTGTAGTAGCTTCGAGATCTTTTTCCGCCGGTGAGCTGCCTGATAGATGGGATCCACGTCCACGTTGGCCCTGATGTGCCATGGGATGTTCAAATTGGTAAGGAGAAGTTGGTCGGTGAGGCTTGGTTAGATGGTGAGGTTTTGTGCCAATCCATCTCATGTCATGCCATACATCATCTGATCGGTTCTAGCTTTGTCACTTGCTTTCTGAAAGGAGCGGTTCCCATTGCGATGTTCATCATTGCCGAATACTATTTCCAGATTAATAACAAAGAGAAGTTCAACAAAAAATAATGCTACGAAGATTAACAAGTTAGAATTCCAAGGTGGAAAGAGTATATACAACCGGACCTCTCAAGCCCGCCTCATACGCCCGGGCGGGCCGCCCGGTCACTGCCCGATCACGATTTTTTGACCCAGACGGACCCCTCAAACGGCACTCAAACGCCCGGGCTGACCGACACCCCTCATATCCAGCCCAAATTTGGGGCGGATATGGGGGCGCTCGGGCACGCCCGCCATGTTGGACCCGGCCTATGCCGGCGCACCCGACCCCACTTTATATTCGTCCCCATCCTTTCGCCAGATCAAACCCTAGCCACTCCACTCCACTCGCGTCCGCCACTCGAGCTTACCTCCAGCGATTTGCGACTTTCTCCGCCATGGCCGTCAGCAGATCGGACTCCGACCAGTCAGGATCTGTCGACTGGGGCATCGTCCCATGTGGATTCGAGGAGGCAATGGCAGTCCACATTGCATTCTACTGCTCCCGGGAGGACTGCGCCTGGCCGACGGACGGATCCGTCCGCTGCGATGCCATAGCATCGGCTCACCGGGCGCTCGGGTCCTCCGGTGCTGGATCCTCGCTGTCCCAGCCGGATCACCTCTCCTTCCCCGTCACCGGTCGGGTAGAGTATGGGTCCCACCGGGAACGGTCGGCCCACCGTGGGAAGGAGAGGATAAGGGCCATTGAGGCCCGTATCGCGGCGGAAATGGCAGAGGCAGAGGCTACTGATGAGGCGGCGTGGACGGCCGGAGAGGAGGAAGCCATCCGCGCCCGCATTGTGAAGAAACGGCAGCGGAGGAATCCGCGGGCCCTCGCCCGTGAGCAGAATCGGTCGGTTCGTGCCATGGTCGGACTGCCACCGAAGGAGGACATCGAAGGCGAGGACACCTCCTGCGACGAGCAGATGCGGCTGGATCCGTACTACGTCTTCGACCGGTACTTGCGCGAGAAGGACGGCAAGGGCGCCGGGTAGAGCAAGGGCAGTCGTGGATGAACTCCACCATAGCCAAATATGCCAAATTTTGGTAGTTCGGTGGCATGTTTAGTAGTGTGATAGAGTAGCCGGACGATGTGTATGCGTCAACATAGTTGCATGAGTTTGTATGGATTTGAGATATGGTAATTGAGGTGTCCGGATGTGGATTGCATTTTTTTAAAGACTGCCTGGTTAGTGCACGGACGCGCCTGGCGCGTCCGCGGGCATTTGAGAAGCTAAATCAAACAGAGCAGTCCCAATTCAGAGCTGGTAGGCAGTTTGCCAGACAGATATGTCAGTTTAGTAGGCCCCATCAACCGAACAATCTCATGTGTCATGGCCTCATGGGCACTGCAGTTTTTATTTTGCTTCTCTCCTACACAACCATTTTCATATATATATATATATATATATATATATATATATATATATATATATATATATATATATATATATATATATATATATATATATATATATAAAAGCTCAAAATACCTAGATGAGATCTATCCTACCATAATAACTTGAGGGTGTACAATCCCTTATAAATAATAAGAATGGGTAAATTTGCAGTGGTCTAATCAATTGTCTCATCATGGTGACAAAAGACACATTGCAGATTTCCATGTCAATTCCTCTTAATAAGATTATCTTTAGTATGAATAACTCCCTAACGAAGATATCATGCAAAGATTTTATTCTTATAAGAGGTATCTTCATCTTCGAGATCTTCTTGTTATTATCCACTGGCGCATCAGTAACACTCTATACATAGACTCCCCTGAAAATTGTCCATTCCCATGTAGGTTCCATCGGAAGACATCAGACCCATGTGCCAATTGCATCGTGGACAACCGCTGGAGTAGGACATTCCATGATTGGTTCTCGGTCACTCGTGAGCCACCATCCGCATCCTTCAAAACCTGACGAACAATCAACTGCCTCTCATCGTCATCGTAGTCCTCCTCCTCCTCCTCCTCACCCGCCCCCATGTACCCTTCCTCCACCTATCGTGCATCCACCTCTAGCCGTCATGCACCATCCTCCTCAGGCTAGGAGAAGGAAGGGGTGCTCCACCCCGAGATGCTCCTCCTCATCCGCTCACGCCTCCTCTAGTCACCTCCTTTCCTTCTCCTCCTCCTCCTCCTACTCCACCTCGTCTTCCACGTCACCCCATCATCCTCCTCCTCTGCCTCCTTATATGGCCCTCCTTCATGGAGTCGTCAAGTGCAGGGAGCATGGCCATGTGGCGGGATTGTTTACCGAGCAAACCTTATAAGTTGAGCGCTTTTCACGGAGTATGCCAAGAGCCGTGCCTACGCCGAGTGCATTTCTAGGGTTTCTTGGTGGATAGTGCTATAACGAGAGCTCACCAGTTGTCATGGGTTTTATTGCTTGCACTCGGTGTACAATACTATAAGCTGACATGCCAATAATTCACACTCAACTTGCGGCAAAACATATGGCAACATATGTTTTTCCTTTAGGGCATGTACAATGGTTGATAAGACAGTCTTATCTTAAATTTTGCATGTAAATTAGAGAAGACAAAAAAACATGTCTACAATGAGTCATCTCTTAACCTTATCTTCAATAATTAGTTGTTCCTAAAAACATGGTGAGACAAACTGTGCTAAGAGATCATCTCTTGTCTTCTCTTAAATAAGAAAAGACAAGCCTTCTCTTACGATTTCTCTCTCCTCCACCTCATCATTTATCCTACGTGGCACTCTTAAGATAGAACCATTGTACATGCCCTTAGTGTTGGAAGCTTCATAGGAAAGATTGCTAGAGATTTCCTATATAAGACCTAACTAGACAACTCAAGCCTTAAAATAGAGATACATGAAGCATGGGCACAATGGTCGGATGAGTACAAATAATAATTAATTGCTGAAAATGATGAGTCCTACCTTCTTCTGCTCCCCTCTTTTCATCACTAGCACTTGGTTATTATTTATTTTATGCAGAATTAATTTTCTCAAACTTGCGAAGCCCCAAGACTATAATGCCATCATTCTCACTCCTCCCTCTTTATAAGTCCATCCTTCTCACTCCTCCCTCTTGAGCTAGTCTAGTTCGCCAGGAAGTGACAAGGTTATTTTTCTGTTGCATTAGTGTAGGGCCAGAAGTAATGTGTTGGCATATTTAATACTGCATCTCAAATTTGTCGATATGGCACCAGAGTAAACATGGTGAGTCACCCTTGCCTCATGAGCCACATGATCATCCCAAAATGGTCCACGTGATGCATGTTTACCACTGTAGCAAGGCTGAGAAAAAAGAGACCAGAAGACAAACCACTTGTTTCTATCTCATACAAACTAGATATTTCTATTAATTATAAGTTATATTTGGCATTCATTTTCTACAAATGTTTATTGATTATTTTCCTAGATTTTAGTAGAACCCTCTACAGATATATTTATAGAGAGGCCATTATAGATAATAAAAGAAACACAAAAGCATACAACGGTTTTATAATATAGTTAAATATTAAAAAATAGATGGAGATGATCTAGTTTATATTCTATTTAGAAACAGAAGGAATTCTTTTCAATGAAAAGGCCTGATTTTTTAAAAAATAATGCACTTTTCCATAACGGAATATATGCCTCATGTAATAATTATTTTTTGTGATGAACGTCGTTCGAGTTGCATATAATAAACTTTGAGATTTAATATTACTAATGTGGTTGTGCCCTCAGTGTTTGATCCAACTAGAAATGTTAAGGTTGTATGATAAATATTGCATTAATTTAAATCTAGTTTGAACTTAGTGACAATGAAACGTAAAGAACTAAAAATGTTTAGTATAAATGGGTAAGAAACATTTATTTTGGCTCGTCAATGGTCTAGGATTGGGCTCTTCACCGTGAACACACATTGTTTATTGAAATTGATTGTTAAGATTCTGCACGTAAAAATATCCACTGTTAATTTTCATTCCATTTGCACTCAAGTTTCTTCAAGTGCTTGGTACTGAGAGTTCGTTTGTTTTAGGTATGCCAATTTTGCACATTTGCTGACGCAAAATATTTGGCTTATCCAATAATGAAGGATATTACAACAGACTTACCAAATTAAAAATAATAATAATAACGAATAATACAATAAGGAACTACAAACTCTCTCGATAATATACTACTTAAATGCATAGCTCTCGCCTTTTGGCAAAGCATGACCTTAGTCTTAAAAGTTTGTAATGGTGATTGAGAAGCTGTTGACACACATCTAGTGGCTTGTTTGCCTTCTATTTTCAGCTAGCACATAAGTGTTTTTTGTACGCAGATTTATTTAGGCTAGAGACATGCTTTGTTCACATTGCGGCGGCGTCCGAGTTGTACGGTAGTTTCTACTTCAGATCGTTTTATCTTACTTATAAACGTGTGGTGCTATTTGCCACGCTTATGCCCGTGGGATGGCGCAGAATAAACGGATCATGGGCAAGAGTCTAGCGCCAGTTTGTTACGCGATGGAATAAAAGAGAGAAACCGGAAAAGACGCAGATTGAGTGCTTCGCAAAAGGCTGTGTTCGTGTGTCTCCTCTTTCTGTTGTTCGTCTGAACTTTGTGAGGTTTAGAGTGCGTGTGTGTCTACCTCGCGTGTGTTGGTGTTCTAGGAATTGTCCCGACAACATGTAATAAATGAGAGATTCCAATCGCCGAACGAATTTACTTATCGATGCACAGGTGAGTGAGTTAACCCCCGGGCTCCCCATTCTGAATCTAAAACAGTAAAAGTGTGCACTGCTGGCTGCACCCACTCACATCAGGAAGGAGATGGTGAAGCTGCACAGTCTTCTTCTGCATCGTCATCTTCTTCCCGATCCTCGTCTAGGAGAAAGCACCGGTTCTGCAGGTGTTGGCTTCGATGGAACAAAACTCCCCATCTGAATAAATTTTGATTTTGGGAAGCCCATCTCTCGATCTACCAGGACAACAAATCGAAACTGAACTTACTCTCAGAACAGTGAGCACTGGATCAGATTTTCTCGGAAAGGAACGGGAGGGTGGATTTGATTGCTCTGAATCTACAATGTCGGAGAACAATCTCCCAGGGCTCCGGCGGAGAGCCGCGCCGGACTACGTCGCCGGAGTCGGAGAGGAGAAAAGAGGCGAGGGGTTCAAGTTAACTCTGATCGGGCGAGCACCTACCCAAATCACCCTACCGTGGTTCTCGTCAGCAACATCGATGATGAATCCACCGGTGGCCTGGACTGAGATTTTCAGTACACTGTAACAACTTGGTCCTTGCCATCTGCCCTCCAATCAAGATCCGACGAATTAGAATGTCCAATGCCAAAAGCAGCTCCAAACTTGCGGATAGTTACAATAATACAGTTTTGCATACCAACCAAAATTTAGAATTACTAGATAAATAAACCACAATGCTAAAAATCTAAACCCGTCAAAATGAGAAAAAAACACGATGCTAAATCTCACGATGATATGTCTGCTCAGTCACTCGGAGGTGCTCATAAGGATAGGGTGTGCGTGTGTGCATTCATAGGGGTGAGTGTATGCGCGTATATATAAGCGTCTGCGTCTGTATTGTGTTAAAAAAATGCGATGCTAAAAATCTGATGTCAGAGTTTAAAGCATGGCAAATCAAATTTTTTGATTGCAAATCTTGTTTATGAGCATGGCAATTTCCTGGCAATAAAATAAACAAAGTCGGATTTGTCATCCTCAACTACAAATTTCTATTAAAAAAAAACGTTCAATTTGTGATGGTTAAAAATCTGAAGTTGGATTTTTAGTGCAATCCTAGACTTGACATCGTGCTTGCATTTTTTTTGAATTTATTTCAGGGCTCTTAGCGATGTGCGTTTCGTGGGAGAAGGCATTCTGGTCGACTATGAAAGCGCCTCTGGCGACTTCGTCAATCTCAAGATGATGTGTTGGGTAAGTTTCTAGGAGGTGCTTTGTAGAGTTAGGATGTGGATGTGTACATTCATAAGGATGAGTGTATGTGTGCATGTATAAGCATCTGCTTATGTATATTGTGTTAAAAAAAACAAATTTTCACTAGTGGATCCCACCTCCTGCGTAATCCCTACTATAATTTGACAACCCGGTCTGTAACATCAATCTCGTAAGTATATGTCCGAAAATGCAGCACTGTTTAGCTCTCTCCCATTGTGATATTTCTGAAAAAACAAAAAAAAATTGTGATATTTTGTAATATGTCTGTTGTTCCCTACCTCCTTTCTCTCTAAATATCATCGTGTCCAACATGGTTTAAGCATGCTACCCCCAGTTTTCTTTATGAAAATAGTTGGGTCGGTGAACGTCTGCCCGTACCCTCCATTTAAAAATTCTGAAAAAAAAACTGTGTACCATTGCCTCTCAAAAACCGTTTATGCATTATAAACTTCCCGTCTTTCTTACGGTCCTCTGCGTGCCATCGCATCAACTTGGCATGCTCTTTGTTTCTGAACAGACGTTTCAACCGTGGTATTATAGAAGCATACCACATCACCTTGGCAGGAACCCTCTTCTTTGGGCGCTCGTCGTCAACATCACCAGGGTCATCTCGTCTGATCTTATACCGCAAGGCACCGCATACCGGGCATGCGTTCAAATGCTCGTACGCACCGCGGTACATGATGCAGTCGTTAGGGCATGCATGTATTTTATGCACCTCCAATCCTAGAGGGCATACGACCTTCTTTGCTCCGTACGTACTGTCGGGCAATTCGTTATCCTTTGAAAGCTTCTTCTTCAATATTTTGAGTAGTTTCTCAAATCCTTTGTCAGGCACACTATTCTCTGCCTTCCACTGCAGCAATTCCAGTACGGTATCGAGCTTCGTGTTACCATCTTCGCAATTGGGGTACAACCCTTTTTTGTAATCCTCCAACATGCGATCGAACTTCAGCTTCTCCTTTTCACTTTTGCACTGTCTCCTTGCATCAACAATGATCCGGCGAAGATCATCGTCGGGCACAACATCGTCTGGTTCCTCTTGACCTTCAGCAGTTTCCCCCGTTGCAGCATCACCGTATTCCGGGGGCACATAGTTCTCATCGTCCTCTTCTTCTTCGTTGTCTTCCATCATAACCCCTATTTCTCCGTGCTTGGTCCAAACATTATAGTGTGGCATGAAACCCTTATAAAGCAGGTGGGTGTGAAGGGTTTTCGAGTCGGAGTAAGACATCGTATTCCCACAGATAGTGCATGGACATCACATAAAACCATTCTGCTTGTTTGCCTTAGCCACTTCGAGAAAATTATGCACGCCATTAATATACTCGGAGGTGCGTCTGTCACCCGTATATCCATTGCCGATTCATCTGCTTGCATTTATATATAATTAAGTGTGTCAAAAACCATTACAGAACATCATGGATAGATAAGTGATCAAATTAATATAAGTTCATCATCACATTATATTCAAAGTATATGCATAGCTCACCACGGTGGTGTCGGCGATGAGATCGGCGCGGGCGATCGACGGCGGTGAAGACGGGGACAGAACGCGATTGACCGCTCAACCTAGCCAAATCTCGAAGAAAATGGAGCTTCGAGTTCGAGCTTCGAGAGGAGAAAGCTTAACTAGTGTGGCTCGGGCATTTCATCGAACACCTCATGTGCATATATGGGAGGTGAGATAGAGCACCACACAAAGCTCTCCCCTCGCCGGCCAGAAAAAACAGAGCAGTGTGGGCTCGCTGGCGATGGGGTATATATAAGCAACCAATTGGTCCCGGTTCGTTACTGGAACCGGGTCTAAAGGCCACCCATTTGTCCCGGTTCCAGTCACGAACCGGGACCAATGGGTGTGGGCCAGGAGCGAGGCCCATTGGTCTCGGCTCGTGCCTGGAACCTGGACAAATGGGTCCAGACCAACCGGGACAGATGCTCAACGAGGCCCGGCCGGCCCCCTGGGCGCACGAACCGGGACGTATGCCCCCATGGGTCCCGGTTCGTGGGTGAACCGGGACTAATGGGCTGGCTAGGCCTGAACCAAAGCCCTGTTTTCTACTAGTGTGATCAACATCCATTGTAACCGGTGGAGGAGGCTGGCGCTGGCGGTGTTGGGGTGGACGCCTGCTACCCCCCCCTGCCGCCACGGAAGCCCAGAAAAACTGCACGGGGTCTGAAAGTCCGGGCCGGACGTCCCTTCCATGAAATTGCCTGGAGGTCCGTAGAAAGGGTGCTCGGACGAGCCAAGAATAACAGCGGCCCTGCCCGCTGACGATGAACCCCGGTGCTGAACATCCCCATAGGCGTTGAAACGATCATCTCCCCACTGACCTCGGGGAGGTAGTCGGCCTCCATGTGCGGCCCCTTCAAAATCATGCCCGCGAGCCGCCGCCGGAGGAGGTTGCCTAGCATCACCGGGTCCGTGCCCGCCCCTTAGCGGCGGCGGCGTGACCTTGTGTTAAATCATATTAGTTGTCTCTGGTGTGAAAAAGATCTTGCACAAGTTAGCATGTCAGTTTGCTTTACGCAACATCATTCATCAAACAAAACAAATAAATTCCAACCCGACATTCAATCATTAGTACATTCTACAACGGAAACATAATAAGGGGATATAGATAGCACGAATAGGTTATGAGTGAATTGCAATCAGTGACCATGCTTTCTACAATGAATGGGGGCCATGCCCCCCCCCCCAGGCTAATTATTTTGAAAACGCCCCTAGATAATTATGTTAAAATGGTTAGTCAGACAAATTAACAAATTCAGCCAGCGGTCAAGCAGAGCTAGTGGAGTCATGAAATCCATGGATTGAGCAAGGTTGTACCTGTACACACGATCTTGGTGTCTCCTCCTCTCTTATGCTCTCGTCACCCTTCTTGCTGGCGAGTGTAAAGCGATGGATGCGACGGGTTCTGCTCACTAGAAGCACATGAATGCAATAGTTCTAGTACTTAAACTGTCTACCCCATCTTTTCGTTTTGGCTTTAGTTTTGAATCCTGTGATCACGCTCCACCACTTGTTTCCCTCCATATATCCCTCTATATCAAAGCACACAAACCTTCATTATACATACGCCCACCCCGAAGCAAACCTAAAACAAGCCTTCCTCAAGCAACTCAACCCAACCACCTGGCTAATCAGCATATTATTCGCTCAACACCAACTTTCACATAAATATATAAATGAAGCAAACATGTTTAACTAGTACATCAATGATCTATAGCTCTCATGCATAAAACCGCCTCTATTGGTTCATCGTTTCACGTACTCTAATAATCTTATCAAATATAGGCTAAAACACTAACTAGGGCTGATCGACTTCAAGAGTCTAACTGCAAAAAAGTGATCACACTGCTAGGCTCCAAGGAAGCACTTAATTTGGTCTCTCTCATCAGTTGAAAATAAAAAAGACTGGCTGTCACCAATGGCTTGGGCTATTATCCCAGCCCAACATCAGCTAAGTACCTCACTTCTTCTGGCCCGTGCAACCAAATCCAACCGCTTCTGCGTAAACCCTAACTAGGGCTCAAATGGTGGGGTTGACACGGTCACCACCTCAGCTGAGATGTCGATGCATGGTGGCCCGAGGGCACCACGTTGGTATTACTCATCATGCCCAAGGGTTTTGCGCAGCCACTATCACTCGTAGATAAAGGGTCATCAGACCCGGTTCATTTGGGCCTTTAGCCCCGGTTCCAGAACCGGGACAAGAGGGTCGGTACTAATGCTCTGACCCTTTAGTCCCGGTTCAATCCAGAACCGGGGCAGAAGGGTGTCCACGTGGCCTGTGCACCGAGTCCAGGCAGGAGGGGCTTTAGTCCCGGTTGGTGATACCAACCGGGACCAAAAGGCATCCACGCGTCAGCATTTCTGTGGCTGTGGTTTTTGTATTTTTTGAAAGGGGAGGGGGGTTTTAGGTTTTGGGGGGTTAATTTAGGTGTTTCATATATTGTGTTAGCTAGCTAATTAATAGAGAGAAGTGTCCTCTCTTATGTTCGTGCTTCGTCGACGCTACATACTACACATACGTATATAGAGAGGACTAGAGTCACGCTAGCTAGCTAGCTAGCTGCTAGCTACTAAGCAAACGAAGGAAACAGAAGATCGTATAATCAACATATATATATATATGCATACAGAGAGAAGTAATATCGACCACCTCTCCTTCGAGAGATTGGTCGAACAACAAGTTCTCGTATATCTATCCGACACTACCGGGCACATATATACAATAATTATCTCTTATAAAAATAATCTCCTAACATATGGATGCATGGTCCACATAGTATTCTCCGTCTTCAGCGATCACGTGTTCAAGGAAGAATGCCGCCAATTCCTCTTGAATTGCTCGCAGACGATCTGGTGTTAGGAGTTCAGCCCGCATCCGAAACATCTAATTTGAAGTAGGGGGTCAATACATGAAATGATGCTATAAATTTGTGAATATTATTGATTGCTTACGCACTTCAAATTGTTCATCAGTGTAGCCCCGCTCACAGGTCGTGTGGCGGATGGACTCGCAAATGTAGTATCCACAATAATCATTCCTGGGTTCCTGCCACAACCACTTTACAAGAAATAGAGGTCAATCAAACTGATAAACAAGAATGCCAAATTGGTATTGATGAAACTAGCGCTTGAATCAAGATATAGGAGATGCGCGCGCGGAACATGCTACTATGTAGTACTTACTTTCGGGTATCTAAATTGTAGCTTCTTCGGCAGTCCCGGAGCTTTTTTGGTGAATTTTTTCCAAGCCCTGCCAGACAAAGAAAACAATTAGTTGATATCAGAAATGAAGTTGCTGATATATATGCATGGTGGATAATATTGATCGATTTAACTTACCTGGCTAGCATTTGAGTCATGTCCGCATACTCCTCGGGATCTTTACTTTTACAGTCGAAGACAGTTACTACTCCCTTCTCAAGCTTAATCTCTAAGAGAATATAGTGGAAGCTGCGCACGAATGCATGAGATCATCAATTACATCACTATAACCTTGACTGATATATAAGGGAAACCAAATATGCACAAGACATTAACACTCACTTGAAGTTGTAAGGAAAGAGTATTATATCTTTGTTTTCATTTACCACCAACGATCGTAGCAAGTTGGTCTCGGTATCGTCGGGACGCAATTTAACCTCGGTTGCATCTATGAGGTATGTGTTATAAACCCAATATCACCTACTTGTCTTTTCTTCAATTCGACGATCTTCAATCTGCATAATATAGTGAGGATAATTATAGATACATGCAATGAAGATCAGCTATATAGAGAGACTTAATGACAGAAGTAGTACTACTTACAGACAGTAGCAGGTGACCATTGTTTTATCGAGGGCCAATTGATTGAAAAACTGATAGAACTCCTCAAATGGAATAGGCAACAGGTCAATTCCAACGAGGTCATGCTCCGGTTTAACTCTCAAATACAAGTTATTCCTCCCCCCAGACTCTCTGCAGATTTTCAAGTACCAATCATGCAATCTTCGCATATTCGTTGATAGAGATCTTTCATTTTTGACGAGAGGCTTTTTGTACTCATATCTTTCTATCTGCACTTCCAAGAAATCATAGTGTACATCGTCGGACGCGTAATCTGCAAGATTGGTATAACCGGGCACCATCCTCGGATCATTAGCGACCATGTCGCTAGACACCTTGAGCGGGGGGCACGATTGGTCCGCTTGTTCGCCGAGCTGGGCAATTTGTTTCCCAGCTCGCCCTTCTGCTAACCTCTGATCACTTTTAGTACTTCCCGACCGCTTCGCTGCTTGATATGACTTTTGGATCATGCGGTCATAGTTGTCCTGCGGCTTACTTTGCGCTGGTTGCTTCAGGGCAGCAAGAGTGCGCTTTGCTTTCACCGCATCTATCTTCTCCTCCAGAGGTGGATGTCTCTGTGCTTTCGACCCTTCAAAAAAGTCCTTCACTTGGCCTTGAGCGATCTTCGTGTTTTCCTCGTCGGACCTCTCGTACGGTAACTTCTCTAGAGGCGTGAGAGAAGGACCGAATCTGCATCGCCTCCCGCCTCTGGCACTGGTAGACGTCGCCGGACTAGACGAAGCGGCTGTCTTTTTTACTTGCTTACGCGCCGGAGCAGGAGCAGCCGAAGCGGCGGCAGGTCTCTTCCGCCCTTGCTGATTAGGCGGAGAAGGAGGAGCAGGCTGGCTGCTCGGGCGCGCCAGCGGCGAAGGAGGCGGAGTGCCGCCACGCGCCGGCGGCGAAGGAGGCGGAGTGCCGCCACGCACCGGAGAAGGAGCCGGAGTGCCCTGATGGTCATTCGCCGGAGGAGGAGGCGGTGGAGGAGGCAGAGTGCCCTGACTCGCCGGAGGAGGAGGAGGAGGCGGAGGCGTCTAGTTGAGAATGTTGATTAGGTCCTTCCGCCATAGGCATGGAGTCTTCAGTGAAGAACCCAGCCGAGTCTCCCCTTCACCGGTAGGGTGGTCAAGCTGGAGCTCCTCAAATCCCTCCGTTATTTCGTCGACCATCACCCTAGCATATCCTTCTGGAATCGGCCGGCAGTGAAAAGTGTCGTCGGGTCCAGAAGGATAAACAGAGCCAGCAGCCGCCTTGACCTTCAGATTCATCCACTGTGCCATAAGGTGGCAATTTTGTGCCTGCGTGATAGCATCCACAGGATTCCTGGCAGTAGCCGTCAAGGCAGGCTCTGGCTGAAGCAGCTCGGTGGAAGCCACGCTGCTTCTCCGCTGAGATGGCGGGGTAGCTTCGGGGGAAGCTTCGGCAATTCTTTTCTCCCGATTTGCTTCCCATTCCTCTATCGCTTGTATTCTGGCCCGCAGCGCCTGGATTTCGGTCTGCTCCATTTTCTTCCTCCTGTCGTGGCATTTGTAGCCTCCTGCGTCCGGAAACCCAGCACGCCACGGAAGGGAGCCTGGCGTGCCTCGTGTCCGTCCAGGGTGCTCAGGATTCCCGAGGGCCATTGTCAGCTCGTCGTTCTCTCTGTCGGGGATGAACGTCCCTTCATGCGCTGCTTTGATATACTGTCGCATCTTCCTGAGTGGTGTTTCCAATTGCTTGTCCGTCCAAATGCACCACCCTGTTACAGGGTCCAAGGTTCCGCCAGCCCCGAAGAACCAAGTCCGGCAACGTTCTGGCCAGTGCATTGTCTCTGGTTCGATCCCTTTCCGAAGCAGATCATTCTCCGCCTTGGCCCACTTAGGCCGGGCTACGAGGTAGCCGCCCGACCCCGTGTGATGGTGATGCATCTTCTTCGCAGCATTTATCCGGTTTGTCTCCGACATCTTCTGACTCTTTTCCGACTTCTTATGGGCCACAAATGCGGGCCAGTCATCTTTGATCTTCTCATATATGCCCACGAATTCTGGAGTCTTTTTATCTTTGACTAACTTATTCGGTTTTTTCTTCCATGCCCTGAATTGGTCTGCCATCTTCGAAAGTGCAGCAGACTTGATTAACTCCTCTTTAACTGGGTTCGCCGGATCAACCTCTCGCGGTAGGACGAAATTTGAATTCAGCTCAGTCCAAAGATCTTCTTTCTGCATATCAGTGACATAAGTCACCTGAGCGTCGTTTGCAGCCGGCTTTAACCATTGATGGATGCTGATCGGGATCTTGTCCCTAACCAGAACCCCGCACTGATTAACAAATGCGTTCTTTGTCCGGATGGGTGCAATCGGCTCGCCGGAGCGCGAGATTTCTGAGATCTCAAACTTTTCATCCGGCCTCAACTTTTTCTTCGCTCCTCGTCTCTTTACCGAAGATTTGCTCGATCCGGAGGGCTAGAAAAAGGAACAAAGACGAGAGTTAATGAATGAATCAATTAACTAGTCAGCACATGCTTAACTAACATATATACCTCCTGGCCGGACTCGGTTCGGTCACCGGAGCCAGCATCACGGTCTCCTTCTTGCACCGGCATTGGGTCACCGGAGCCGTCCTCACGGTCTACTTCTTCCATGTGAATTGGGTCACCGGATTCATCAATATCATAGCCTAGATCTTCCAGCTGCAGCTCTTGTTCGACCTGCTCATCGGTGTCGTTGAGAAACGACAAGACGGCATTTTGTCCGTGTGCGATTATGTCCATCAACATCGCTTCTTGTGCTAGGTCTCGGGTGTTGTCGTCCATTGTTTCTACAAATATTTACAACATGCCAATTATTATTCAAACATGACAGATGGATATATTAATGGCAAACGTAGAACTAGCTTCAACCCTCGACCGCTCGGCGATCCACAAACCCTAGACCCCCTCATGTCACATTTTGTCTAGTGTCAAAGGATTCAACAAAACCAATACTTCATCATTAGGCGAAAGTAACAGTAGCACGATGGTACGAAGCTCTCCAAAGTTGTTTTGGAACGGAGTCCCCGGATAAGATAATTCGTAACAGAAGACGGATTATCCTATCAGGGACTTCGTTCCAGAACAACTTTGCATAACTTTGTACCAAAATGCCCCGGTTATTTCTGGCAAATGATGAAGTCATGGAATTCTTCTATACTTTGACACTAGCTAGGCAACCTCTCTCGACCCCTCGACCCCCGACTTCTCGGCGATCCACAACCCTAGTCCCCCTCATGTCACCTTTTGTCTAGTGTCAAATGATTCAACAAAACCAATAC
>LR738712.1:824016832-824060081 GCA_902687465.1 Secale cereale | reverse complement strand
GGCGACGGCGACGGGGCGACGGGGAAGGAGAGGGAGGCGTCGGGGGCGGGGAAGGAGAGGAAGAAGGAAACTGCCCAAATTTTCGCAAGTGTTGGTTATATAGGAGGGGCATTAGTCCCGGTTGGTGGCTGAAACCGGGACTAATACACCCCTTTAGTCCCGGTTGCTGCCACCAACCGGGACTAAAGCTCCCTTTTCAGCAGCCCAAAGGGCGGGAAGGAGGGGCCTTTAGTCCCGGTTGGTGGCAGCAACCGGGACTAAAGGGGGGTATTAGTCCCGGTTTCAGCTACAAACCGGGACTAATGCCACCCTTTAGTCCCGGTTGGTGCCACCAACCGGGACGAAAGGCCTTGCCGCGGTGCGGTGGGAAGTTTAGTCCCACCTCGCTAGTTGAGAGAGAGCAGCACCAGTTTATAAGCCCCGCTGCCTCTCTCCTCTCGAACTCCTCTAAACTGCAGGCCTAAGGGCCTAAACTGACACTGCTTTGCATGTGGGCTTGCTGGGCTTTCTACGGGCCTGAATCCTGGCCCATAGTTGGGTTTCTAGTCGTATTCAGGCCGTGTGGGCCCAGCAGGTGGCATATTTTTTAATTTTTTTTCTTTGTTGCTTTATTTTTTAGTTTTGTTTCTACTTTCAACAAAATACTTACTGTTGCTATTTTTATTTATTTGTTTTCTTTGTTGCTTTATTTATTTGATTTTGTTTCTACTTACAAAAAAATACTTATTGTTGCTATTTTTTTTCAAGTTTTTTTGTTTTGTTTTCTGCATTATTTATTTTCTTTTGTTTTTTGCTTTATTTTTTAATTCTTTCTGGTAAAACCAATTACAAACTTTCTGTTAGTGCAAATAGTATTCAAATTTGAATAGTTTAAATTTGAAATTATTTGTTTTCTTTGTTGCTTTATTTATTTTATTTTGTTTCTACTTACAATGAAATACTTATTGTTGCTATTTTTTATTTTTTTGCAAGTTTTTTTGTTTTCTGCATTATTTATTTTCTTTTGTTTTTTGTTTTATTTTTTAATTCTTTCTGGTAAAACCTCTGTTAGTGCAAATTTGAATAGTACAAACTGACAATGATATCATACTCGTTTGTTACAAAGTTGGCATGGTATCATCATAATAGTTGCGGAAAAAACTCTTCACTTTTTCTTCGCTTGTGTCATTTGCTTATTGCGCCGTAACCATGGATAATCTTCATCGTTTATCAGGATGCTTGGGTCAGCCTTGACTTTGAAGGGAGGAATTTCATAAAACTTTTCATAATCTTCAGACATGTCTGTCTTGCCCTCCACTCCCAGGATGTCCCTTTTTCCTGAAAGAACTATGTGGCGCTTTGGCTCATCGTATAATGTATTCGCTTCCTTATCTTATCTTTTTCTCGGTCTGGTAGACATGTCCTTCACATAGATAACCTGTGCCACATCATTGGCTAGGACGAACGGTTCGTCAGTGTATCCAAGATTTTTCAGATCCACAGTTGTCATTCCGTACTGTGGGTCTACCTGTACCCCGCCTCCTGACAGATTGACCCATTTACACTTAAACAAAGGGACCTTAAAATCATGTCCGTAGTCAAGTTCCCATATGTCCACTATGTAACCATAATATGTGTCCTTTCCCCTCTCGGTTGTTGCATCAAAGCGGACACCGCTGTTTTGGTTGGTGCTCTTTTGATCTTGGACAATCGTGTAAAATGTATTCCCATTTATCTCGTATCCTTTGTAAATCAATACAGTCGAAGATAGTCCCCTGGACAACAAGTACAACTCATCACAAACAGTGTTGTCACCTCTGAGACGTGTTTCCAACCAACTGCTGAAAGTCCTGATGTGTTCACGTGTAATCCAGTCGTCGCACTGCTCCGGGTGTTTGGAGCGCAGACTGTTCTTGTGTTCATCGACATACGGGGTCACCAATGTAGAGTTCTGTAGAACTGTGTAGTGTGCTTGAGACCAAGAATATCCGTCCCTGCATATTATTGAGTCCCTTCCAAGCGTGCCTTTTCCAGTCAGTCTTCCCTCGTACCGCGATTTAAGGAGACCTATCTTATTAAGGCCAGGAATGAAGTCAACACAAAACCCGATGACATCCTCTGTTTGATGGCCCATGGAGATGCTTTCTGGCCTTGCGCGGTTACGGACATATTTCTTTAGGACTCCCATGAACCTCTCAAAGGGGAACATATTGTGTAGAAATACGGGCCCCAGAATGACAATCTCGTCGACTAGATGAACTAGGACGTGTGTCATGATATTGAAGAAGGATGGTGGGAACACAAGCTCGAAACTGACAAGACATTGCGCCACATCACTCCTTAGCCTTGGTACGATTTCTGGATCGATCACCTTCTGAGAGATTGCATTGAGGAATGCACATAGCTTCACAATGGCTAATCGGACGTTTTCCGGTAGAAGCCCCCTCAATGCAACCGGAAGCAGTTGCGTCATAATCACATGGCAGTCATGAGACTTTAGGTTCTGGAACTTTTTCTCTGCCATATTTATTATTCCCTTTATATTCGACGAGAAGCCAGTCGGGACCTTCATACTGAGAAGGCATTCAAAGAAGATTTCTTTCTCTTCTTTCGTAAGAGCATAGCTGGCAGGACCTTCATACTGCTTCGGAGGGATGCCGTCTTTTTCGTGCAAATGTTGCAGGTCCTCCCGTGCCTCAGCTGTATCTTTTGTCTTTCCATACACGCCCAAGAAGCCTAGCAGGTTCATGCAAAGTTTCTTCGTCACGTGCATCACGTCGATTGAAGAGCGGACCTCTAGGTCTTTCCAGTAGGGTAGGTCCCAAAATATAGATTTCTTCTTCCACATGGGTGCGTGTCCCTCATCGTCATTCGGAACAGCTAGTGCGCCGGGGCCCTTTCCAAAGATTACGTGTAAATCATTGACCATAGCAAGTACGTGATCACCGGTACGCATGGCGGGCTTCTTCCGGTGATCTGCCTCGCCTTTGAAATGCTTGCCTTTCTTTCGACATTGATGGTTGGTCGGAAGAAATCGACGATGGCCCAGGTACACATTCTTCCAGCACTTGTCCAGGTATATACTTTCAGTGTCATCTAAACAGTGCGTGCATGCGTGGTATCCTTTGTTTGTCTGTCCTGAAAGGTTACTGAGAGCGGGCCAATCGTTGATGGTCACGAACAGCAACGCCTTTAGGTCAAATTCCTCCTTTTTGTGCTCATCCCACGCACATACACCATTTCCATTCCACAGCTATAAAAGTTCTTCAACTAATGGCCTTAGGTACACATCAATGTCGTTGCCGGGTTGCTTAGGGCCTTGGATGAGAACTGGCATCATAATGAACTTCCGCTTCATGCACATCCAAGGAGGAAGGTTATACATACATAGAGTCACGGGCCAGGTGCTGTGATTGCTGCTCTGCTTCCCGAAAGGATTAATGCCATCCGCGCTTAAAGCAAACCATACGTTCCTTGCGTCCTTTGCAAACTCCTCCCAGTACTTTCTCTCGATTTTTCTCCATTGTGACCCGTCAGCGGGTGCTCTCAACTTCCCGTCCTTCTTACGGTCCTCACTGTGCCATCGCATCAACTTGGCATGCTCTCTGTTTCTAAACAAACGTTTCAACCGTGGTATTATAGGAGCATACCACATCACCTTCGCAGGAACCCTCTTCCTGGCGGGCTCGCCATCAACATCACCAGGGTCATCTCGTCTGATCTTATACCGCAATGCACCGCATACCGGGCATGCGTTCAGATCGTTGTATGCACTGCGGTAGAGGATGCAGTCATTAGGGCATGCATGTATCTTCTGCACCTCCAATCCTAGAGGGCATACGACCTTCTTTGCTGCGTATGTACTGTCGGGCAATTCGTTATCCTTCGGAAGCTTCTTCTTCAATATTTTCAGTAGCTTCTCAAATCCTTTGTCAGCCACAACATTCTCTGCCTTCCACTGCAGCAATTCCAGTACGGTACCGAGCTTTGTGTTGCCATCTTCGCAATTGGGGTACAACCTTTTTTTGTGATCCTCTAACATGCGATCGAACTTCAGCTTCTCCTTTTGACTTTCGCATTGTGTCCTTGCATCGACAATGACCCGGCGAAGATCATCATTTGGTTCCTCTTGATCTTCAGCAGCTTCACCCGTTGCAGCATCATTGGGCACATCGTCTGGTTCCTCTTGATCTTCACCAGCTCCCCCCATTGCAGCATCACCGTATTCAGGGGGCACATAGTTGTCATCGTACTCTTCTTCTTCGCCGTCTTCCATCATAACCCCTATTTCTCCGTGCCTCGTCCAAACATTATAGTGTGGCATGAAACCCTTGTAAAGCAGGTGGGAGTGGAGGATTTTCTGGTTAGAGTAAGACATCATATTCACACATTTAGTGCATGGACAACACATAAAACCATTCTGCTTGTTTGCCTCTGCCGCATTTAGAAACTCACGCACGCCCTTAATGTACTCGGAGGTGTGTCTGTCATCGTACATCCATTGGCAGTTCATCTGCGTGCATTTATATATAATTAAGTGTGTCAAAAACCATTACAGAACATCATAAATAGATAATTAAGTGACCAAAGGGATAAAAGTTCATCATCACATTAAAACCAAAGTACATACATATATAGTTCTCATCTAACAACATATAGCTCTCCATACACATCGAACTATGTAAAACATTTCAACGCGAAAACAAATGCTATCATAATCGCAACCAAGGTAACAATTGATCCAACGGCATAATGATACCAAGCCTCGGTATGAATGGCATATTTTCTAATCTTTTTAATCTTCAACCGCATTGCATCCATCTTGATCTTGTGATCATCGACGACATCCGCAACATGCAACTCCAATATCATCTTCTCGTCCACAATTTTTTTTATTTTTTCCTTCAAGAATTTGTTTTCTTCTTCAACTAAATTTAACCTCTCGACAATAGGGTCCATCTTGATCTTGTGATCATCGATAACTTCCGCAACATGCAACTCCAATTCCATCTTCTCCTCCTCCATTTTTTCCAATTTTTTCTTTAACGAAATGATTTCCTCTTCAACTAAATTTAACCTCTCCACAAGAGGGTCGGTTGGAATTTCCGGTTCAACTACCTCCTAGACATAATAAAACATCTATGCATGTCAGGTTGGTCGGCATAACTATCATAAGCACTAAAACAAATAGTTATAAATTAAAGATAATATACCACATCCGAATCGTAGACCGGACGAGGGCCCACGTGGGCGGATATCAAAACCATCGCACTATATAATAACAAGCAATAATAAACGTAAGAAAATTAGACAAATATCTATCTAAAGCAATAATAAAAGTAAGAAAAGCATGGACATAACAAGAGGCTCACCACGGTGGTGCCGGTGACGAGATCGGCGGGGGCGATCGACGGCGGGGAAGACGGGGACGGGACGTGACGGTCCGCTAAACCTAGACAAATCTCGGAGAAAATAGAGCTTCGAGAGGAGAAAAGCTTAACTAGTGTGGCTCGGGCATTCCACCGAACACGTTGTGTGCATAGGAGGTGAGCTAGAGCACCACTAACCCCTCTCCCCCTCGGCCAGAAAAAAGAACAGAGCAGTGAGCTCTGCTCTTGAGTGAGGGGGTTTAGATAGGCAACTCACTGGTCCCGGTTGGTGCTACAAACCGGGACTAAAGGGGTGCCTTTGGTCTCGGTTCATAAAACCAACCGGGACCAATAGTGGTGGGCCAGGAGCAAGAGCCATTGGTCCCGGTTTTTAGCTCCAACCGGGACCAATAGGTTCAGACGAACCGGGACAAATGGCCCACGTGGCCCGGCCGGCCCCCTGGGCTAACGAACCGGGTCCAGTACCCCTATTGGTCCCGGTTCTAGATTGAACCGGGGCTAATGGGCTGGACCAATGCCCTGTTTTCTACTAGTGTATCGCCGAAAAAGATAGCCACAACTTTTAATTGTTTTATGGTTGTTTTCTATTATTAAAAATAAAATTAAAACATTTGCAAGCATCTTATTGGTTTTTCAGTTGGTATAAAAACTAAACGTTGTCTATAAATATGAAATTTGGCATGTGGTCATGATAATTTGTATTTTCTATTAACTGGGATAGCAATTTTAACGTACCATGTACACACAGTCTTCCGAAAAATATATATCTCTAAGATGCTCCATACATGTTCTTGATGGAACATACTACATTATATTTTTTGTGTCGGAGTAAGGTATTTTGACACAAGTGAATGCAACAGGCGTGATACAGCCAGGGGTGCAGACATGCCCGGATCGTGCCGCCGGAAGCCTTCTTTGACTGTAGCATTTTTGGTACTGTTTGGCACTAGCACTGAAGCAAACCGGGAGCCTGGCTCCGCCCCTGATTGCAGTAGATGTTGTTCTCATATATGTTGAAGGGAAATCTGATAGTGTACCCTATCCAACTTGTATTAATGTGTACAAGGGAGGATGGAAGCAAAGTAAACATTATCGATTTTAGTTATAACAATTCAACCGAATGTGCAATATATTAACAAAATTCTAAGGAAAATGATATCCATGACTGGATCCTCCTAACACGGCAATGCACACCAATTATTATGTTTCTTTGCAATTGATCAGGTTAGAACTAAATTAATTCAATATGTTAAATAGATGTTCAGGCAAGAAGGATCCATATTTAATAAGTAAAATAAATTGCCAGGAGCAGTTGCCAGTTGCCCTCTTCAGGCTAACATTTTTTTTTTCCTTTTCTGGTGCCAGGAGCAGGAATTGCACCTACGGATCAGATGGGCTGCTCACTGCAAAATCAATTCAGGTATGCAGTTGGAGGGCGAACAATTTTGCACTTGCGGAAAAGCAGGTTCACTCACTGCCACTGCCTCAGCCTCAGAACAAACAAACACAGTCTACAGGTCAGACAAATTAAAGGTGAGCGCGAGGCACCCTCTCTCATTAGTTTACCCCATGTGACAGCGTGCATGCTAGTGGCACATTTGGACAAAGTGTACACTGATCGATGAGTTTCTTAGTCAGGACCTCTCGATCCATTCCCAACTCTTCTCGTAGCTGCTAAGATGATGCCGTTTTACAACGTGTCAGTGTTAATTGACCTCGAGCGATCCCCAACCCTTTATTAGTTGGTAGGACCTCGAGCGATCCCCAAGTCTTCTCACACCTAGGTCTGGGTTAACAACTAATTCATGCTCTCGATCCATCTGATTCACACCTAGGTCTGGGTTAACAACTAATTCATGCTGCAAACCCCATCTGACAATGTGCAAGTGGCACATTTGAACAAAGGGTCCACTGATCGATGAGTTTCTTCATTAAGACCTCAATCCATTCCCCAAGTCTTTCCATGTCTAGCTAAGTATAGCCAAGTTGATGTCCACTTTACAATGTGTCAGTGTCTATCACGTTCAGACACGCAGCTGCAGGCTCCCTTGATTAATTAGTAGGATCTCGATCAATGCCCAAATCTTCTCACAGCTAGCTCTTGTTTACCAGTTTAAATAATCAGAGTGCTTGATTCAGATCTGCATTAATGTCTGCCTAAAATCCGTTTTTTACTTGGGACCTTGCAGCCAAGCTTGCCTGTGAAACCACCATCTGCTGCCTGCTCTTCAGTTCAGACTAGGAAGAAGCATTTGCCTCCTTCACAATCCACTCATAGTCGGGAGATAGCAAAGCAATGGAAGTAACGGTGGTGAGCATCGGCAAGGCCGTGCTGAATGGAGCACTGGACTATGCCAAGTCCAAGGCTGCAGAGGAGATCGCGTTGCAACTCGGCGTCGAGCGCGATGTGACCTTTATCACGGATGAACTGCAGATGATGCAGTCATTCCTGATGACGGCCGATGAGGAGCAAGGCCAACACAAGGTACTCATAACCTGGGTGCAGCAGGTCCGTGACCTGGCCTACAAGGTGGAGGACAGCCTCATGGATTTCGGCCTCCACGCGGAGAAGAAGCCAGTCTGGGGGTGCATCCCTCGTGACCTATGTGATCGACGCCGCATCGCCATTGAAGTGAAGGAGCTAAGGGCAAAGGTTGAGGACGTCAGCAGCAGAAACCTGCGGTACCGCCTCATCAAGGAAGGTACATCTGGCTCCAAGCCTGCTGCAGCTGCTGCAGAAGAGCAGGCCAGCCTTGCCAGTGCGGAAATGTTTGGCATTAATGAAGCAAGGCTTGCCGCCGCCGAGGAGGGGAAACCCAAGGTTGATCTCGGTCAGCTGGTCACCAGCAGAGAGGAGAAGCTTGGCGTGATCGTGGTGTGGGGAACTGGCGGCGATCTTGGCAAGGCAAACGAGATCAGGAAGGTCTATGATAGCAAACAAGTGTTTGACAAGTTTGGATGCCGTGCTTGGGTTAGGCTGATGCATCCTTTCGACCCGAAAGATTTCCTTCGCAGCCTTGTAAGGCAGTTCTATGAAAATTCTCCGAAGGAAATTGAAAAGGCACAAGAAGGGACAACTGTAGGGGGCAACGTCCTGACAAAGATGGAGAATATGGGACAAAGTGATTTGATTCGTGAGTTTAATGCACATGTTATTGACAACAGATACCTTGTTGTGATTGATGATTTATCCACTATTGTTGAATGGGATTGCATCAAAAGTTTCTTCCCGAGAAACAAGAGAGGTAGCAGAGTTATAGTCTCAACACAGCTAGCAGAAATTGCAAGTTTGTGCCCGGACCAACCGCTCCAAGTAACAGAGCTTAAGCAGCTGTCAGCAGATCAAGCACTTTATATGTTCCACCAGGAGGTAATACTTCATAATGTGACCAGCATACACTCTTTCGTATCAGTTCATGTTTTGTCAAAATCTTTTCTTGCATAGCAGCTTAATGATCCTCATAAATTAGACATATCCAAAGGTATTTAGTAGATGAGACAGGCTAGGTTTCATTCTATGAAATGTAGCCGGGGAGCCCATCCCTGATTTTCTAAAAAGGTGCTTAGCAGAATCTAAAAGATAGAGAATTGTTTAGAGCAGGTGATAATAAATATGAGGGTAGATGCTAAGGTCAACACTAATACATCTGCTTTATCTGTAGGTTACGCCTGCATCAGGTGTTGCAGAGACTGAATTGGAGACGGAAAAAGTTATCACTACTGAAAACAACCCAATAATGTCCACAGCAGAAATAGAGGAGCAACAACCAAAGAGTGCCGTTGGCGATACAGTTAATAACTCACCTCCCCGAAGGAAGTTTGATCGCAGCATCACAAAGACAGTGGTTGATGAAGTGTTCACTGGGCGGGAAGCAGACCAAAATTACGTTATCAGTTTGGTTGGTGAACCAGAAAACAATCAAGAAACTAAGGTGATCTCAGTTTGGGGAATGGGAGGTCTTGGGAAGACCACTCTCGTTCGAAGCGCCTACCGAAGCCAACAACTTGGTGGCTGGAAGCATGCTTGGGTCACTGCATTGCGCCCATTCAACCCTACAGCACTCATCAGAAGTTTAGCTTTGCAACTACTAGATCCTGCTGGAGCAACAGCAACCGGAAAAGAAAAGAAGGACATAGCATCAATGGGACTTCAAGAGCTGGTCAAAGTATTAAATCGCCTTCTAGATGAAAAGTGCCTCATTGTTCTTGATGATCTGTCAACCAACGCAGAATGGGATTTGGTCAAAAGTTGCTTGAAAAATGCTGGAAGGGTCATAGTCACTACAAGGGAAAAAAATATTGCTGAACATTGTTCAGGAAAAGACGCCAACATGTATCATCTTGAAGGTCTGAAAGATGCTGCTGCACTTGATCTCTTCAAAAAGAAGGTACTTTCACCAAGTCCGATGTCTTTTCTTTCTGTTTGCATGAGCTTTTTTACGGTATTCTTTTGCATGAGATTGCCGTCAGATAGTATTATTAGGAGTTTTTTAAGGTGTGTGACCATTCTTTTGTCTTTTGCATTGAGACATAGGATTGAGATTAGTAGACTTGCGCTCCATAACTTTGCTTATATTTTAATCAATAATAAAATACACACATGCTTTTATCTGCATTTAAATGTATTGATAAAGAAGAGCAGGCAATAGGCTGTCTACAAATTACGCATACAATAGCGCTGAAAGAAAAGCACATAATAGCACAGTTTCCTTTCTGAAACTGTAGTAGCACATTCAACAAACATAAACTGACCTTATTAGGCATATGACTTCTTTCAGCAGCGACAAATTGAAGTGTGATTGAAAAAAGCATATTATTTATTTATTTTACCTCAAACAGTTATTCTTTAATCCAAGTATTTAACTATAAATTATATCTATGTAGGTGTTTAAGGACAAGGCAGGAAATGTCAATTTGGCCCTTGATATGGAGGAACAAGCAAAACTTATCTTAAAGAAGTGTGATGGACTTCCCCTTGCAATATCAACTATAGGTGGATTTCTGGCCACTAAACCTAAAACTGCTGTTGAATGGAGGAAGATGCATGGCCGTATTAGTGCTGAGTTGGAGATCAACCCAGAGCTTAGGACTATAAAGACAGTCCTTATGAGGAGCTATGATGGCTTACCATACCACCTCAAGTCATGTTTCTTATACATGGCCATATTCCCGGAAGACTACATAATTAAGCGCAAGCGTTTGGTGAGGCGATGGATTGCAGAGGGTTATTGCAAGGAGATGCAGGGCATGACAGCAGAAGAAGTTGGTGATACCTACTTTGATGAGCTTTTAGAGAGGAGTATGATTCTACCAGGAGAAGGTGTAAACCATCACCACAGTGGGAAAACTGATTCTTGTCAGCTTCATGATATCATTCGTGAAATATGCATCTCGAAGGCTAAGGAGGAAAACCTAGTTTTCACACTTGAGGAAGGATGTTGTTTGAGTAGTGCACAAGGTCCAATACGGCATCTTGTCATTAGTAGTAACTGGAAAAGAGATAAAGATGTGTTTGATAGTATGCTGGACTTGTCCCACGTGCGATCGCTGACTGTGTACGGGGAGTGGAGACCGTACTTCATCTCTGAGAAGATGAGATTCATCCGAGTGCTCGATTTGGAGGACACATCACAGTTCAGGGAGCGCCATCTTGATAAAGTTGGGAAGCTCCATCACCTCAGATACCTCTCTATACGGAACAGTGTTTATATTTGGTACCTCCCTAATTCTATTGGAAATTTGAGCCACCTCCAAACATTGGATGTCGAAGGCACGCGTATATCAGAACTGCCAACAACTATTATCAAGCTTCGCAAGCTACAACACCTCCGTACAACTAGTTATTTTAGTGAATCAGGGAAGGTGAATGATATTGTTAGGCTTGCTTACAATTGGTCGATGCATGTCCGTGGGTCCCGGTTAATGTTCCTGGCTAAAGGAGGTCTGGTTAATGGAAGAAAGACTGTCAGATTATTTAGAAATTCACAAGACCAGGGAGGTCCGGCTGACAAATTATTTAGGAGACGTTCAGAACTTGACTTGAACATGCACGACAAATTCAAAGTGCACTTCTCTAAACATGTGCCTGGTGTTCAAGCTCCAAGAGGGATTGGAAAATTGACGTCCCTTCAAACACTGGGTGATGTCAATGTTACAAGGGGGCAGAAAAAGATCATAAAGGAGCTCAGTGCACTTACTCAGCTGCGTAAGCTAGGTGTGATGTGTATTGACAGGAGAAACAGGAAGAAGTTCTGGTCTGCCATTGCTGCTCACAACCAACTTCGTTCTTTAACAGTGCGCGGCAATGATATAGATGGTTGTTTGGGTGGGGATTTGTTGCCACCAAAACACCTGGAGAGCCTCAAGTTGGCCGGCCGCCTAGTCACAGTACCGCATTGGATGCATCAACTACAGAGTCTATCAAAGTTGGACCTAGAGGGGAGCAGATTGAACGAAGCTGTTGAGATACAAACCCTCGGGGGTCTACAAAATCTCAGTGTTTTACGACTGAGGAACAGTGCAATTATGTTAATGTATGATCTGCATTTCCTAGGTTCATCATTCCCGAGCCTCATGGTGCTCGAGCTTTCCGTCCCGTTCGATCTCAACGTTTTGAGGTTTGAAAAGGACGCAATGCCCAAGCTCGAGCTGCTACAAACTGATAAATACGTGGAGATGAAGGGGCTACAATTTCTCACTAACCTCAAGGAAATTCGGATGGATGGTAAAGGCATCGGTAAGATGATAGCAGAATTAGATAAGCAGTACGCTGAGCATCCAAGTCTCAAGAACATCAGCTTGAGGCTGATTAGCTGATGTATTCTGGTTGTGTTGCTCATGTCCTTCTTGCTCGGGTCCTCTCCTTGTAGCCTTATTTGCCTTCTCATCCTTGTAATCTGTTGCCTCAGATTCGTATATGTGTGCCGTACATGTCTGCATCTCCTTCTCATGCTTGATCAGTTATCCTGTAAACTTGAGTTCTCCATCCATCCATCCATTTGTATCCGGATGATATTTCAGATATTGACATGGTACCCAATGTGTATCTTTGGCTGCTACTTTTTGTACCGCATCATCATCTGGACATTTTTCGACAAAGGGTGTTTTCTATTGACTCATAATGTAGCATCAAGTGATACAATTATAATGAGTACCCATCCGGCCTATGTATAACTAGGATGCACACAGCCAACACTACGCACGCACATAAAAATTGCACTGGCAGAGCAAAGTCATGTAAGACCGAAGCTATGCCTAGGCAAAGAAAAAGAAAAAACCGCAGCGGTCGGTGATGTACAACAACGACCATTGACATCAATCATCCTTTGACAACAAAAGGACTACGAGAAGGGTTCTCCAGAAGCAACGCCTTCAAGAAGGAAACAGCGCATATACGCCGCCGTCTACAGATCCACCAGATAGTGGGTTTTCATCCTAGAGATCAAGTTCGAGCAAACTCCAAGCAATGCTTTCAAGAGGGTAACGATGCAAAAACACCGCCATTGCCAGGTATAACCATGTAAGATCAGACCTAGGATCTTCATCCCGGAGCTCAAGAGCGTGTACTTGAGAAGCACCAGAGGAGAAGAGAGACCTCTCATCCCCCTCGTGTCGCCCCCGCGGGCGACCCAGGGGGAACCCTAGTCGCCGCCCCCCTCATCCCTCCTCAGCCTCCACCTCTCCTCGCCGCCGTCCGCACCGCCGCCAGGCAAAGCTTGGCCGGCTGGGCAGCGGCGGGGCATCTCTTCCCCTTGGAGCATCTTGGGCGGCGCGGGACGACCAGATCGCGAAGAGGCGCCGGGCTAGCGCGGGGTCTGGCGGTGCGGCGGGCGAGCATCTTGGCGGCGGCCCGATGCGGTGCTGGTGACGCGGCACGGCAGCTGCGGCTTGGATGCGACTCCACGGCGATGTGGTGGCTGCGTGTTCATCAGATCGGGTGGTCGCGGGCGCCGCCATGTTCAGGCCGAATCCATCTGGATCTGGCGCTTGGATGTTGTCGGCTGGCGCAGGGTGGTGGTCTACGTCGCTGGCCTCGTCGGATCGTCGGATCCGGCGCCTGGAGATCTACGGCGGCTATCCTTCTTGATCCTCCTTCCTGGTGGGTTGAGCCCCATGGCACTTGCATCTCTGCTGGTCTCGGTTCGTCTCGCTGTCGGATCCGGAGCAGTCGGAGGTTTGGCGGTATAGGTTGGGGACCGGAGGAAACTTTGGCCGTCTGGTCCGGCCCGGCATCGGCGGCGTTCCACGACGCCATTACCCTCCTTGGAGGCCAAGCCGAGGTCCCTCCTATCCACATCCGAACCCCTCCCGGACGAAAGTCTAAAATTCAGTCTGGATTGGGCGGCGGCGGTGCCCTGCGCGTCGTAACCTCCATGGAGGCGCCGTCTTGGGAGGCTCGGGTCGGGCAAGAGATGCTATGGGTGTTGGGCGTTGCGTAGCTCCAGCAGCGGCGACGGCGTAAGCTCCAGGGGAAACCCTTGATCTGGGTCTACCGGATCTGACGATGATGGCACCTTCGATGTCGTGTCCCTCCTGGGGGCATCGTTTTGGAGCACGCGCTGGCTAGAGGGGACAAGAGGAGGAGCGGTGTTACATCTACCGCGAGGCCGACGGCGGATCCTGGCGGCATGGTGTCGCGGAGGTTCGGCGATGGGCGCGCCTGGAGATGAACTCGCGCAGGAGGAGGAAGTTGTCTAGCGTCATGGTGGCGTTGATGGCAGAGAGGCCTGCCAAGGTTGGTGCAAAAATTTTGCTCTGAGGATGGACCGAGGGATGATGGAGGTGTCGGCCTTTGCAGCGTGCGGTGCTCATTGGGAGTGTGCCTGAACCGGTGTGGGACCCAATCCAGGTAGTGGCTTGGAGGGGACACCCGGCTTTCGATGTTAGGCTTTAGTGCGATGTCTGTTTGGTATTAGGCCCGGACATTCGGCACGCCTTCATCAATGGGATAGGAGTAGCAACGGTGTTGCCAAGATGATGGTGGCTTCAAGCTTGTTGATGGATCACCTTGTATGGTCTTTGTGAATAATTAATAATATGGCTGCATGCATCGTCTAGATGCAGAGGCCGGGGTACATCCTCCTTTTTTAAAAAAAACTTGAGAAGCACCACCCTATGGAAAGTCATCCTATGTTACGTTCTCCACTTTCCATGATTCCGGCAGCTTGACGAGGGAGGAAGGTCACATGCACATTCAAATCCCGAGTTTGGGACGATCTTGCGTACCCGTGCGTCCTCACAAGTGGTAGTAGATGAACGATCTGCATGAGACAACATCTCCACATGCCGCCACTACCATCGTCGTCGTAGCATGTAGCAGCAGATTGCACCGGGTGGAGGACACGGTCATTGTCGTCCTCGCTGGATCTAAAGGCCCATACCTCACTGGCGACCGTAATCCAGCGCATGCCGTGTCCATGTAGGTAGCCAAGCACGGCCGATAGTGCCCAGCAGCGCATAGGCTAGACCGGGATGCGATGGCCGTGACAAATTGCGAGTAATTGATAAAGTGCTTCCGAGAATGTGTCTTGTAACGGGGTCGGGCAGTTTCGTACCATGATGGTACAGATTTGGTGGAATCATGTGGCATGGTAAACACGGAAGAGCAACGTACTTGACTGACTCGGTGAAGTATGGATAGGTAGAAGTTAATAAGCACGGAGGCAATGAGGTTCTCTTGGAGAAGCTGCTGGATCTCTTCTGGTAGTGTGCAGTGTGCACACATGGGAAGCAGAGCAAAGCAGAGACACAAGTGAAGTGCACCAAGGGTCTGACTTGGTAGATTGTTTCAGACAAGCCAATCTGGGCAAGAGCTATTCAACTTGTCAGGTGCTCGGCTTGCTCTGTTTACAAACTGAAAAAATATCCTGTCCACGAACTTGGCATACAAACCCTCGGGAGTTTTACGACTGAGGAAAACAGGGCAATTTTACTGAATGAGTTGCATTTCTTACGCTCATCTTTCTTGAGGACGCTCAAGATTTGCCTCTGGCCCTGGGATAGCAGTCCCGACCTTATGAGGATTGAAAAGGACGCAATGCCTAAGCTCGAGCCGCTACAAACTAACAAATACGTGGAGATGAACTGGCTATGGGTTCTCACGGACCTCGAGGAGATGCTACGCCTACAAAGCAACCGTGAGGGAGCTCCATGGCCAGTCTTGTACGTACAAGCCAATCTTGGCAGGAGCTGTTCAAAATTATCAGGAACAGATGGGCCAACAGAGCGTGTTAACCGGTGCCTCAATATAAACGGCGTTCACTCTTTTATTTTCTGTATATACAGGGGACTCATAGGCTTTCGGCCATGAAGTTTTGGTACAGCTTGAGTTTCCACCGTAGGTCTTGCTCTGCTTCTCCTCGTCCACACTTTGTCTCTAAATTTCTATCCAAAGCAAAGTGCATTGAGACTCTAGCTAACGTTGGGCTGTTTCCTTTCACACTAAAAAGAAAGGATGTGATATTTGGCACATGTGTGCCATATAAGCAAAACTGTCACACCTCTACTTCTTTCATTTCAAAGTACCACACCATCTCCCTTCCTTCGACCACGCCTCCTCCCGAACGACCCCACAGACTCGCCCGAAGCACATCTCGTGTGCCCACCCCCGAGAAAACTGTCATTTCTTCACGTCTACCACATGATAAAAAAAATATTACGCATGTGGGATTTGAACCCACAACTTCCTAGCACCAAAGCATGCCATCACAACCAACTTATCCTTAGGTATTTGTTGCTCCAACTAAAGATACTAATTGTTTCGACCCTTTTTTTACAGTTGTGTTATTATAGAAAATTACCACGATTTCTCCTCAGGTCAAAGTTACCATGGTATTTGTATGCAAGTTATCAGGCCTGTGTTGCGTAAGTTACCGTGCTATTTACACAGAACTTACCAGGTACTATGTTTCAACAACTACGCCCCTTTCAAAGTTATCACTGTGTTTTGTACACAAGTTATAAGGTCTTCGATGTGTAAAATACCATGGTACTTACACATAAGTTATCAGGATATATTTACATCAACCTCCCCGGTCAAACTTACCATGTGGGATTGTACATGAGTAACCGGGTTTACAGTTTGTATATTATCATGGTACTTACACCTAAAAACCTAGGTGTGTTTCGTTCATGGGTAAAAAATTATCACGATATTTTTGCGTAACTTATCACGCCTATAGTGGGTTAAAATGGGCCGTTTTTCTGGGCCAACCCACGAGCACGTGTGCCCCTCATGACACTAAATATTATGTGACTTTTCTGTGGCACGCCATGTCTTGTGTTCATCCAAGAGGCCCCGCGAGGCGAGTGTATGTTTTTAACAACTTGTTTTCCTTTGGTAAAAAGTTACCATCATGCTTATATGTAAGTTAGCGGTTATGCAGTGCTTATATTATCGTTTTATTTACACAAAAATTATCGTGGATGTTTTGAACAACTTTTTCCCGGGACAAAAAGTTATCATGGTGATTCTAGATAACCTATCAAACCCGCAGTGCTTAAAATATCATGCTATTTATACAAAATTTATCAGGGGTATGTTTCAGCAAAATCCCCCCCTCTCCACGGGTCAAAAACTTATCGTGGTGTTTAGTTATCGCAGTGCATATGTTTTTCGTGCTATTTACACATAAAAATATCAGGGGAGGGAAGTATACTACCGTGCTATTTACACAGAAGATACCGGAGTATCTTTAAAAAAAACTTCCCTATGGTCAAAGTTACCATGGTGTTTCTACCTCAGTTAGCAGATGTGCACTGCATATATTACCATCTATTTACATATAAATTATCGGATATCTTTTTATATTTTTCTTCCTCAATGGTTAAAGTTACCACGATGTTTGAATCTAAATTATCAGCTCTATGGCGTGAATGTTATCGTGCTATTTACATAAATTACCGGGGGTGGGGGTGGGGTGGGGGGCGGGTTCAACAAATTTCTTCCCAATGATCAAAATTACCACGATGCTTTCATCAAAGTTATCACGCCTTCAGTGCTTATGACCATGCTACTTACACATAATGTACCGCGTGGTATACAAAATTTATCATGTTGGTGGTTAATTTATCGTGGTGGTGACGAATAATTTACCACGGGGAAAGTTTATGTGTTTTTCAGTGCTGACATATTAAAGACAAAACATGTCAAAAACAATATTTCCCTTTGCTTGTTCAACAATGAGTGTTATAGGTGAGGTGGTTAGCTCCCTTTGTTGATTACTTGCAGACCAGAGATCAAATCCCAATCCAAGAATTATTTTTGCCTGAAAATCGGGAGGATCTATTTTTGCAGCATAATATCTGCTCCTGCCATAACTGATGATTACGGAAATTAGGAAGGCATGATGGGTGTGGCAGTTTTGCAATCTGCCACACGGTTGCCACATACATATTTCGAAAAACAAAATCCCATCCGAATTTACATTTCTACTTGCATTGGCATCGAACAGTGATACTGGCCAAAAATACAAAAAATCATGGTTTCCCTTTGCCCAACTGACATTAAAAAGCTAATGCTGTACTACTCAACTCTGTGTATATGTACTGCAGCTCTGTTTTCCTTGCTAACTTAATCTCACGACTATCATCTCCAAATAAATAAATAAAGATGCATAGATGAGAATGATGTGGATGTATCTATGCCTCTAGATAATCTTGTTTGAAAAACTTAATACAATCTTTAAAAAGTCCGCTAATATATCACTATCTGTAGTCTGTAGGACTAGGATCCAAGTATACAAACTTAGACGATTATACAAGCCTGAACGGCATTAACCGCTTGGTGCTCAGCTAGCCAGTAAAAATAAAGAAGAGCTCTTTGCATGATCTGTATACAAACTTATAACAGTCATCGACCAACCCAGAACAAAGCAAAGCTTAAAGCATAGAGCTACAGCATTCAGATAAGTAACACTCGACAGCAGCGGATTTATAAAACGCAAAACTGTTGCAAAAATAAACACACACGTACAATCTTCATCACCGTTACGTATATGGAAGTTAGAGTACAACAAATTATTACAACAGTCAATGCATAGCTCACAAATCACACACCACACCACACAGAGAGAGCATAGCAGCACCATGAGCACGTCAGGGCTCATGCCGCATAAGCTGAATGCCACTCCTATTTATTTCTCTCTTGCTCAGAGCCTATACCATCATCTCTCCAACCAGATGATAGATACTTGCTCTGATGGATACATGGGTCGGTCCAGGAAAGATGACGGAACCAAACCAAACCAATCAAATCCAAATTGGAAGACGCATCATCACGTCAACAATGTAGATTGCTGTAGAAGCAGAGCCACGCCATGGCAAAGCAGATATAGGGCACTCACAAACCAATCAAGTAACATATATTGCAGAGTGATCTTCAACTTTGTAGGCCAATATGCATGTGGCGTTGAAGCAAGCTGAAGATCACGTCAGTGCAGGGATGGATTACCTAGAATGCAGAATTATAAATCGCCAATGAGATGATTGATTATAATTACGTAAATTAATGAAAGTAGAATAGTACTGGGATGATGATGATGAAACTAAGTTGACTATCACACTAGTTAATTATATTAATGGATGGAATGATGGAGAAAAATATATCGCACCTGAGTATGGTGCCTCTTGGCAGCTGGGCCTTCTTGTAGTACCTCGAGTGGCTCAACTTGTAGAGCGAAGGGCAGTGGTTCGCATCACCCTCGTCCCACTGCAAGCTGTCCCACCATTCCTTCTCGCAGTCCACCTCGGGGCATTGCTTGGCAATAGCAGGCAGGCGCCTCAGGCTCCAGCAGCCCCTTGTCTTGATAGTCTCGAGCTTCGGCGCTAACATCATACTTCCACAGATGCGCTGCAGCTTGGGGAGGTCGTGCAGGTGGATGTGCTTAAGCTCAGGGAAATTTATAATTGTTTGCTTCTCTTGGCGCTCAGGGTCCAAAGGGAAGATCTCCATGAGATCACCACAACACACGATCTCAAGGGTCTCTAGGTTCCCCAACGTAGTCATATTCACGGATAAGGGGAGCACATGTATGAGGCTGGGGCAATAGTCTAGGTGCAAGAATTTTAGGCGTTGAAAGGAATCTTTACTGGGTAGGCATGTTGTACTCCAGTTCCAGATGTAGCGTGCCTTCAGCAGCTGGGATGCCCGGAACGTGGTCAACCAAGAAAAGCATTCAACTATCTCATAATCATTCCCATCATCACTTCGTGTGGGGATAGGAAATACAGAGCTTAGTTTGGGGCATCTCTCAACTCGACACCATCGAAGGTAGCTCCAGAATTTTGTAAGCCTGCTCGACCATTCCACTTGTGGGCTTGGGATGCTAGTGATGGACAAGCTATCATGCACACGCAGTGTTATAGCACTGTAACATATAAAATCAGGGATTAAAGCAACACCAGTACTAGTTCCTTGGATGTTGCCTTGTTGCTGCAGCAATCCACTCTTTATCTCCTCTTCATCTTGTATGTGGACGTACCAGCTCACGAATTCATCAACAGCACGAACAGACGAGCAAGCCCACATCCATCCGATTGCACCTTCATTAGCAGTAGCAGCCAGCAGGTGGTCTCGGAAGATTATATCTCTTGCATATAAATAATGACCAGGCTTTCCAATTCCTTGAGCACGTCCACTATCATCAATAGCAACACTACCTGTAGGTGATGAAGCCATCTCTATACATCCAAACTTCGTCATGAAATATTTTCCAAAGGGCTCTAGCGACCTAAAGAGCCTTGCATCCCTTACAGAGATGTACCAATCAAAGGATGTAGCTGGTTTTTCAGCAGGAACTGCAGCAATACAAGATGATCCTATAGCAGTAATAGTCTCCTTGGTCTTCTCTTCCCAATTAGCTTGGGCAGAAGATGCTGGTCGGATGGTGTCAATGCGCAACACCTCGAACCTCCTTTGCCATTTGTGACTTGATGGATGTTGTATTGTTTGCAGCTTCCCACAACCCATTAGGATGAGCTGCTTGAGGTTCAGGGCTACCACTTTTCTGAGGTCGACGGTCTTCACTGCTGTACCCGAGAGATCCAGCTCCTGGAGGTTCTCCATCACCCCTCCTAGCAGCACACTCTTCAATTTGGCAAGGCCCTCTAAGGAAATGCTACATATCTTAGGGATAGCATCATCAGTGATGAAGAAACTAAATGACTCAAGCAATGGTGGCAGAACATCAGGGACAACTTATTCCAATCCAACACAGTCCTCAAGGATGATTTCCTTAAGGAGGCTGGCGCTAGACAGGTTAGGGACTTGACAGTGAATAACTATTTCTGTTGTAGAGTTTGTGTCGGTAGCTACTCGTAGCTTGACAAGGCTTGTTCTATTGCCGCAATGATCAACTATGCTCAGCCAATCCTTGTCTGTCTCCACATTCAACTCCCTGAGTTCATCCATTAAACACATCATAGTTTTTGAGTACCAATCTGTGTACCTCAGGTCCAACACCCACAACTTCTGGAAACATGATCCGCTTTGGTTGTTGCTTTGATGCTCCTCCTCTTTGACATCTGTGCAATGGTCCAGCAGGAGGAATCTTAGGTGGTTGCAACAGAAGAAGGGAGGAGATGTAAAACTGAAGGTGCACCAAGATAGATGTAACACCCGTAGCCTATTGCTGTGTGGGAACATGGCAGCTGGTAATACCACCCTCCTACCCTCTGATTCTTCTGTTAGAAGGAAGAAGGATGTCACCCAAGGAGACAAGACACGATTATCATCATGTAGCAGGGTTTGGTGTGTGGCTGAAACCCAACAGCCATTAGGACTGGAAATGCGACCACCAATCTCTTTCTCATAGTAAATATTCTCCACAATCCGATCCAAGTGTATGTTTCTCTTCAAAGCATTGCCAACCTCCCATGCCGATGTATCGCCTTGACCTTGTATAATCCCATCGCTTACCCAATAGTTTGAAGCATGCATCTCCCAGTCGATATCACTCACAAGTCTTCTTGCCCAAGCATACTGGAAGCACTCAACTATCTTATCAGGATCAAGAAAACCCATGCGCTTGGCAACCTCCGCGGCCTCTTCATGCAATACATGATCGTGCCATTCTTCACTTCCCACGAAAACATCAACCACATTGTTTCTAAGCTGACGTTCCAGACTTTTATTGGGCAAATGAAAAGCCCCACCCCAGGTCCACACGACCTTGTTACTCAAAAATGTTGTTACAGGGACACCACACTCGTACAGATCAATGTAGTGGTTGCTCCCGTTGTGGAAAAACACCACAAATGTACTGCCAGCAAGCTTTCTGAAGATCTCCTCTTTGACATCCAATATAACCCCTCTGGAGCCTTGGTCTATCCGATTCAAATCATCCTCCTCATCATGCTGATCAAAGATGGCCATCATCGACTGGGGGAGCTCTAGCTCCTCAACAACTGCCTTTTGCAGGTCTCTCATGCTTTGCCACAATGTGCAATCTACGTGGACAACCTTGTCAAACTTCCTTCCTTTAGTAGCCGGTGATTTCAGGCGTTGGGCTGCCACTCTGAGAGCAGCAGATGCCCCGAGTCCACACCAGCCAAAAAAGTAGATACTTCTTTCATGTTTGCTGATGTCATCCAGAATACTGAGTATCTCTCCTGCTGCAGCATCGATGGTATTTGCCTTGAGCTCGATGCCCTGCGAAGTGTACAATAATCACTGAATGAGGTTTATCAATTTGATCTTTGTCTCTTTATCACTACTTTGTTTCAAGTTGTAAGACATGTTTTTTGTCTATAGGGATAATACATAGGAATAACAAAGATCATAGTTAATTATTACCACTAGTGTCCTACTTATTTAGTAGACACTTATTCGTTTAAGAATACATAGATGATTTAGAATGCCTATAATCAAGCACTTAAACTGGATTGTAAATAATTTACTATCATATAATTTCATTAAAAAACAATGGCAAATGTGTTTGTTATATAAAGAACCATGCCAATAAAGGAAATGATTCTAGTACTCCCTCCGTCCCATAATGTAAGACGTATTTGCAAGCTAACGTAGCTTACAAAAATGCCTTACATTATGGGACGGAGGGAGTACATGAGTAATGCACGCAATTAGATCATCACATGCCACGGCTGAACTTAATCCCCTTCTTCTCAACAAAAGTGAAACATTTTATAGTCGTCAAGTCCACAAGGTGAACAGGGCAACAAGCAAAATATGATAACCAATGCAAATCTCAGTTAAGCTTGCGGCTAATTGATTGCTGAAGATCGAGATGCATGACTGAATTACGTACCCTTGGTGCCATGTTAGTATCGAATCGATCTCCAGGTTCATTTAGAGTTTAATTGGCTTGTTCGATCTAACCCATGGATCAGACGTTTTATAGACGGCAAGCCCACAAAGTGAACAGGCAACAGGCAAAATATGACAACCAATGCAAATCTCAGTTAAGCTCGCAGCATTGATTGGTGAAGATCGAGATGCATGAATGGCTTACGTACCCTCGCGCTCTCCATGATGTATCGAATCGATCTCCAGGTTCATTTAGATTTGAGTTGGCTCGCCCGATCTAACCCATGGATCTGCAGCAAAGACCCCAGGCTTAATTCTTCGTTGCTGCAGATGTGTAGGAACAGGATCAATGCAAGCATTTTGAGAAGTCACAACAAGATCTCTACTTTATTATAAAACAGTCTTCCAAAAGCTTGACAAAATTAGAGAAGCACTCTGCAGATCATATATAGTATAGACGATTGGCACAGTTACATTACCTTGATTGCGGCGCTGGATTTAAGTGAACCGTCCAGAGCAAGCTAGCTTAGCTAAAAAGAAGCCAAATATTTATAGAGATCAATATGGTCGACGAGAAAACCAAGCTGCACTGTATGCAGACACGCTTCACCAGAACTAGCAAAGAATGGAATGGATACAATAAGCTCTGGTCCAGGCAGGCATGCATACACCTAGCATAGTACGTACTCCCTCCGTTCCAAAATAGATGACCCAATTTTGTACTAAAGTTAATATAAAGTTGGGTCAACTATTTTGGAATGGAGGGAGTAGTATTTGCTGCGTTGCTGCTTTATTTGCCTGTCTGCCAACAAAGCTGCGAATTAATTCTTTGCTCCCGGCACACTCTTCATCATCAGATTCTTTACTTGGCAAGTTTAAAGACCACAAAGGTAAAGCTAAAGATAAAGTTAGGCTACCGGTGGCCCTGCATGCGATCTGGCGGTGGGATCAGGGCCAACGTGCCTAGAAAATACCGGACTCTGCTAAATTTGAAATCAGGCCCTCGACCTGATTAAGAAAAGTTGAAACCAATTATACAAAAACAATAAGAAAACATTCTTTATGACGTAACACAATTTTCTATACCGGCTTGTATCATCAAAGTTAGCATGATTTTTACCCGCAAAAAAAAGTTAGCATGATTTGTTATTATCAGAGACGACATGTCAAATATACGACACTTCGTAACCATTTTTTTATGTATGCTTGGGTAGTTGGGTACGCTCCCCTTAATAAGATTATAACTTTCGATGTAAATCAGCATTTGAGATTAAAGTTTACCCCTTTAGTTGCGAGGGCAATGTGTTTGTGGAGTATGTAACAAAAAACTACCACATTTCGTCCAACCGTGCCTACAAGCTACCACTCTACAAAATTGTGCCAAAAACTACCACTTTTCGACTAATCATCGACTAAAAACTACCGTGTGTGAAAAGTGTCCGATTCAGCCAGTTTAAACCGGTTTATAATAGGGAAACGTTTGAGATCGGCAGGCCGGCCGAACGCAGCACCGGTCGCCTCGCGCATGCAGCGCTCGCTCCATCACGCGCGATGTGTATAGCGGGTCCCACGCACCGCCTCCTTTTTTTCTCTGCCCACCTTATTTTTTTCCTCATCCAACCACACCCGTGGACAACTCATGGCCACACCTTCCTCATTTTTCTGGATCGGGAATGCGAGAGTGAGAAGGCAGCACATCATTGTCCGGATGCTCGTGACTCCGGCTCCGCTCCCTCGCCGTGTTCCCCCGCAGTCGCCACCGCAAGTCCTACGAGTTGGCTCTCCACTCCCCTCAGCAAACCACCATGGATCCCTCGAGTTGAGCTCCTTCATGTTGTTTTCTTTCCTTCCTGCAGCAATCTTCCATGGACCACATGAGATTGAGCCCACACGTGTGCTACTGCGCGACCACACCGTGCTCTATACCGGTGTTTCCTGTGAGCATCTGGGCGAGCGACGTTGGGTGACCACGACCGGTGAGTGCTACAACTGAAGCAGCCAGATGCTGGAACCAGCGCTCAGTTTTGCTACCACCAATGTTTTGATTTGGCCCAGTTTTACATTTTTGCTACAACCGTTGTTTGTTTTGCTGGA
Organism: Secale cereale; assembly: GCA_902687465.1. Classification (NCBI taxonomy): domain Eukaryota; kingdom Viridiplantae; phylum Streptophyta; class Magnoliopsida; order Poales; family Poaceae; genus Secale; species Secale cereale. The sequence goes on along the minus strand of LR738712.1, from coordinate 824,035,355 downwards.
ACCGGAACCAAATTTTGCTACCATCAGTGTTGCGGTTTTGTTGGAATCGACGCCAATTTTTTCCAATTTGCTACAGCCGGCATTTTGGTTTGCTGGAACCAGCTCCATTATTTGCTACAACCGGCAATTTTTGCTTTGTTGGAAGAACACCCAATTTTGCATTTTTGCTACCAATGGCATTTTGGTTTGCTGGAACCAGCTTCAATTTTTGCTACCACCGGTGTTTCGGTTTTTGCTAGAACATCGCCCAATTTCGCATTTTTTGCTTCCACCACTTTTAATTTTGTTGCAACCAGCACACAAATTTGCTACCGCCGCTGTTGGATGCGAGCCATGGCGTCGTCGCCATTGAATCTGCAGGGGGCGAGGGGGCGTAGCACTGGCAAGGGGCGAGCGGCGGCCGTCGACAGCGGGATACGACACACACTGCGCAGCGCGGCGGAGGTTACTGCCGCCATGTCTCCTGTATTTTTGCTTCTCAGAATATTTTACACGTGGGATAAGAAAGTCGAGGGAAAAAAACCCCATCCAACGGCCACGCGGGGACAAATCTGAGGGTTGCGCGTTGACCGGCCGAAATTGGCCGGTCGACCGGCGCCTATCAGTCGCCTTTATAATAGGTTGGCCCACTCGTCAGAACTAAAAAAGTCTACTCCGTTAACTTTGACCGTCAACATGTGGGACCCAGATGTCAGTTCTATCTTCTCTGTGGAGGATCTAGATCGGATCAGGGGAAGTCCCGGTCTACCGCGGGCGTGCCTAGTCCGTCCCGGAGCTCCTCGCCGGACTTGGTGGCCTGCGGGGGCGTGACCTCCTAGAGGCTAGATCCCGACGGCGCACCATCCTCGACCCGGTGTCCCCACCAGGACCGATGGCTCTTCCTCCGCCTCGCGACCGTAGTCGCCGTTGCATCTCCCGTGAACTGAAGCTAACCTCTAGGGATCCCGTGAACTGCAGCTAGCACCTGAACGATGCTCTTGACCGAGAAAACCACCATGTACAAACTAGCCAAGCTAACCTGTGAAGCAGGTGCATTGATTCTTCCCGGCCGGATGCGCACATACAGGTACATGAGCTAGCTGCTGATTCGATTGCGGTGGCCGACGGAGCCAGAGGAAGGGAACTCTAGGAATCACCAGCAGCACATAGGCTCATGAGAGGCGGGGAAGGATGGGAGCTTCCGGCTTCGCGGCGGCTCCCGCAGCGTGTGCTCGCGGGCAAGAGGGCTCGGGGATGAACAGCTCGAGAACGAAGACGAGCACCACTTTAGGAGCACTCACTCGAGAAGGTCGAGGGAGGGGCCAGAGGCTCTCTAAGGCGGCGAATTCGGCGAGGTCGAGGTCCACTAGAGGCGGGGAAGCACGAACTCCACAAGGCGATTCGGGGGCTTTCGGGCCGATTCCTTTGCCAGCAGGACGCGGTGCAGCTAGGTGGCACTCCTAGACATGGTTTCAGGCCTCGCAGAGGTGGGTGCCACGACGGCGAGCTAACCCACGCCGGCAGCGCGCTCTGGACCCGAGTGGCAGGGAATATGGTCGTTGAGAAGATAAAACTGACACATGGACCCCACAGGTTGACGGTCAAAGTTAACGGAGTAGACTTTTTTACTTCTGACGAGTGGGCCCAACTTGTCATAAACAGGTTTAAACTAGCCGAATCAGACACTTTTCACACATGATAGGTTTTAGTCAATGATTAATCGAAAAGTGGTAGTTTTCGGTACAAATTTGTAAAGTGGTACTCCCTCCGTCCCATAATGTAAGACGCTTTTTGACACTAGTGTAGTGTCAAAAAACGTCTTATATTATGGGACGGAGGGTGTCGTGGAATTAACACGGCAGATGTCCGGTTTAACGGACTTAGTGATGGAACCATCGCACGGGTTAGCTTGAAGGGGTTTAAAGCACACAAAGGACACAGAGGGTTTATACTAGTTCGGCCCATTCGATGAAGGTAAAAGCCTACGTCTAGTTTGGTTTGGTATTGCTTGGGCGTCGATGAACAGAGAGCGGATCGCTTGCCTGTGTCTCGACGAGTTGTTTCTTGTCCTTGAACCATCGTCGGGTCGTGGTCGTCCCTTTATATAGGAGGTGACGCCCGGTCCGGTTTACAGAGTCCCGAGGCCGGCTCATATTTGTGTCCGCCCCGGTCTCTGTTCTTTCTTCCTTGTCTCTCAAGTTACCTGACCAGGCGGTTTACAAACCATAACTCTATACATGGGCCCTAAGCCTTCGTGGACCGTAACCTCTACTGGGCTTTACAATTACCCAAATTTACTATCATAACCCGGTTTATACTAGCCGGTTTATACCTGCTAGTAATATCCCTGACATTAGGCCCTAGAATGATTTGAACTTGTTCACATCAGTCTTCCCAGTCTTGTATAATCTTCTTTCTTGTATCTTCTCAATTTTGTAAACCGGCGATGACGTCATCCTTGAAAATCACTTAATTTGACCGTGACATCACTTCCGCATTTAACGCGCGCAGCTGTCTATTACCTTTGTTTAAAGGCCATCCCGAGAATCGAGGCGACAGGGAATCTTTATCCAATCTCTTGCTTCCTCAAATCTCGCGCCTGCCGTTTCGTCTCTCCCCCTTTATAAATACTGCCGCCTCTCTTCCTCATCTCCTTCCGCTCGTCTTCTTCCTCCGTCGCCCGAGCTCAAGCCTCCGCCGTCGCCGGCCGCTACATCAACCTGAGTGTGACCAGATAACTCCGCTGCCGCTTTCTGCTGCTTCAGGTATTCTTTCCTCCCTTGCCGTAGATCTGTAGCCTTTAGGGTTCTTCCCATGCCTCTGCCATTAAACCTAGAGAAAGCTTCATCTGTTCGTCCTAGGCGTCAGGCTCGTAGTGGTTTCACTCCTTTAGATTTGTCTTTAAAACTTGCTTCTGCTCCGCTACCTTATGCTTAGATTTTGGCATTAGATTCAACCTTTAGATTCGTCCGCTCTGCATAAGACCCCTGTAGCTCTTTCTGTAATAAACCTGCATAATTTTTCCCTTTTTTCCTTACCGCTCAGATCTATTTTACCTTAACTTTCTGTAGAAACTTGTTTCTTCAACTTTACAGATATGTACTATATTCGCCGGTTTAGTCAGTCATATATTGCTTCCGTAATGCATCAACGACGAACGCGGCGGTTTAGCTCCTCTCTTTTGTTATCATGAACCGGTAGTAGTGCGTTTCCTGCTTACTGTCGGGTTAGCAATATCATTAGTCCCTTGTCTAAACCGTCGATGTGACCTTTGCATATGTCTTCCGGTTTATGCCACTGTACTCGAATAATCCGGAGTTTATACTTTATCTTTTCAGCACTTTCCTTCTGCTACTATGGCTGCTAAACAGTTTGTTTCCTGCGACTGGGTCCCTTCCATCGTTACAGAAGAAGACTTAGTTAATGCTGCTGCCGTTGGCACTCTGGGTCCTCAAGCAGTCCTAAAATGGCGAGCCCCAGGGAATGAATGTCCCCCTTCTCCCAAAGCAGGGGAAGTTATTGTCTTCTTTGACCACATGGCCCGAGGTTTTACTCCCCCCGGTTCGAAATTCTTCCGGGACGTGCTTGCCGCTTTTCAGCTTCACCCTCAGGACATAGGTCCAAACTCTATTTCAAACATCTGCGATTTTCAAGTTTTCTCGGAGGTGTATCTGCAAGAGGAGCCATCAGTCAACTTGTTCCGGGATTTTTTCCATTTGAACCGGCGAACTGAGTTTACTGGCGGTCCTCATCAAGAACTTGACGGAGTCAGCATTCAGAAGAGAAGAGATGCAGTCTTTCCTCATGCCGCTCTCCATACACACCCCAAGGATTGGAATAAGTCTTGGTTTTACTGCCTTGACACATCACCTGAAGGAGAGAATCCACTGCCGGGTTATTGCGAACATCGTCTTCCTGAAGATCACCCTTTGCCGCAGCGTCTCAGTTCTTCAGAACGGCCCCGGTTTGCTTCTCAACTTGCCAAGCTCAAGGCCTTTATGGCCAACGGATTAACCAGGGTTGACTTTATGCGTTGCTGGCTTTCTTGGAGTATCCTCCCTCTGAGTCCGCGCTCCAGTTTGATGTGTAAATATTATGGAAAACCGGATGATCCTCAACGGTTTTCCAAGGAAAAGCTTTCCGAATCGGAAGTCATTGAATCTGCCAAGAAGATGCTGAACTTCTCTTTAGAAGAATGTAGTCAAACCGGATTGGCTCCGTACTATAAGAAGAACAAGCTGCATGCGGTAAGTCTTAATCCCTTCTGTTCACTTTTAATCCGTGCATTTAAATCGCGTTCCAATTATCGTTCATCTTTTGAACAGGCCGACGATCCTTTCTGGAAAAGGAAGCCTCAGGAGAAAACTGGCAAACAGCCGCGCCGGAAAACTTACGTTATCAAGAAGAAAAAGGCGGTTGCTGGCTCTGGTTCACATGCTGAAGAAGATGATCCGGACTCTGAGGTATGAGTTAATCCGGCTATGATTTGTTCACTTTTATGCAGACTTGTGTTAACGGTGTCTTTTCACAGGATTTGGCTGAAGGAGATAAAGCGGCAGAAACTGATGTAATCACTCTTTCTTCAGATTCAGAACCGCCTCCACCAAAAATTCGTCGGGTAGTCCGGAAATATCAACTTTCTCATCCTTACGCTCAACTGGACCCCAATTTTCTTTTGAAGAAACAGCAACATGAAGCTCGCCGGGCTACACGCCATAGCGGCCTCGTAGTTGAGTCTTCCGGAATATCCCTTACTCCGGCTCGGAGGCGCCGTTCTGAGGTTATACTTTCTCCAACTCTTCTTCATCCCAAGGCCGGGCTTATACGCAAACCACTTAAACCGTCTGACCCTAATTATCAGGAGACTCCTTTATCTTCTTCTGGTGAATCCACTGCCACCCAAGTCCCGGCTCTGAAGACTGTCCCTGGGTAAGTCCTTTGCCTCATCCGGTTTACCTTTGCATTTGCTTTTGTGATTCTGATTTATTTTTTAACTCCTTTCAGCAAGCCTAAGCCTAGCAAAAAGGCAAAGGCCAGCGAAACAGCTGCTGAGACTGCCGCTGATGATCCGGCGGCTGACCCGGACACCACCATCCCTCCAGAGAATGAGCCTACCGTTCCGCTTGAAGATCCTGCTCCCATGGATCACACTTATACCACTGCTCCTGAAAATCCCAACATTGAAAACATCCATGAACCGGCGAGTCCTGCCCGGGCCAACCATCCTCGGACTAGCCCGGCTCCTGCTAGTCCGGTTCACACTGCTACTCCACCACCGGCAGCTGCTCCTTCTCCGGATGTCCAAGTAACCGGTACAGCTTACACCGCTCCTGCTGAGCCCACTGTTTTGGCTAAGCATACAGCTAAAGCGGAGAAACTGCATCAAGAAAAGGGCAAATGGAGTACAGAGTTGTCTAGTTTCGCCGACATGAGTGCCTAGGAGCTTTATTCCGGGTATTTGAACCGGCTTCATACTAGCCGAGACTATGAAGCGGGCTTAGTCAACATGATGAAGGACAAATATGAGGTATCTCCCTTGCCTTTGATTTTTGCCTTTGATGCGTTTCTGTCTATATCATGGTGATACGTCCAAAACGTATCTATAATTTCTGCTTGCTCCATGCCACTTTTGGGTGATATTGCTATGATATTCATACACTTCCATACACTTTTGATCATATTTGGACTAACTTACTAATCCAGTGCACCCCAGTGCCAGTTTCTGTTTTCGGCTGTTTTTGTATTTCAGGTTTTCACGTTTCGAGAACTGCCCAGAAAAATTATATAAAAAATCTGCGATAAGGAAACAACACTGCGTCCGAAGGGCAGCCTGGGGGGGCCACAGGGGCTCCAGGCGCCCTGTGGGCGGCCCCCCCCCCTGGGCCGCGCCGGGGGGGCGCCTCGGCCCCCCGAGAGTCCCCCGGTGCCCTACTTTGGCATATATTTAAAGGGTTCCCCTTAACCCTTGAAACAAGACTTCTTTTCGCGATCCCATCTCTGTTCCGCCGCCGCCGCCGCTTCCAAGATCGGGAGCACCAGGAGAACTCTTCCCGGCACCCTGCCGGAGGGGAGGATCACCACCAGGAGCTTCTCCACCACCATGGACGCCTCCCGGATGACTCGTGAGTAGTCTCCCTTGGACCATGAGTCCATGACCAGTAGCTATGTGATGTTCTCCTCCCGTTCTTGTGCTTCACTAATTAGTCCTCGTGAGCTGCCCTACATGATCGAGGCACCTATGTAATCCTTATGCTGTTGCTATGTTGAGTTTGCTGGGATCCGATGGATTATGAGATTATGTTCAGATTGATCTTGAGTAATATATTTGATTCACCTCTTTTATATTTTAGTTCATAAGTAATTCTTGCATGTTCTCCGTTGTTATTTATTGCTTTGGCTGAGTAATAGGTAGTGACTCCAAGAGGGAACGTTATGCTCGATTGTGGGTTCATGCCCCTCGATGACTAGCTTGAGTGACAGAAACATGAGTCTAGGGGATGTGATGTTGCCACAAGGGGGAAAACAACGGTGCTTGTGCCCGCGGGTGCAAGGATTGTTTACTTTACGCAAAGTTCTTTTAATGCAGTTGTCTGTTGCATTGAGTTTACACTATGGGTGGGACTCGCAACTTAATACCAGCGAGATGTTCTGGATAGATATCTCAAGGTGGATGATTAGTAGTAGATATTGATGGATTTCGGTCTACTTACTTTGGCGTATCGCCCATGCTTTGAACCTCAACCTTTCTTGCAATGTAGTCAGCATTGGTTTGCGTTCGTGGTCCTGTCAATTGCCCAGCTGTAATTTGTTTACCTCACATAGTTGTTTTATCGTCTTTTGGGAGAGAGACATCACTAGTGAACATCATGAGACTCCGGTCCATATTACCATCATTGATCACATACACTATTTACTTTTCGCTATTTTATTTACTATTGCAAAACACTATCTATCACTACTATCATATTGCTTTTAACCCTTTGTGAACTACAAGGCCGGAGAGATTGACAACCTCTCTGTACTCGTTGGGAGCAAAGTTATTTGTATCTGTGTGCAGGTCCACGTTGGTTGCTACTAATCTGGCGCCATAGCAATTGACACCTACTTGTTGAACCTAGGATTCTCTGGGGATTCGATCCTTGGCATCTTTGCTAGGGGAAAACACTTCTACTTACTGCATCTTACACCTTCCACTTGGGGTAACCTACGAGGGGTTCGAGGCCCATCAAGGAGTATTTTTTGGCGCCGTTGCCGGGGACTCCACTCTTCAGGATAGGGGAGTTGCATGCTATCTTTTACCTTTGCTTATTAGTCTTGTTAGTTTACCTTTCATATTTGCTTTAGTTCCTTTTTATCGAAAATCACAAAAAAAATAGTTATCTTGCTTGCTTGCTACTATGGGTTCTACCAAAAACACTAAATGGGAGGAGTACACCCCTACTTCCATTGCCCCACTTATCTTTGACGGGGTTTACAAAAAGGATAAACCGTGTGATTACACTAGTTATGACGGAGAGTTATGCCCATGGCATGGTCTTCCAGGAAAAAAGTATGAGCCTCAGTTTAAAATTGCTCCTAAGCTTCCCGAAACTTGGGAAGATGTTCAAACTCTTATAATAGAGAGCGAATTAAACAAAGAGGATGACACTACAATTCTGCCCACTAATGATAAAATTGATTTTGATAATTGTAGTATTTCAGAAGTTGTCGCCTTCCTACAAAGAATGGCTAAGGATCCCAACACTAGCACGCTTAATCTTGCCTTCACAGAGCATATCACTAATGCTCTTATCAAAGCTATGGAGGAGAAACTTAGAGTAGAAGCCTCCATGCCTAGAAAGCTAGGAGATGGTTGGGATTCTATGATTAAAATTAAGATAAACAATTTCTCATGCTTTGCTTTATGTGATATTGTAGCTAGTACTTCCATTATGCCCAAAAGACTATATGATATGCTTAAATTGAAATCTTTTGATTCTTGTTCTTTTGGTAATGCTCTCGTTGATTCTTCCATAAAGAAACCTTTGGGGAGGATCGATGATGTTCTTATTGTTGTCAATGATAATTATGTGCCCGTTGATTTTACTATTATGGATATTGAATGTGATCCTTCATGTCCAATTATTTTGGGACGTCCCTTTTTGCGCACCGTTGGTGCTGTCATTGACATGAAAGAGGGTAATATAAAATTTCAGTTTCCTCTCAAGAAAGGGATGGAACACTTCCCTCGTAAGAAGGTCAAGTTACCTTTTGATCCGTTGTACGGGCTAGCTATTCTTTTACTCTTGATAAAACTTGATCTTTGCATTATGCCTAGCTTAAAGGCATAAAAGAAAGCGCTTTTGGGAGGCAGCCCACATGAATAAATTTTTTGCTTTTGTTGTGTCTTGATGTTGTTTACTGCTGTAGCATCATCATTGTATCTTTGCTTTTCATATTTGTGCCAAGTATAGCCTCTGATTGCTAGAAAGTTCAAAAGTTGTGAGGTGCTGTCCAGGAAACAGATTCTGTCCTTGGATAGAAAAATTCGTATAAAATCACCAGATCATCTTTTTGGTCTGAATTATTTCAACAGCGTTCTCTATATAATTGTCTTTCGTGCATCAGTTCTGAGTTTTTTTATTTGAGTTGCAGAAGTATCCCGAACAGGTCAATTACTGCCTGCTGTTCTGTTTTTCACAGATTCTGTCCTGTTTTGCCTTACCTTCACTTTGCAAATTAAGAACTTGCTTTTTCTTTGCAAAAACCTTTTGGTAATCTTGAGAAACAGTAGAACTTCAAGATTATCTTTATTTCCAGCAAGTTATAATTATTTTATTAAGGGTACTAACCTCGCTAATCAGATTATGAATGAGTTATGTATGAAGGGAGTTTTCAAGTGTGCGAGGGAAGATGATAAAAAGATTCAGGAGTGTCAAGCGCTCAAGCTTGGGGATGCCCCCGTGCACCCCCAAGAAATATTCAAGGAGACTCAAGCGTCTAAGCTTGGGGATGCCCCCGTGCATCCCCTTCTCCATCAACATTATCAGTTCGTCTTTCGTTTCGCTATATTTTTATCACTTCATGTGTTATGTGCTATGCTTGGAGCGTCTTGCTTTTAGTTTTCCTTTTAGTTTTTCATAACGAGTCGGAACCCAGCATTCCTTTACGTGGGAGAGAAACACGCTCCACCTCTACCTAGAACATTACATAGAATTTTCATGTCTATCTATGTTGTGTGTGTTCTTTGCCTTTTAAATAGCTACTATCGTGCTCTGCTCTTAGTATTCATGCTTATCTTTTCAAAGAGCTTTTATCTAGTTGGTTGCTTGAACTCTCTTTAATTACCATGCTCACCTTATTAAGAGAGTTTGCTTCCGTTGCATGGGTTAATGTGTCTATGATAAAGATGCTACTTTCATAATGGTGCTTAGTAGTTCAGGTTTTCTTATGGTTAATCTCAAATAGCTGGGGGGGTTCCCAATGTGTTATTGGAGTACCAACTTGGTTTGTTTGCCTATGATGTGGTATGGTTTAGTAATATCTTCCTTCGAGAATTTATTTTGATTGACTTGGCGTATGCTCACGCATATTCAAGACTGTAAAGAAAGTCTGTCAAGCCTTGATGATCTTTTATTTCTAAGTAGCGATATAACTACCATGCCTGATTCAATATTGCTTTGTCGCTCTGCATGATTATGACCGTCATTGCTCTCTTAGTTGGTCGCTCCCAGTCTTTTGCTAACCTCCACCTGCACTAAGCAAATTAACCATGCAATACATAGCTCATGGGAAAGTAGCCTAAAAACTATTGTGGTAAAGAATATGTTGCCTATGTATCTTATTTCTTATGAGTTGCTTGCTGAGCGGTAACCATGTTTCTGGGGACGCCATCAACTGTCACATTTTTGTTGAATATCATGTGAGTTGCTATGCATGTTCGTCTTGTCTGAAGTAAGGGTGATTTACCGTGGGTTGAATAACTACGCATATTGTTAGAGAAGAACATTGGGCCGCCAACCAAAGCCATGCATCATGGTGGAAGTTTTAGCTTGGACCTTAATCCTCAATCTCTCACGAGAATATGCTTATGCATTAAAGAGCAGTCCATCATCTATTTTCTATGTTGTCCCGGTATGGATGTCCTCAAGTTGAGATCTATCAAAAACGAGAAATCAAATGCGATCTATCTCCTTGGACCTTTGTATAGGTGGCATAGAGGTACCCCTTTGTGACACTTGGTTAAAACATATGCAATGCAATGATAACCCATGGGGATCCGAGCTAATTAGGACAAGGAGCGAGCACTATTGGTATTCGATGCATGAGGCTTGCAACTTATAAGATGTTTTATGCATGACACATATGAAGTACTACTACCGTTGACACAATTGCTTCCATGTTTCAAAATAAAAAGCTCTAGCACTTCAAGCACCAACTACTGAGAGCATGATTGTCATTCTGAGTGTAATGTGCATTGTTCCAAAGTAGCATTGTCTTTTGCATGATTGTGATATCGTTTATTCTGAAACGATTGTATCTAGTCATCACTTAAACCTTGAAGGTGCCCTTGCATTTATGTTTTGCATCACTAAAGGGGGCAAGCTAGATATCACTTGATCATATTTGCACATCATGTTCATTGCAAATCTTTTTGATGTTTCAGTTTCATGTTGTAAAACTTTCAGTCATTTGTGATTTTCCCTTGAGACAACTTAATTACTATAGAATCATTGTCTCAGTAAGCTTTTGTCATATGACTATGAGAAAGTCCTATATGGTTAATAGCATGTCACCACAGAAATTATTCTTGTTATCATTTACCTACTCGAGGACGAGCAGGAATTAAGCTTGGGGATGTTGATACGTCCAAAACGTATCTATAATTTCTGCTTGCTCCATGCCACTTTTGGGTGATATTGCTATGATATTCATACACTTCCATACACTTTTGATCATATTTGGACTAACTTACTAATCCAGTGCACCCTAGTGCCAGTTTCTGTTTTCGGCTGTTTTTGTATTTTAGGTTTTCACGTTTCGAGAACTGCCCAGAAAAATCCAGAAAAATTATATAAAAAATCAGCGATACGGAAACAACACTGCGTCCGAAGGGCAGCCTGGGGGGGCACAGGGGCTCCAGGCGCCCTATGGGCGCGCCCCCCCTGGGCCGCGCCGGGGGGGCGCCTCGGCCCCCCAAGAGTCCCCCGGTGCCCTACTTTGGCATATATTTAAAGGGTTCCCCGTAACCCTTGAAACAGGACTTCTTTTCGCGATCCCATCTCTGTTCCGCCGCCGCCGCCGCTTCCAAGATCGGGAGCACCAGGAGGACTCTTCCCGGCACCCTGCCGGAGGGGAGGATCACCACCGGGAGCTTCTCCACCACCATGGACGCCTCCCGGATGACTCGTGAGTAGTCTCCCTTGGACCATGAGTCCATGACTAGTAGCTATGTGATGTTCTCCTCCCGTTCTTGTGCTTCACTAATTAGTCCTCGTGAGTTGCCCTACATGATCGAGGCACCTATGTAATCCTTATGCTGTTGCTATGTTGAGTTTGCTGGGATCCGATGGATTATGAGATTATGTTCAGATTGATCTTGAGTAATATATTTGATTCACCTCTTTAATATTTTAGTTCATAAGTAATTCTTGCATGTTCTCCGTTGTTATTTATTGCTTTGGCCGAGTAATAGGTAGTGACTCCAAGAGGGAATGTTATGCTCGATTGTGGGTTTATGCCCCTCGATGACTAGCTTGAGTGACAGAAACATGAGTCTAGGGGATGTGCTGTTGCCACAAGGGGGAAACCAACGGTGCTTGTGCCCGCGGGTGCAAGGATTGTTTACTATACGCAAAGTTCTTTTAATGCAGTTGTTTGTTGCATTGAGTTTACACTATGGGTGGGACTCGCAACTTAATACCAGCGAGATGTTCTGGATAGATATCTCAAGGTGGATGATTAGTAGTAGATATTGATGGATTTCGGTCTACTTACTTTGGCGTACCGCCCATGCTTTGAACCTCAACCTTTCTTGCAATGTAGTCAGCATTGGTTTGTGTTCGTGGTCCTGTCAATTGCCCAGCTGTAATTTGTTTACCTCACATAGTTGTTTTATCGTCTTTTGGGAGAGAGACATCACTAGTGAACATCATGAGACTCCGGTCCATATTACCATCATTGATCACATACACTATTTACTTTTCGCTATTTTATTTACTATTGCAAAACACTATCTATCACTACTATCATATTGCTTTTAACCCTTTGTGAACTACAAGGCCGGAGAGATTGACAACCTCTCTGTACTCGTTGGGAGAAAAGTTATTTGTATCTGTGTGCAGGTCCACGTTGGTTGCTACTAATCTGGTGCCGTAGCAATTGACACCTACTTGTTGAACCTAGGAGTCTCTGGGGATTCGATCCTTGGCATCTTTGCTAGGGGAAAACACTTCTACTTACTGCATCTTACACCTTCCACTTGTGGTAACCAACGAGGGGTTCGAGGCCCATCACATGGTAGCCCCCAAGTTCCGGTTTAGCTGATTTTAGAAGGTGAACCGGTACTTCCAATTCGAGCAAATGATCTTACATTAGCCCCCAAGTGCCAGGGGCATAATTCGGTTTATGTGCCTAGGACTTGTCTGAATTTTCCTTTGATGTTTCAACTATCCATTAGCCCCCAAGTGTCAAGTAGACAACTTGTTTGTGTGCTTGAGACTTGTTTTGAATTGCTACTGTTTGACGCTTCAACTGCCCATTAGCCCCCAAGTGTCAAGTGGATAACTTGGTTATGTGCTTGAGACTTATCTGACTTTTGCCCTTATTCCACTTGATTTTCCTTGCAGGGTGATTTGAACCGGAGGGCTGAAGAAATTACTGAACTCCGGAATAGACTTGCCGAAACTGAATCTGCTGCTGCTAAGGCCAAGAAAGACTTGGCGGTGAGCTTAACTACCGCTGAACAGCTGAAGAAATATTTTGAAGAAGAGCGGACAGCCTTTCAAGTGCAGAAGAACGCGCTGGAGAAAAGAGCAAAAGATGCTGAAGAAGCTCTTAATCCGGTGACAGAAGAATTATCCGGTTTAAAACGGCAAATCGAACTGATGACTTCTGCCATATTTGGTAAGTACTTAATCTCCTCGCATGCTTTCATCCTTGAAATCTGTATTCCGGTCTGTTTTAACTATAATGACCTTTATGTAGGGCGCCGTGTTACCCATCTTGGGGATGATTTACGGAAGAGACTCAAGGCGTCTTATACTCTTGTCGAGCAGCTGTATTCCGGCGCTCAAAGGATCATAAGCGCAATGTCTTTCAAGAAACCGGCCCCCACCACTATCCAAGGCACACTAGAGAAACTTTCTGTCTTGCCAGCACGCTTGGAAGAAGTGAAGAAGTCTGCTGCCCGAGCCGGTTCTCTCATGGCGCTCACCCGAGCCAAAGCGTGGGTTCTAGATTTTGATCCGGAAGAAGCCTTGAACGGGTATCCCAGCACTAAAGAAGATGGGTCAGCTTTCACTACAAAAGATCTTCACGCTTTGACTAAGGAGATGCGTCCTCTCGCTAGCAAGCTTGCTGCCGAATCAGACTTGTCCAGGTATCATCCGGGGTATGATTTACAGAACGAACGGGTGGATCGGCCGGTTTATGATACCACAAATCTAATCCCACCAGTGCGCCCCCATACTTTCGCCCCAGATATTGATTCGTCTGAACTTATTACGGAAGAGATGTACTTCCGCGCCTTAACGAAAATCGACTGGTGCGTCCCTGACTTTCAGCCGCTTCAAGAAGATGAAGAAACTCCGGAACAAGTTGATCCTCAGCCGTCGCAGCAGGAGGAAGCGTAGGCCACATATTTCTCTTTGTAGTTGCAGTCTCATTTTGCCGGAAAACTTTAATCCGCACAGGCCTGTTGTGCCTTGTAATAAGATAGCTTAAAATACTGTCCGTCTTGATTCGGATGTCCCAACTTTGCTTTGATGTTGCCAATTTAAATCTGGCCTGATATGTTTTATCTTGCATATTATCTGTTTCTGCATAGATAACACTTAAAAGATGTCCTAGCGGTTTACCGCTGGACCAATTAAATTGCTCACAAAATACATCAAACAAGTGTTTGTTTGTACCAGAAATAACTTCATACCTGCGATCAAATATGCTTGATATTCTTAATCGGGTGAAATTTGTAGTTTTTCTGAGGGAGCCTTTAATAGACCCAATAAGAATTCCGGGCTTTATAGAAGCTACCGGTTTAAATCATGCTGGAGCTCTGTCCAGACTTTTAAAGATACGCGGTCAACTCTGGAGTTGTCCCACTCCGGATCAAAGAACCATAAAACACAAATGCCAGAAATACAAATTTGCAAATAAAACCATGTAGTCGAGGCTTTTTGCGAGCTGCCAGGGTCCAAAGCAAGGTTTAGCCAAGCAATGGATTCGGATACGATCCATTGAGCTTATGGTTCGGATACGACCATATAAACCAGACCATAGGGGCTAAGCTAGGATTCGGATACGATCCTGCCCCCTACTGACCTTAAAAAAATTTAGCCAAGCAATGGATTCGGATACAATCCATTGAGCTTATGGTTCGGATACGACCATACAAACCGGATCATAGGGGCTAAGCTAGGATTCGGATACGATCCTGCCCCCTACTGGCCTTTGCCATGTTCTCTTTGGTTCGAATACGACCTATGTTTGAACAGAATGGCTTTAGTGAGTTTGGGTATGTTCTCTTTGGTTCGAATACGACCTATGTTTGAACAGGAATCCCGTCAATAAGTTTGGGTAAGTTCTCTTTGGTTCGAATACGACCTATGTCTGGATAGGAATCCCATCAATAAGTTTGGGTATGTTCTCTTTGGTTCGAATACGACCTATGTTTGAACAGGAATCCCGTCAATAAGTTTGGGTATGTTCTCTTTGGTTCGAATACGACCTATGTTTGAACAGGAAGCCCTTCAATGGATTTGGCTATGTTCTCTTTGGTTCGAATACGACCTATTTTTGAACAGGAAGCCCTTCAGTGGTCACAGCTCCAGAGTGCATATACGGCAATTGCCCTGCACAACCAGTTAGACAGATCAAACTGTTTAAAATATGACATATAATAAGAAATGTATGGCTATCACCATAAGACACTTGTATTGGAAAAAAGGCTGATTCCCCCGGTTTATCGAGGGTGCCGGTTTATTCATTAAGCATAATATATACATAGGATACAGCAGAGCTCATGGCTCAGGTATAGTAGGGCCGCAAGAGGGCGATATTCCAGGGCCTCTTTGTCTCTTCCTCCGATGTCCGTGAGTCCTTGTGTTCTCGAACGTCCACCAGGTAATATGAACCGTTGTGCAGATTCTTGCTGACCACAAAGGGCCCTTCCCAAGGCGGGGATAGCTTGTGCATATCTGTTTGATCTTGGATGAGCCGGACTACCAAATCTCCCTCCTGGAACGTCTTGGTCTTGATCCGACGACTGTGATATCTGCGCAGATCCTGTTGATAAATTGCAGATTGTGTTGCTGCTATGTCACGTTCTTCATCCAGCCGGTCCAAACTGTCCTGTCTTGCCTGCTCATTGGACGCTTCAACATAGGCCATCACTCGTGGCGAATCATGACGGATATCACTTGGAAGGACCGCTTCAGCACCATACACCATAAAGAAAGGTGTATAACATGTGGACCGGTTTGGCGTAGTATTGATACTCCAAAGGACAGAAGGTAACTCCTCAACCCAGCACCCTGGTGTTCTTTGCAAGGGAGTGATACGTCCAAAATGTATCTATAATTTCTGCTTGCTCCATGCCTCTTTTGGGTGATATTGCTATGATATTTATACACTTCCATACACTTTTGATCATATTTGGACTAACCTATTAACTTAGTGCACCCCAGTGCCAGTTTCTGTTTTTTGCTGTTTTTGTATTTCAGGTTTTCCCATTACGAGAACTGCCAGAAAAATCCCGGAAAAATTATATAAAAAATCAGCGTTCCAGAAGCTTCCCAGCAGCCAAAGTACAGCCGGAGGGGGCCACCAGGGCTCCAGGCGCCCTGGTGGCACGGCCCCCCTGGCCGCGCCGGGGGGCGCCTGGGCCCCCCAAGCCTCCGCTTATGCCCCCCTTTGGCATATATTTATATCGTGTCCCGAAACCCTCGAGACGGGAACCCTTTTTTGCGATCTCATCTCTGTTCCGCCACCGTCGCCGCTTCCAAGATCGGGAGGACCAGGAGAACTCTTCCCGGCACCCTGCCGGAGGGGAGGATCACCACCGGGAGCCTCTCCACCACCATGGACGCCTCCCGGATGAGTTGTGAGTAGTCGCCCTTGGACCATGGGTCCATGACCAGTAGCTATGTGATGTTCTCCTCCCGTTCTTGTGCTTCACTAATTAGTCCTCGTGAGCTGCCCTACATGATCGAGGCACATATGTAATCCTTATGCTGTTGCTATGTTGAGTTTGCTGGGATCCGATGGATTGTGAGATTATGTTCAGATTGTGTTTGAGTAATATATTTGATCTACCTCGTTTATATTTATGTTCGTAAGTAATTCTTGCATGTTCCTCGTTGTTATTTATTGCTTTGGCCAAGTAGTAGGTAGTGACTCCAAGAGGGAACGTTATGCTTGATTGTGGGTTCATGCCCCTCGATGACTAGCTTGAGTGACAGAAACATGAGTCTAGGGGATGTGTTGTTGCCACAAGGGGGAAAACAACGGTGCTTGTGCCCGCGGGTGCAAGGATTGTTTACTTTACGCAAAGTTCTTTTAATGCAGTTGTCTGTTGCTTTGAGTTTACACTATGGGTGGGACTCGCAACTTAATACCAGCGAGATGTTCTGGATAGATATCTCAAGGTGGATGATTAGTAGTAGTTGCAGATGGATTTTGGTCTACTTGCCTTGGCGTACCTCCCATGCTTTGAACCTCTACCTTTCTTGTAACATAGTTAGCATTGGTTTGCGCACATAATTCTGTCAATTGCCCAGCTGTAATTCGTTTACCTCACATAGCTGTTTTATCGTCTTTTGGGAGAGAGACATCACTAGTGAACATCATGGAACCCCGGTCCATATTACCATCATTGATCACACCCGCTATTTACTTTCAGCTTTTACTTACTATTGCAGCAATACCTATCACTATTATCACTTGCGTTTGATCCTTTGTAAACTACAAGGCCGGAGGGATTGACAACCTCTATGTACTCGTTGGGAGCAAAGTTATTTGTATCTGTGTGCAGGTCCACGTTGATTGCTAATATCTGGCGCCGTTAGCAGTTGACACCTTCTTGTTGAAACTGGGAGTCTCAGGGAAATCGATCCTTGGTATCTTTGCCAAGGGAAAACTTCCGCTACACTGCATCTCAAACCTTCCACTTGGGGTAACCAACGAGGGGCGAGAAGCCATCAAGCAAAGTTTTCTGGCGCCGTTGCCGGGGACTCCACTCTTCAAGATAGGGGAGTTGCACGCTATCTTTTATCTTTGCTTTTTAGTCTTGCTAGTTTACCTTTCAGTTTTCTTTATGTCTTTTCACTAGTTTTGCTTAATGAAAAACAACAAAAATATGAGAGAGCTTTATAAGCTCTACCTTGCTTTGGGACATGATGTGTTTGAAGAGAAAATTAAAAAACCTATGGAACTTTATTATTCGCATAACAATCATGATGGTGGTGATGTTATTAGTATGCTTTCTTTGAATATCAATATTGCTAATGACATGGAAAACTCTAAGCTTGGGGATGACACGTTTGATGAACATGATATTTTTAGTCCCCCAACTTTTGAAGAGAAAATTTACTTTGATGATACTTTGCTTCCTATATATGATGATCACAATGATGAATACGATGTTTTCAGTCCACCTACTATTGAGGATAAAATTTATTATGATTATGATATGCCTCCTAAATACAATGATTACCATGATGGTTATGATTGCTTTACTCTCACTATTCCTAATAAGAAAGATTTTTCTTATATGAAGAGTGTTGGGGAACGTTGCATGGGAAACAAAAATTTTCCTACCGTTCACCAAGATCAATCTAGGAGATGCTACTACGAGAGGAGAGTTGGATCTACGTACCCTTGTAGATCGCTAAGCGGAAGCGTTAAGAACGCGGTTGATGGAGTCGTACTCGCCGCGATTCAGATCGCCGAAGATCCAAGCACCGAAGCAACGGTGCCTCCGCGTTCTTCACACGTACGGCTCGGGGACGTCTCCTCCTTCTTGATCCAGCAAGGGGTGGAGGAGAGGTTGATGGAGAACCGGCAGCACGACGGCGTGGTGGTGATGGTGTAGAAGATTTCCAGCAGGGCTTCGCCTAAGCACCGCGGGAGAAGAAGATGTTGCGGGAGAGGGAGGGCAGCACCGAGGCACGAACTTGTGTTGGCTGCCCTCCCTCTACCTCTCTATATATAGGGGGAAGGAGGAGAGGGGGGCGCCCCTAGGGTTTCCCCTAGGGGGGCCGGCGGCCAGGGCATGGGGGGGGCGGCGGCCAAGGGCCAGGCCCTAGGGTTTCCCCCCCTAGGTGCCTTGCCCCCCACTCCAAAGGGG
>LR738712.1:823945184-824010366 GCA_902687465.1 Secale cereale | reverse complement strand
AGAGAAACTCTTTCTCGAGAAAGGACCCGTTCTTAGCGACAAACACTTTGCCCTCGGATCTGAGATAGAAGGTGTACCCAACAGTTTCTTTTGGGTATCCTATGAAGACACATTTGTCCGCTTTGGGTTCGAGCTTTTCTGGCTGAAGCCTTTTGACATAAGCATCGCAACCCCAAACCTTGAGAAAAGACAACTTAGGTTTCTTACCAAACCACAGTTCATACGGTGTTGTCTCAACGGACTTAGATGGAGCCCTATTTAAAGTGAATGCAGCTGTCTCTAACGCATATCCCCAAAACGATAGTGGCAAATCGGCAAGAGACATCATAGAACGTACCATATCTAATAGGGTTCGATTACGACGTTCGGACACACCATTACGCTGTGGTGTTCCAGGTGGCGTCAACTGTGAAACAATTCCACATTTCCTTAAGTGATCACCAAACTCGTAACTCAGATATTCTCCCCCTCGATCAGATCATAGGAACTTGATCTTCTTGTTACGATGATTTTCAACTTCACTCTGAAATTGCTTGAACTTTTCAAAAGTTTCAGACTTATGCTTCATTAAGTAAATATACCCATATCTACTTAAGTCGTCAGTGAAGGTGAGAAAATAACGATATCCACCGCGCGCCGTTACACTCATCGGACCGCACACATCAGTATGTATGATTTCCAATAAGTCACTTGCCCGTTCCATTGTCCCTGAAAACGGGGTCCTTGTCATCTTGCCCATGAGGCACGGCTCGCACGTGTCAAGTGATTCAAAATCAAGAGACTCCAAAAGTCCATCAGCATGGAGCTTCTTCATGCGTTTCACGCCGATATGACCCAGACGGCAGTGCCACAAGAAAGTGGTATTATCATCATTAACTCTACATCTTTTGGCATCAATGTTATGAACATGTGTATCATCACTATCGAGATTCAATAAGAATAAACCCCTAACTTCGGGGGCATGACCATAAAAGATATTACTCATATAAATAGAACAACCATTATTCTCTGACTTAAATGAGTAACCGTCTCGCAATAAACAAGATCCAGATATAATGTTCATGCTTAACGCAGGCACTAAATAACAATTATTCAGGTTCATAACTAATCTCGATGGTAATCGAAGAGCGAGCGTGCCGACGGCGATCACATCAACCTTGGAACCATTTCCCACGCGCATCGTCACTTCGTCCTTCGCCAGCCTCCGTTTATTCCGCAGTTCCTGTTTAGAGTTGCAAATGTGAGCAACCGAACCGGTATCAAATACCCAGGCACTACAACGAGAGTTGGTAAGGTACACATCAATAACATGTATATCACATATACCTTTGTTGTTGTTGGCCCCCTTCTTGTCCGCCAGATACTTGGGGCAGTTCCGCTTCCAGTGGCCATTCCCCTTGCAATAGAAACACTCAGTTTCTGGCTTGGGCCCAGCCTTGGGTTTCTTCACTGGATTAGCAACTGCTTTGCCACCCTTCTTAGAGTTACCCTTCTTGCCCTTGCCATTCTTCTTGAAACTGGTGGTCTTATTGACCATCAACACTTGATACTCCTTCTGGATGTCTGCCTCAGCGACTTTCAGCATCGAAAACAGCTCGGCGATGGTCTTGTTCATCCCTTGCATGTTATACTGCTGCACGAAGCTCTTGTAGCTTGGAGGGAGTGACTGGAGAATTCTGTCAATGATAGCCTCATCCGGGAACACAAGTCCCAGATCAGCTATGCGGGTATAGTACCCAGACATCTTCAGTAAGTGCTCACTAACAGACGAATTCTCCTCCATCTTGCAAGCGAAGAATTTATCGGTGGTCTCATACCTCTCGATCTTAGCATTCTTCTCAAAGATGAACTTCAACTCCGTGTACATCTCATATGCACCATGACGTTCAAAACGTCTTTGAAGTCCTCCTTCCAAGCCGTACAACATGGCACACTGCACTATCGAATAGTCATCCGAACGCGTCTGCCAAACGTTCATAACGTCCGCAGAGGCTCCAGGAGCGGGGGGGTCACCTAGCGGTGCATTTAGGACATAAACCTTTTGGGCAGCTGTGAGGATGATCCTCAGATTGCGGAGCCAGTCCACAAAGTTGCTCCCGTCATCTTTCAGTTTAGCTTTCTCTAGGAACGCATTAAAATTCAGGGGAGCTACTGCGCGAGCCATCTACAACCAAAATTTGCAAAGACATTTTAGACTATTGTTCATGATAAGTGAGTTATTACCTAATCAAATTAATTATAACTCCCACTCAAATTGACATCCCTCCGGTCATTCGAACATGATCCAAATTCACCAACCCAAGTCCGATCATCACGTGAGATGAGGTGGTGTCAATGGTGAACATCAACATGTTGATCATATCTACTATATGACTCATGCTCGACCTTTCGGTCCTCCGTGTTCCGAGGCCATGTCTGTACATGCTAGGCTCGTCAAGTCTAACCCGAGTGTTCTGCATGTGCAAAACTGGCTTGCACCCGTTGTATGCGAACGTAGAGTCTATCACACCCGATCATCACGTGGTGCTTCGAAACGACGAACCTTCGCAACGGCGCACACTCGGGGGGAACACAATTTTATCTTGAAATTTTAGTGAAGGATCATCTTATAATGCTACCGTCGTCCTAAGCAAAATAAGATGCATAAAAGGATTAACATCACATGCAAATCATAAGTGACATGATATGGCCATCAACTCGTGCTTTTGATCTCCATCTCCAAAGCACCGGCATGATCTCCATCGTCACCGGCGCCACACCATGATCTCCATCATCATGATCTCCATCATCGTGTCGCCATCGGGGTTGTCGGCGCCCACCATGCTCTTACTACTATTGCTACCGTTTAGCGATAAAGTAAAGCATTACAAAGCGCTTAATGATTGACACGCAGGTCATACAAAAACTAAAGACAACCCTATGGCTCCTGCCGGTTGCCGTATGCATCGACATGCAAGTCGATATTAACTATTACAACATGATCATCTCATACATCAAATATATCTCATCATGTCATTGGCCATATCATATCACATGCATACCCTGCAAAAACAAGTTAGACGTCCTCTAATTTGTTGTTGCATGTTTTACGTGGCTGCTATGGGTATCTAGCAAGAACGCTTCTTACCTACGCAAAACCACAACGGTGATATTCAAGTTGCTATTTAACCTTCTACAAGGACCGCCTTGTTCTATTCCGATTCAACTAAGATAGGAGAGACAGACACCCGCCAGCCATCTTATGCAACAAAAGTCACATGTCTGTCGATGGAACCGGTCTCATGTACGTGGACATGTAAAGTTGGTCCGGGCCGCTTCATCCTATAATACCGCTGAATCAAGAAAGACTAAGGAGGGCAGCAATTTAAACATCAACGCCACAAACCCTTTTGTGTTCTACTCGAGAAAGCATCTACGCAAGATCCTAGCTCATGATGCCACTGTTGGGGAACGTTGCATGGGAAACAAAAATTTTCCTACCATTCACCAAGATCAATCTAGGAGATGCTACTACGAGAGGAGAGTTGGATCTACGTACCCTTGTAGATCGCTAAGCGGAAGCGTTAAGAACGCGGTTGATGGAGTCGTACTCGCCGCGATTCAGATCGCCGAAGATCCAAGCACCGAAGCAACGGTGCCTCCGCGTTCTTCACACGTACGGCTCGGGGACGTCTCCTCCTTCTTGATCCAGCAAGGGGTGGAGGAGAGGTTGATGGAGAACCGGCAGCACGACGGCGTGGTGGTGATGGTGTAGAAGATTTCCAGCAGGGCTTCGCCTAAGCACCGCGGGAGAAGAAGATGTTGCGGGAGAGGGAGGGCAGCACCGAGGCACGAACTTGTGTTGGCTGCCCTCCCTCTACCTCTCTATATATAGGGGGAAGGAGGAGAGGGGGGCGCCCCTAGGGTTTCCCCTAGGGGGGCCGGCGGCCAGGGCATGGGGGGGGCGGCGGCCAAGGGCCAGGCCCTAGGGTTTCCCCCCCTAGGTGCCTTGCCCCCCACTCCAAAGGGGTGCGGCTGCCCTAGGGGGTCCCACCCCCTTAGCCGCATGAGGAGAGGGCCCAGGGGGGCGCACAGCCCCTTGAGGGCTGTGGTGTTCCCCCTTGTGGCCCAATAGGCCCAGAACTACTTCCGGAACCCCCGAAACCCCTTTCGGTCGTCCGCCGATTTCCCGATGCTCCCCGGAACACTTCCGGACTCCGAAACCTTTCATCCTATATATCAATCTTCGTCTCCGGACCATTCCGGAGACCCTCGTCACGTCCGGGATCTCATCCGGGACTCCGAACAACCTTCGGTAACCATACACTCTTCTCACTAACAACCCTAGCGTCACCGAACGTTAAGTGTGTAGACCCTGCGGGTTCGGAAACCATGTAGACATGACCGGGACACTCCCAGGTCAATAACCAATAGCGGGATCTGGATACCCATATTGGTTCCCACATGTTTCTCGATGATCTCATCGGATGAACCACGATGTCAAGGATTCAGGCAATCCCGTATACAGTTCCCTTTGTCTCGTCGGTATGTTACTTGCCCGAGATTCGATCGTCGGTATCTCTATACCTAGTTCAATCTCGTTACCGGCAAGTCTCTTTACTCGTTACCGTAATACATAATCCCGTGACCAACTACTTAGTCATTTTGAGCTCATTGAGATGACGTATTACCGAGTGGGCCCGGAGATACCTCTCCGTCACACGGAGTGACAAATCCCAGTCTCGATCCATGTCAACTCAACAGACACCCTCGGAGACACCTGTAGAGTACCTTTATAGTCACCCAGTTACGTTGTGACGTTTGGCACACACAAAGCATTCCTACGGTGTCAGTGAGTTACATGATCTCATGGTCATAGGAACTTATACTTGACATGCAGAAAACTATAGCGATAACTGCCACGATCAAAAGCTATGTTTAACGTTTGGGTCTCGTCCATCACATCATTCTCCTAATGATGTGATCTCGTTATCAAATGACAACTCATGTCTATGACCTGGAAACCGCGGTCATCTTTGATCAACGAGCTAGTCCTGTAGAGGCTCACTAGGGACACAAAATCTGTCTATTCATCCACACATGTATTTGAGTTTCCAATCAATACAATTATAGCATGGATAATAAACGATTATCATGAACAAGGAAATATAATAATAACTCTTTTATTATTGCCTCTAGGGCATATTTCCAACAAAGAGTAATGATACCTTTTTGCATGTGGATCATGGTAACAATGCTTTATGTGATGCTTATATTGTTGAGTTTATTCGTGATCCCACTGAAAATTATTATGAGAAGGGAACATATGCTTATAGATATTTCAATAATATCAAGTTCCCTCCCTTTATGTTGAAGTTTTTGAAGCTGCACTTGTTTTGTCTTCCTATGCCTATTGCTTTGTGCTTCAATGAATTATTCTATTGCAATATTCCTATGCATAGGAAGCATGTTAGGCTTAAATGTGTTTGGTATTTGCTCCTTGATGCTCTCTTTTGTTCTTCAACTCTTATTCCTACGAGAGCATCATTAAAGTCTTAAGCTTATCTTTATGGCTATAAAGAAAGAGCTCTAGGGAGACAACCCTTGTTATCTTTGCTTTCAGTTTGTTCTTTCATTTTTTTAGTGGTCTTGATGTTTGTTACTACAGTAGCATCATCATTGTATCTTTGCTTTTCAACTTTGTGCCAAGTGTAGCCTCTGATTGCAAGAAAGTTCAAAAGTTGTGACGTGCTGTCCAGAAAACAGATTCTGTCCTTGGATAGAAAAATTCGTATAAAATCACCAGATCATCTTTTTGGTCTGAATTTTATCGACAGCGTGCTCTATGTAATTTTCTTTCGTGCATCTGTTCTGAGTTTTTTTATTAGAGTTGCAGAAGTGCCCCGAAAAAATTATTTACTACCTGCTGTTCTGTTTTTCACAGATTTTGTCCTGTTTTGCCTTTCCTTCATTTTGCAAACCTAGAGCTTGTTTTTTCTTTGCAAAAACCTTTTGGCAATCTTGAGAAACAGTAGACATTCAAGAATATCCTTATTTCCAGCAAGGAACAATTATTTTATTATGGGTACTAACCTCGCTAATCAGATTATGATGAGTTATGTATGAAGGGAGTTTTCAAGTGTGCGAGGGAAGATGATAAAACGATTCAGGAGTGTCAAACGCTCAAGCTTGGGGATGCCCCCATGCACCCCCAAGAAATATTCAAGGAGATTCAAGCGTCTAAGCTTGGGGATGCCCCCGTGCATCCCCTTCTCCATCAACATTATCAGTTCGTCTTTCGTTCCACTATAGTTTTATCACTTCATGTGTTATGTGCTACGCTTGGAGCGTCTTGCTTTTAGTTTCCTTTTTAGTTTTCTTTAGCTTTTCATAACGAGTCGGAACTCGGCTTTCTTTATGTGGGAGAGAAACACGCTCCACTTCTACCTAGAACATAACATAGAATTTTCATGTCTATCTTTGCTGTGTGTGTTCTTTGTCTTTCAATAGCTACTATCATGTTCAGCTTTTGGTTTTCATGCTTATCTTTTTAAAGAGCTTTTGTTTAGTTGGTTGCTTGAACTCTCTTTATTTATCATGATTATCTTATTAAGAGAGTTTGCTTCCGTTGCATTGGTTGGTATGTCTATGATAAAGATGCTACGTGCATAATGGTGCTTAGTAGTTCATGTTTTCTTATGGTTAGTCTCAAATAGCTGGGGGGTTTCCAATGTGTTATTGGAGTACCAACATGATTTGTTTGCCTATGATGTGGTATGGTTTAGTAATATCTTCCTTCAAGAATTTATTTTGATTGACTTGGCGTATGCTCACGCATATTTAAGACTGTAAAGAAAGTCTGTCAAGCCTTGATGATCTTTTGTTTCTGAGTAGCGATATAACTACCATGCCTGATTCAATGTTGCTTATTCGCTCTGCATGATTATGACCGTCATTGCTCTCTTAGTTGGTCGCTCCCAGTCTTTTGCTAACCTCCACCTGTACTAAGCGGACTGACTGCTTGTGCATCCAAATTCTTTTAAACCAGTTATGCCATATGAGTCCACCATACCTTCCTACATGGTATTTACCTGCCATTCCTAACGAAGACTTTCATGTACCATCTCGAAATTATTCAAAAAGAAAAAAATGCATTCCTATTTTGTGCCTCTGTTTTAAGTCCATGAGGAAGTAGTAGTTAATTCATGATCTTTTTAAGTTGGACAAGCTTCACCCTGGGATTGCATGTATAATGTGCAAACCCATAACACGAGAAGGAACTGGCATTGAGTGCGCCCGGCTCAAAATTAATATAACAAACAAACCCTCCTTCACGCTTTGTTCATGAGAAATCAGAAGACTTTGGCAGTGATAAACAAAGGAGATTAAGAGGATGTGATCGTCCTCATTCGGGAGCCGTTCCTCAAAACTTGTCCATCTCAAAAAGTAATTGAGTTATCTGCTAGCATTCGTTGACGAAACATGCATGATCTAAGAAAAAAATTATTACCTCTGTTTTTAAAACCAAGAGCTCTGGTACATGTTTTGTCTTTGTTTCCGACTACGGGTTTTCAACCTTGCGAACAAAAGCCACGGTTCGAGAGTCTCCACCTTCTTTTAAAGCACCAACTACTGAGAGCGTGATTGTCATTCTGAGTGTAATGTGCATTGTCCCAAAGTAGCATTGTCATTTGCATGATTATGATATCGTTTATTTTGAAATCATTGTATCTAGTCATCACTTAAACCTTGGAGGTGCCCCTGCATTTATGTTTTGCTTCACTAAAGGGGGCAAGCGAGATATCACTTTATCATATTTGCACACCATGCTCATTACAAATCTATTTGATGTTTCAATACCATATTGTAAAACTTTCAGTTCTTTGTGTTTTTCTCATGAGGCAACTTAATTACTACAGATTCATTGTCTCAGTAAGCTTTTGTCATATGACTATAAAAAGTCCTATATGGTTAATAGCATGTCACCACAGAAATTATTCTTGTTATCATTTACCTACTCGAGGACGAGCAGGAATTAAGCTTGGGGATGTTGATACGTCCAAAACGTATCTATAATTTCTGCTTGCTCCATGCCTCTTTTGGGTGATATTGCTATGATATTTATACACTTCCATACACTTTTGATCATATTTGGACTAACCTATTAACTTAGTGCACCCCAGTGCCAGTTTTTGTTTTCTGTTGTTTTTGTATTTCAGGTTTTCCCATTACGAGAACTGCCAGTAAAATCCCGGAAAAATTATATAAAAAATCTGCGTTCCAGAAGCTTCCCAGCAGCCAAAGTACAGCCGGAGGGGGCCACCAGGGCTCCAGGCGCCCTGGTGGCGCCCCCCCCCCCCTGGCCACGCCGGGGGGGGCGCCTGGGCCCCCCGAGCCTCCGCTGATGCCCCCCTTTGGCATATATTTATATCATGTCCCGAAACCCTCGAGACAGGAACCCTTTTTCGCGATCTCATCTCTGTTCCGCCGCCGCCGCCGCTTCCAAGATCGGGAGCACCAGGAGAACTCTTCCCGGCACCCTGCCGGAGGGGAGGATCACCACCGGGAGCCTCTCCACCACCATGGACGCCTCCCGGATGAGTTGTGAGTAGTCTCCCTTGGACCATGAGTCTATGACCAGTAGCTATGTGATGTTCTCCTCCCGTTCTTGTGCTTCACTGATTAGTCCTCGTGAGCTGCCCTACATGATCGAGGCACATATGTAATCTTTATGCTGTTGCTATGATGAGTTTGCTGGGATCCGATGGATTATGAGATTATGTTCAGATTGTGCTTGAGTAATATATTTGATCTACCTCTTTTATATTTATGTTCGTAAGTAATTCTTGTATGTTCTCCGTTTTTATTTATTGCTTTGGCCAAGTAATAGGTAGTCACTCCAAGAGGGAACATTATGCTTGATTGTGGGTTCATGCCCCTCGATGACTAGTTTGAGTGACAGAAACATGAGTCTAGGGGATGTGCTGTTGCCACAAGGGGGAAAACAACGGTGCTTGTGCCCGCGGGTGCAAGGATTGTTTACTTTACGCAAAGTTCTTTTAATGCAGTTGTCTGTTGCATTGAGTTTACACTATGGGTGGGACTCGCAACTTAATACCAGCGAGATGTTCTGGATAGATATCTCAAGGTGGATGATTAGTAGTAGATATTGATGGATTTCGGTCTACTTACTTTGGCGTACCGCCCATGCTTTGAACCTCAACCTTTCTTGCAATGTAGTCAGCATTGGTTTGCGCACATGGTCCTGTCAATTGCCCAGCTGTAATTCGTTTACCTCACATAGCTGTTTTATCGTCTTTTGGGAGAGAGACATCACTAGTGAACATCATGAGACTCCGGTCCATATTACCATCATTGATCACATCCGCTATTTACTTTTCGCTATTATTTACTATTGCAATTATATCTATCACTACTATCATTTGCGTTTAATCCTTTGTGAACTACAAGGCCGGAGGGATTGACAACCTCTCTTTACTCGTTGGGAGCAAATTTATTTGTATCTGTGTGCAGGTCCATGTTGATTGCTAATATCTGGTGCCGTAGCAGTTGACACCTTCTTGTTGAACCTAGGAGTCTCTGGGGATTCGATCCTTGGTATCTTTGCCAAGGGAAAAACTTCCGCAACACTACATCTCACACCTTCCACTTGGGGTAACCAACGAGGGGCGAGAAGCCATCAAGCAGGGAGTCATAAGCCGGGGCTTGATACCTCGCAAAATCTCCTGATTTGCTCTTTCAGCTTGACCATTGGATTGAGGGTGAGCTACAGAAGATACGTCTAGTCGAATATGCTCGCGTTGACAAAACTCTTCCATCTCTCCCTTAGATAAATTGGTGCCATTGTCTGTGATGATGCTGTGTGGAAAGCCAAACCGGAAAATTACCTTTTTGATGAATTTAACCGATGTTGCTGCATCACACTTGCTCACAGGCTCTGCTTCAATCCATTTCGTAAATTTATCCACAGCCACCAGCAGATGAGTTTTTTGATCTTGGTATCGTTTGAAGGGCCCTACCATATCAAGCCCCCAAGTCGCAAACGGCCAAGTAATCGGTATCATCCGGAGCTCCTGTGCCGGAACAAGCGCATGTCGTGAAAACTTCTGACAAGCATCACACTTCCGGACTAGATCTACCGCATCAGCATGGGCTGTCAGCCAATAGAACCCATGTCGAAAAGCTTTAGCCACCAAAGATTTTGAACCGGCATGATGACCACAATCCCCTTCATGGATCTCACAAAGAATATCACAACCTTCCTCAGATGACACACACCGCTGAAACGCTTTAGACACGCTGCGATGGTGAAGTTCTCCGTTTGAAATTGTCATGGACTTAGAACGCCGGATTATCTGTCTTGCTTCAATATCGTCGTCCGGCAACTCCCCACGGCTTAGATACGCCAAGTATGGGAGCGTCCAATCCGGAATAACATGAAGTGCTGCAACTAGCTGTGCCTCCGGATCTGGAACAGCCAGGTCTTCCTCCGATGGTACTTGAACTGATGGACTGTGCAGCTCATCCAAAAAAAGTATTCGGTAGTACCGGTTTACGTTGAGAACCCAGCCGGCTCAGAGCATCGGCCGCCTCATTCCTTCGCCGGTCTATGTGATCCACCTGATACCCTTTGAAATATCCTGCAACTGCTTCAACTTTTCGTCTATAAGCTGCCATGAGAGGATCTCTTGAATCCCACTTGCCGGATACTTGCTGTGCCACTA
Organism: Secale cereale; assembly: GCA_902687465.1. Classification (NCBI taxonomy): domain Eukaryota; kingdom Viridiplantae; phylum Streptophyta; class Magnoliopsida; order Poales; family Poaceae; genus Secale; species Secale cereale. The sequence continues at coordinate 823,999,642 of LR738712.1, read as the reverse complement.
AATCTGAATCACCAAAACACTTGACCCGGCTCAAATTCATCTCCTTGGCCATCCGTAAGCCATGAAGCAATGCTTCATACTCTGCTGCATTATTAGTACAAGGAAACAGTAGACGGAGGACATAACAAAACTTATCTCCTCGCGGGGAAGTTAAAACAACTCCAGCCCCCGAGCCTTCTAATTGCCTTGAACCGTCAAAGTGAATCGTCCAGTATGTAAGATCCGGCTTCTCCTCTGGTGTTTGCAGCTCTGTCCAATCATTGATAAAATCCGCCAATGCTTGGGATTTGATAGCGGTGCGTGGCACATACTTCAATTCGTGTGGACTAAGCTCAATGGCCCACTTCACCACTCTGCCAGTAGCTTCCCTGTTCTGGATTATATCCCCCAACGGTGCTAAACTAACAACAGTTATTGGGTGGCCTTGGAAATAATGTTTCAACTTCCGGTTTGCCATGAACACACCATATACTAGCTTCTGCCAATGCGGGTACCTTTGCTTAGATTCAATAAGAACTTCACTAACATAATATACTGGTCGTTGAACCGGGTATTCCTTTCCTGCTTCTTTACGCTCAACCACGATTGCCACGCTGACTGCTCGTGCATTGGCGGTGACATATAACAGCAACGGCTCATTATCAACAGGGGCATCAAGGACCGGCAGCTGTGCCAGTTGCCGCTTCAAATCCTCAAACGCAGCGTTTGCCTCATCGCTCCATATAAACCGGTCCGTCTTTTTCAGCATCTGATAAAGCGGAATCGCCTTCTCCCCCAGACGGCTGATGAACCGACTCAATGCTGTGATCCGGCCGGCGATACGCTGAACATCATTAATACAAGCCGGTTTAGTCAAAGATGTAATTGCCTTAATCTTCTCTGGATTGGCTTCTATTCCTCTGTTTGACACCAATTATCCAAGGAGCTTGCCCGCCGGAACACCGAAAGCGCACTTCTCCGGATTAAGCATCATTTTATAGGCTCGAAGATTGTCAAACGTCTCCTTGAGGTCCTCTATCAGCGTCTCCTTCTTCCTTGATTTCACCATAATATCATCTACATAGGCATGAACATTCCTCCCTATCTGCCCCTTAAGACAATTATGCACGCAACGCTGATAAGTTGCTTGGGCACTCTTGAGCCCAAAGGGCATAGAAACATAGCAAAAAGCACCAAAAGGTGTTATGAAGGACGTCTTTTCCTAATCTTTAACTGCCATCTTGATCTGGTGATACCCTGAATATGCATCCAAAAAACTTAGCCGCTCACATCGCTGTAGCATCAATGATCTGATCAATACGAGGGAGAGCAAAAGGATCGGTTGGACAAGCCTTGTTTAGGTCCGTATAATCTACACACATTCTCCACTTTCCATTTTTCTTTAACACCAGCACCGGATTAGCCAACCATTCCGGGTGAAAAACTTCAACTATGAACCCTGCAGCCAAAAGCCTGGCCACTTCTTCTCCTATAGCCTCGCGCCTTTCTTCATTGAAGCGGCGCAGATACTGCTTGACCGGTTTAAACTTCGGATCAATGTTAAGACTATGCTCAGCGAGTTCCCTCGGTATACCTGGCATGTCAGAAGGTTTCCATGCAAAGATATCCCGGTTCTCACGGATGAACTCGATGAGCGCGCTTTCCTATTTAGGATCAAGGTTAGCGCTGATAGTGAACTGCTTGAATGGATCGCCTGGCACAAAGTCAACTTGCTTGGTCTCCTCTGCAGACTTAAACTTCAATGCCGGATCATGCTCTGTAGTTGGCTTCTTCAACTGGGACATATCTGCCGGATCAACATTGTCCTTGTAAAACTTCAACTCCTCCGTAGCGCACACTGCCTCCGCGTAAGCAGCGTCTCCTTCTTCACACTCCAATGCAATCTTGCGACTTCCATGAACCGTGATGGTTCCTTTATGACCCGGCATCTTAGCTGTAGATAGACATAACACGGCCTGGCCATAAACTTGGCATAAACCGTTCTTCCAAACAGAGCGTGATAGGGACTCCGGATCTTGACAACTTCAAAGGTTATCATCTCTGACCTGGAATCCTGCTCATCTCCAAAGGTAACTTCTAGGTCAATTTTCCCAACTGGGTAAGCTGATTTACCTGGCACCACTCCATGAAACATCGTGTTTGACTGTCTTAGCTTCTTATCCGTCAGCCCCATGCGACGAAAAGTCTCATAATACAAGATATTGATGCTAATACCGCCGTCCATGAGGACTTTGGTGAATTTGTAGCCACCCACCTGTGGTGCTACCACTAAGGCCAAATGGCCCGGATTATCAACTCGCAGCGGATGATCCTCCCTGCTCCACACAATAGGCTGCTCTGACCAGCGCAGGAATTGCGGTGTCGCCGGTTCAACCGCGTGGACCGCCCGTTTTAAAACTTTTTGATCCCGTTTACACAAACTCGTAGTGAACACATGATACTGCCCACTACTTAACTCCTTCGGATTACTCTGATATCCGGATTGCTGCTGCTGCTGCTGACGCTGCTGATTGCCTTGGTTATTGTGATTACCCTGGCTCTCCTATTGGTTGTTTTGGTTATTGTAACCACCTTGACCATGCTGCTGATTGCCTTGGTTATTATAACCGCCTTGACCATATTGGTTATTGCCTTGGTTATTATAACCACTGTTGTTGTCACGATATCCTGATCCGGCGCAGTTCCCCTGGTGACCCGGACCGTAAAACCCGGGGCCTGATCCGCCGCCCGGTGGCCTGTTGTTAGATCTGAACCGACTCATGGCTTCCATCATGGCCTTGCATTCTCCTATAGTGTGTTTAGCTGGACGTTCCCTTGATCCGTGTTTCGGGCAAGGCTCATTCAATTCTTGCTCCCAGGTAGCAGGCCCTCCGCCGGTTTGTGGAGGCGGTTTACCCTTATTGCGCTGAAAGCCCCCTTGAACTTGGGTATTGGACACGAAATCGGAGCCACCCTCCGCCTTTCGCTTGCCTAAGAAGCTTGTACCAACCGGACTAGCTTTCGCCGGTTTACCAAATTTATTTGCCTTTCCGGATTTATCTCCATCCGCTTCTGGATACTTAGTGTTGTCTGAGTCCCCGTACTTCACCAGAGCACTCATGAGAGTTCCCATGTCATTACAATCCCGTTTGAGCTGTCCCAGTTTTAACTTCAGAGACTCAAACCGGCAATTGTTTTCCAGTGTCACTATTGCCGTACTGGGGTTGATACCGGTCGAAGAGTGCAAGATTTCTGATACTCGCCGCACCCATGCGCTTGTAGACTCATGTTCTCCTTGTATACAAGCCGCCAGATCCACTACTGACATTGGCTGCTTGCACATATCCTTGAAATTTTTGATAAACTAGCGACGCAGTTCTCCCCATGATCCGATGGAGTTAGGTGGTAAGCCTTTTAGCCAGGTCCGGGCTGTACCCTCAAGCATCATGGTAAAGTACTTCGCGCAAGCCGCTTCATCCACGTCCAGCATCTCCATAGCCATCTCGTAACTTTCAACCCAAGCCTCTGGAGCTAAATCTGCTGTGTAATTAGGCACTTTCCGTGGGCCCTTGAAATCCTTGGGTAACTTCACGCTCCGCAGAGCGGGGACAAGACATTGCACCCCAAAGGAACTCGTCGTGACTCCTGTCTCTGTTGTGGTTGTGTGAACCAGCGTCGTTTGGCAGACCTCCTCGCGGGCCACCGATCTAACCCGGTTCGCCTCCTGAGCTGGTGCCTCTGCGCCCGCCGGATTATCCTGTCTGTGACGGTGTCGCCTCCGTTCACTACTGGACACCTCCTGTTCTTACCAATGCCTAGTATAACTCCCGCTGTGGCGTGGTGTTGAATGAAGCCTCTCCCTAATATAAGAATATGTTTGTTGTTGTGTTAATGCCGTATTAAGCAGATCCTTGACCCTGCGTGCCTCCATCGCCACGGGAGATGTCCCCTCAATGGGTAAAGCGGCCAGGCGTGAAGCGACAGCAACAATGTTGTCCAAAGGATTTGAGTAATGACCCGGAGGGGTAGGGACGTGAGGGGCAGACACAACCCGCCGATCTTGCTCCGCAGTGGGCCGCTGAACCGGCTCATCCCTCGCCGGGGCCGCCCTCCGGTTTACCGCCGGATCATTGCTGGTCCCCGCTCCTGGTGTCCTGAAAAGATTCATCGCCTCGTAAACCGGCGGTAGACGAGACTGGTACCTCCGATTCCTTACTACTTGTGTAGAGGCCTGTTCCATCCTCAGCTGAAAAGCCTGATCATCCAACTCTGCTTGCCTCATTGCTATCATAGCCTTCTCCGCCTTCAGATTTTCTTTTGCTTGATCGATCCGGCCCTTCAGCTGAAGGAGCTCTGCATCGTGTTGCGCCTTGTCTGCCGGAGCCACCTCTGCCATGGCTCGGGTTGTGAACTCCTCGATCAAGGTGTATAGAGCGTCAGAGGGCGAGAGGGCTTGACCGCTCCCCCCTACACCAGCTTCTGCTATCATCGCCCCGTTCACCGTCGACTGCTGCGTAGGTTGTGAACCGTCCATAAAGACAGTCACTCGTTTTGGCGGATCAAAGGGGTCCGGAATACTATCTCCGTCGGGCATACCCTCAGACCGGCCGTCCCGCAACTGATACAAAGATTCAGTCTCTCCGGATGAAGATTCATCGTCGGAATAGATAACTGTCTCGCCACCGGAATCCGATCCGTCCTCGGCTTGAACCCCGTGAATTGCTCCGACGAAAACATGCTTCATGGCTGGTTGAATCCGGGTCGATCTTGCACGCTGAGCCGGCTCGACGATGTTGGGGAAGATGTCCGGCCCAGGTCCCGGTTCACCAATTTTGCCGATGAAGACGTGGATGCCACCGAAGGGAACCCGGTACCCGTATTCGATTGAATCGGCCTCCGGTCCCCAGCCTGCGTCGTCGATGCAGATCCGGCCGCGGTGACTCTTGGTCATCCGGCCGACCTCGTAACCCTTGAGCCATTCAAAGCTGCCCTTCAAGAACTCGAAACCATCGTGCGGAGGCCCCACGGTGGGCGCCAACTGTCGTGGAATTAACACGTCAGATGTCTGGATTAACGGACTTAGTCATGAGGCTGCGCATCTATGTAGTAGCTTGAGAGGGGTTGAGTGGAATCGAGAGGCGCAACGCAAGACAAGGATTTAGATAGCCTCGGGCCCCGGGAAACATCATCCGGTAATAGCCCTACATGTTGTTTGAGGCTAGGTCTCATTATGATCCTCATGGTGTTGCCGGTAAACCGGCTCTTTGTGTCTAACCCTAGAAACTTGTGAGAACCTGTCTAAACTTCTCCCCTTTGGGGAGCCCTGCCCCTCCTTATATATGTTGAAGGGGCGGGTTACATGACTAGTCCTAGTAGGATTAGGATTGTTTTATTACAAGGAGTCCTAGTCTTGCTTCCTTTGTAAGAGAATATTCCTTGTGCTTTCTTCATAAACCGGCCCACCATACATGAACCGGCCTTCTGGGCCTTGGGCCTTGTCATCCATGATCCGCCTGTCGGGTTACCAGTAAATTGCCAAGTGTAAACCGTCTCAAGTAAACCGTCAAGTCCGGCCGGGTCATATTTCCGGCCGGTTCATACCGCGGGGTATATCACCGACAGGGTCTATCCAAGGCATGTGATACGTCCAAAACGTATCTATAATTTCTGCTTGCTCCATGCTTCTTTTGTGTGATATTGCTATGATATTAATGCACTTCCATACACGTTTGATCATATTTGGACTAACCTATTAACTCAGTGCACCACAGTGACAGTTCCTGTTTTCTGCTGTTTTTCTATTTCAGGTTTCCCCCATAATAAAAGTGCTCCAAAAATTCCAGGAAAAATACAGGAAAAATCAGCGTACAGGAAGCTTCGCGAAGAACCAAAGATGGGCCAGAGGGGAGCCAGGGGAGGCCCAGGCGGCCACCTGGCGCGGCCCCATCCCTGGCCGCGCCAGGGGGGCGCCTGGGGCCCCTGCTCCGCCTCTGGCTGCCCCCCTTCGCATATATATCCCTCTCGTCCCGAAACCCTCGAGGACAGAACCCTTTTTCGTGATCTCGCCTCTGTTCCACCGCCGCAGCGCTTCCAAGATCGGGAGCATCAGGAGAACTCTTCCCGGCACCCTGCCGGAGGGGAGAACCACCACCGGGAGCTTCTCCACCACCATGGACGCTTCCCGGATGAGTCGTGAGTAGTCCACCTTGGATCATGGGTCCATGATCAGTAGCTATGTGATGTTCTCCTCCCCTCTTTGCTCTTCATGGTTTAGACCTCGTGAGCTGCCCTACATGATCGAGGCACATATGTAATCTTTCTGTTGTTACTTTGCTGAGTTTGCTGGGATCTGATGGATTATGAGACTATGTTCAGATTGTGTTTGAGTAATATATTTGATTCACCTCTTTTATATCTTTGTTCTTGAGTAATTCTTGCATGTTCTCCGTTGCTGTTTATTGCTATGGCCAAGTAGTAGGTAGTAACTCCAAGAGGGGGCGTTACGCTTGATTGTGGGTTCATGCCCCCTGATGACTAGCTTGAGTGACAGAAACATGAGTCTAGGGGATTTGCTGTTGCCACAAGGGAGAAAACAACGGTGCTTGTACTTGCGGGTGCAAGGATTCTTTACTTTACGCAAAGTTCTTTTAATGCAGTTGTCTGTTGCTTTGAGTTTACACCTTGGGTGGGATTCGCAACTTAATACCAGCGAGATGTTCTGGATAGATATCTCAATGTGGATGATTAGTAGTAGATGCAGATGGATTTCGGTCTACTTGCCTTGGCGTACCGCCCATGCTTTTGAGCCTCTACCTTTCTTTGCAGCATAGTTAGCATTGGTTTGCGCACATAATCCTGTCAATTGCCCAGCTGTAATTTGTTTACCTCGCTTTGCTGTTTTATCGTCTTTTGGGAGAGAGACATCACTAGTGAATATCATGGGACCCCGGTCCATATACCACCGCTGATCACACCTTCTATTTACTTCCTGTTTTTATTTTCTAGTTGCAGTCTTAGCTATCATTATTATCTGTTGTGTTTGATCCTTTGTAAACAACAAGGCCAGAGGGATTGACAACCTCTCTGTACTCGTTGGGAGCAAAGTTATCTGTATCTGTGTGCAGGTCCCGTCAACTGCTAAGTTTCTGGCGCCGTTGACACCTACTTGTCGACCCTCGGAGTCTCACGGGATTCGATCCTTGGTATCTTTGCCAAGGGAAATTTGCCGCTACGCTACATCTCAACCTTCCACTTGGGGTAACCAACGAGGGGCGAGAAGCCATCAAGCAAGTTTCTGGCGCCGTTGCCGGGGACTCCACTCTTCAAGATAGGGGAGTTGCACGCTATCTTTTATCTTTGCTTTTTAGTCTTGTTAGTTTACCTTGCAGTTTTTGCTTTAGTGTCCCTTACCAAAAATCACAAAAATAGTTATCTTGCTTGGTGCTGCTATGGGTTCCACCAAGAACACCAAGTTGTGTGACTTCACTAGTCATAACAAAAGTGACTTTATCTGCACGCCTATTGCTACACCTGCCACTTCAGCACCTTCTTATGAGATTAAACCTGCTCTGCTGAACCTAGTTATGAAAGATCAATTCCCCGGTGATGGAGATGATGCTGCTTTGCACTTAAATAATTTTGTTGAGCTCTGTGATATGCAAAAGTACAAAGAAGTAGATGGTGATATTTTTAAGCTTAAGCTTTTTCCTTTCTCCTTGAGAGGAGGAGCTAAAATCTGGTTTCAATCCTTGCCTAGGAATAGCATAGATTCTTGGGACAAGTGCAAGGATGCCTTTATTGCGAAGTACTATCCCCCTGCTAAAATTATCCAATTAAGGAGTAACATAATGAATTTTAAACAATTGGATAATGAACATGTTGCCCAAGCTTGGGAACGCATGAAATCTCTTGTCAAGAACTGCCCTACTCATGGTTTGACTACTTGGATGGTTATCCAAACTTTTTATGCAGGCTTGAACTTTACCTCGCGGAACTTGTTAGATTCGGCCGCGGGAGGAACCTTTATGTCAACTACACTTGGTGCTGCCACGAAACTTCTCGACGAGATGATGACCAATTATTCCCAATGGCACACCGAATGCGCTCCAACAGGTAGGAAGGTAAACTCTATCGAGGAGATTTCCTCCCTAAATGAAAAAGTTGACTTGATCATGTCTCTACTTTCCAAGCAATCTTCTATTGATCCTCATGATGTTCCTTTAAATTCTTTGATTGCTCAAGATCAAGTAGATGTGAACTTTATCTCTAGAAACAATTTCAATAACAATGCTTATAGGAGTAATTTTGGTAGCAACCCTAGACCGTTCCCCTCTAATTCCTATGGGAACAACAATACTTATCCTAGCACCAAGAACTCCACTTCTGAACTAGAGATTATACTTAAAGACTTCATCACTACCCAAAAGGCCTTCAATAAGAGTGTAGAAGAAAAACTAGACAAACTAGATAATCTCTCTTCGAAGGTAGACAATTTAGCCCATGAGGTAGAGTTGCTTAAAATTAGAACTTCTCCTCTTGAGGAGAGGAAGACCGCTCCTATGAATGCTATTCAAGTGCAAATTAATGAAAACATTAGGATGATGGCTAAACTTAAAGAGAGATGGGCTAGAGAAAAGGAGGAAGAAGATAGAATTAAGAGCCTTCCTACCCACCACACTGTTGCTACTATCCAAGTTGTTGAGGATATCCAAACTCTTAGCACCCAATGCACTCCTAGTCCTATTGGACCTATTAATGGTGATGCTATGACCTCAGTCGTAGAAGAAGAAACTCCTATGACTATAGAAGCTACCAAACAAGTGAGCCTAAAGGACACCACTACCACTTTACTTGATAGTAGTGACCTTGATTTTGATAATTGCACCCTTTCTGAAGTTATTGGTTTTCTTCACAAGATGTCTAGAGATCCCCACACTAGCACACTTAATCTTGCCTTCACGGAGCATATCACTAATGCTCTTATCAAAGCTAGGGAGGAGAAGCTTAGGGTAGAAGCCTCCATACCTAGAAAGCTAGAAGATAGTTGGGATCCTATGATTAAAATTAAGTTGAATAACTTCTCTTTCTATGCTTTATGTGATGTTGGAGCTAGTACCTCCGTTATGCCCAAAAGAATGTATGATATGTTTGAATTGAAACCTTTTGATCCTTGTTCTTTTGGTGTTCGTCTGTTTGATTCTTCCGTAAAGAAACCTTTGGGGAAGATCGACGATGTTCTTATCATTGTCAATGACAATTATGTTCCCGTTGATTTTACTATTATGGATATTGAATGTGAACCTTCATGTCCAATTATTTTGGGACGTCCTTTTCTTCGCACCGTTGGTGCTATCATTGACATGAAAGAGGGGAATATAAAATTCCAATTCCCTCTCAAGAAAGGGATGGAACACTTCCCTAGAAAGAAGATTAAGTTTCCTTTTGAGTCCGTTACACGGGCTAGCTATTCTCTTACTCTTGATAAAACTTGATCTTCTCTTTTTGCATCATGCCTAGCTTAAAGGCATAAAAGAAAGCGCTTTTGGGAGGCAGCCCACAACGAATTAGATTTTATTTTGATTTTGTTGTGTCTTAATGTTTGTTACTACAGTAGCATCATCATTGTATCTTTTCTTTTCAGCGTTGTGCCAAGTTTAGCCTCCGATTGCAAGAAAGTTCAAAAGTTGTGACGTGCTGTCCAGAAAACAGATTATGTCGTTGGACAGAAAAATTCGAATAAAATCACCAGATCATCTTTTTGATCTGAATTTTTTTGACAGCGTGCTATATACAACTGGCTTTCGAGCGTCTGTTCTGAGTTTTTTTATTTGAGTTGCAGAAGTGCCCCGAAAAAATTATTTACTACCTGTTGGTCTGTTTTTCACAGATTCTGTCCTGTTTTGCCTTTTCTTCGTTTTGCAAACCTTGAGCTTGCTTTTTCTTTGCAAAAACCTTTTGGCAATCTTGAGAAACAGTAGCTCTTCAAGATTATCTTTATTTCCAGTAGGGAAAAATTATTTTATCGTGGGTACTAACCTCGCTAATCAGATTATGATGAGTTATGTATGAAGGGAGTTTTCAAGTGTGCGAGGGAAGATGATAAAAGAAGATTCAGGAGGGTCAAATGCTCAAGCTTGGGGATGCCCCCGTGCACCCCCAAAAAATATTCAAGAAGACTCAAGCGTCTAAGCTTGGGGATGCCCCCATGCATCCCCTTCTCCATCAACAATTATCAGTTCGTCTTTCGTTCCACTATAATTATCACTTCATGCGTTATGTGCTATGCTTGGAGCGTCTTGCTCTTAGTTTCTTTTTTTAGTTTTCTTTAGCTTTGCTTGCTATTCATAACAAGTTAGAACCCAGCTTTCTTTGTGTGGGAGAGAAACACGCCCCACTTCAACCTAGAACACAACATAGGATTTTCATGCTTATCTTTGTTGTGTGTGTTCTTTGTCTTTCCATAGCTGCTGTCATGTTTAGCTCTTAGTTTTCATGCTTTTCTTTTTAAAGAGCTTTTGTTTAGTTGGTTGTTGAACTCTCTTGAGTTTTCATGTTTATCTTGTTAAGAGAGTTTGCCTGTTGCACTGAGTTGTGTGTCTTAACTTAAAGTAGGTAATTGAGGTTGCTATTTAATTTTAGTAGTAACTTGCAATAGTTTTGAGGTATTGCCATGAGTAATGTCTGAACTTTTGGTGTCAAGAGCTTTAGCCTATTAGTGATAGATGTCGTATTTTGGGCAATCCGTGTTTATTTTCGAAAACCTACAAAATAGTTGAGAACTTTAGCTACTAGATGGATCACTAATCTTTGGAGGGATCGAATATTAGAGTACACTCATGTACCATGAGTCGAGGATGCGCAAGGATAACCAAACCCCCATACACTCCTCCTCGGGGTACTTGTCTCTTTGTGAACCTCCTAATTAGATTGAGAGTTACCGATAATAAGTGCATGAGTTCTTCGGACTAATGTGAGTATTCGAAAGTTGACACTTCCACCTAGCCACATTTTTCTAGCCTCTTCGGTACCGTGTGTTGCCCTTTCTCACCTCGAGAGTTGGCGCATACTTCGCCGGTGCATCCAAATCCTTGGCACGATACGCTCTGTCATTATAAGCCTCATTATATCCTTCCTCAAAACAGCCACCATACCTACCTATCAAGGCATTTCCATAGCCTTTCCGAGATACATTGCCATGCAACATCCATCTTCTCATGACTTGATCTTCATGTCATACATGCCTTTTTGCTTGATCGATGAGCCGCATGCTAGTTGGGCCTGCCCTAATCATTGCTACATGACGCGCTAGTATCATTGCATATCCTGCTACACTGGCAGAGGCATACATTTGCATACATCATGATAGTTTCATTTTCTTTATGTTGAGTACTTTTGTAAAGTGTGAAAGATCTTCTATACTTCTTGTAATATATAGAGTGTTGCCCCTAAAGTCAGGAAAAGATCCCAAAGAGGACAAAATCAAAAGATCCCAAAGAGGACAAATGAGAGTTAAATAGAAAGAGCCATTGAGGCCACAAAAAAATAAAAAAAAAGAGAAAAAAGAGAAAAAGAAATAAAAAGAGAGAAGGGGGCACACTACTATTCCTTTTGAGAGATCCACACTCGTACTCCATCTTATACCTTGTTCTCCATAGAGATTATCATTCATGCATATAGCTATGTGGGGACCTTCACACTATAGAACTTGGCTTGTATATTCCAATGATGAGCCTCCTCAAAAGAGCTCTAGGTCTTCTTGAGCGAGCAAGTTGGATGCACCCCCACTAGTTCCATTGGAGAGCTTACCTTAGCTCATATATGCATCCGTTGCATGGCAATCCCTACTCCTCACATCATATCTATCATTTGGCTTTATCTCGCCTATGATTGTCCTCATTGATGTGAGCCTTTCACACCTTTTTGTCTTCCCCCTCCATCATTTTTCTCTCTTTGCCATCCTAAGTGTCAACTTTCTTGCTTACGCTCATCCATTGCATGAGTGCTCAAAATATCGAAAGGGAGTGGATCATTTTGACTTGTACCTGGCTAGTGGTCTGGGGATGAGTCAAGATAAGATTCCAAAGAAGACCAAGTGTGAAACTTTAGTAGATTAAGTTCTCAACAATACAAAAACTATGTTTTACTCTCTCGTATATCCCTATCCCCTTTCTTGCACGCAAACACCATTTGGAGACATTCGAGTCACGGACAGCGAGAGCGCTTGCACCTTTATGTTCTTATGTTGCTTGTTACAATGCTAATATAGACTCTTGCTTGTTATGACTTGAATTGAAATACATGCCTTGATTGATTTACTTAAAAAGTTCTTATATGGTTGATACATGTCACCACAGAAATTATGCTTGTTATCATTTACCTACTCGAGGACGAGCAGGAATTAAGCTTGGGGATGTTGATACGTCCAAAACGTATCTATAATTTCTGCTTGATCCATGCTTCTTTTGTGTGATATTGATATGATATTGATGCACTTCCATACACTTTTGATCATATTTGGACTAACCTATTAACTCAGTGCACCACAGTGCCAGTTCCTGTTTTCTGCTGTTTTTCTATTCAGGTTTCACCCATATTAAAAGTGCTTCAAAAATTCCAGGAAAAATCAGCGTACAGGAAGCTTCACGAAGAACCAAAGATGGGCCAGAGGGGAGCCAGGGGAGGCCCAGGCGGCCACCTGGCGCGGCCCCACCCCTGGCCGTGCCAGGGGGCGCCTGGGGCCCCTGCTCCGCCTCTGGCTGCCCCCCTTCGCATATATATCCCTCTCGTCCCGAAACCCTCGAGGACAGAACCCTTTTTCGCGATCTCGCCTCTGTTCCGCCGCCGCAACGCTTCCAAGATCGGGAGCATCAGGAGAACTCTTCCCGGCAACCTGCCGGAGGGGAGAACCACCACCGGGAGCTTCTCCACCACCATGGACGCTTCCCGGATGAGTCGTGAGTAGTCCACCTTGGACCATGGGTCCATGATCAGTAGCTATGTGATGTTCTCCTCCCCTCTTTGCTCTTCATGGTTTAGACCTCGTGAGCTGCCCTACATGATCGAGGCACATATGTAATCTTTCTGTTGTTACTTTGCTGAGTTTGCTGGGATCTGATGGATTATGAGACTATGTTCAGATTGTGTTTGAGTAATATATTTGATTCACCTCTTTTATATCTTTGTTCTTGAGTAATTCTTGCATGTTCTCCGTTGCTGTTTATTGCTATGGCCAAGTAGTAGGTAGCAACTTCAAGAGGGAGCGTTATGCTTGATTGTGGGTTCATGCCCCCTGATGACTAGCTTGAGTGACAGAAACATGAGTCTAGGGGATGTGCTGTTGCCACAAGGGAGAAAACAACGGTGCTTGTACTTGCGGGTGCAAGGATTGTTTACTTTACGCAAAGTTCTTTTAATGCAGTTGTCTATTGCTTTGAGTTTACACTTTGGGTGGGATTCGCAACTTAATACCAGCGAGATGTTCAGGATAGATATCTCAAGGTGGATGATTAGTAGTAGATGCAGATGGATTTCGGTCTACTTGCCTTGGCGTACCGCCCATGCTTTTGAGCCTCTACCTTTCTTTGCAGCATAGTTAGCATTGGTTTTCGCACATAATCCTGTCAATTGCCCAGCTGTAATTTGTTTACCTCGCTTCGCTGTTTTATCGTCTTTTGGGAGAGAGACATCACTAGTGAACATCATGGGACCCCGGTCCATATTACCACCCCTGATCACACCTTCTATTTACTTCCTGTTTTTATTTCCTAGTTGCAGTCTTAGCTATCATCATGGGACCCCGGTCCATATTACCACCCCTGATCACAAGGCCGGAGGGATTGACAACCTCTCTGTACTCGTTGGGAGCAAAGTTATCTGTATCTGTGTGCAGGTCCCGTCAACCGCTAAGTTTCTGGCGCCGTTGACACCTACTTGTCGACCCTCGGAGTATCACGGGATTCGATCCTTGGTATCTTTGCCAAGGGAAATTTGCTGCTACGCTACATCTCAACCTTCCACTTGGGGTAACCAACGAGGGGCGAGAAGCCATCAGCATGGTGGGGGGAGGCGATATTGACTGCGCGTCATGTCCTAAACCGAGTTCCCACAAAGAACAAAGAAATAACTCCATTCAAGGAATGGGAGAAGAAAAGGTTAAAACTCTCTTATCTACGAACCTGGGGTTGTTTGGCGAAAGTCAATGTGCCAATCTCAAAGAAGCACAAACTTGGACCAAAGACTGTGGATTGTGTTTTTCTGAAATATGCTTTCCGAAGCATTGGATATAGATTCTTGGTTGTAAAATCCGAAGTATCTGACATGCATGTCGGTACAATCATGGAGTCGAATGATGCAACTTTCTTTGAAGATATCTTTCCCATGAAGGATATGGCTACCTCATCTACTCAGGAGATGCCTAGTTCATCGAATCAAGAATCAGTTGCAATTACTGAACCTATCATTTTGATGGAACACTTTGACAAATCCGTGGAGGAAAACAATGAAGCTCCTACTAGGAGCAAGAGACAGAGGACTGCAAAGTCGTTTGGTGATGATTTTCTTGTCTATCTAATAGATGACACTCCCAGTTCTATTTCAGAGGCTTATGCGTCTGAAGATGCTGACTACTGGAAGGGAGCGGTTCGTAGTGAGATGGATTCCATCTTAGCGAATGAAACTTGGGAGATAACCGATCATCCTTATGGGTGTAAACCTTTAGGGTGCAAATGGGTATTCAAGAAGAAGCTTAGGCCTGATGGTACTATCGAAAAGTACAAGGCACGGCTCGTGGCTAAGGGTTATACCCAAAAGGAAGGTGAATACTTCTTTGATGCTTACTCACATGTGGCGTGGTTGACCACTATTCGAGTTCTACTTTCACTAGCTGCCTCACATGGTCTTCTCGTTCATCAAATGGATGTTAAGACTGTTTTCCTAAATGGGGAGTTGGATGAGGAAATTTATATGGAACAACCAGATGGGTTTGTAATAGATGGTCAGGAAGGAAAAGTGTGCAAGTTGCCGAAGTCTTTGTATGGACTCAAGCAAGCACCAAAGCAGTGGCATGAGAAGTTTGAAAGAACTTTAACAACTGCAGGCTTTGTTGTGAACGAAGCTGACAAATGTGTGTACTATCGCCATGGTGGGGGCGAGGGAGTTATCCTTTGCTTGTATGTTGATGACATACTGATTTTCGGAACAAATTTGAATGTTATTAAGGAGGTCAAGGATTTCCTATCTCATTGTTTTGAGATGAAGAATTTAGGAGTGGCTGATGTCGTTTTGAACATCAAGTTGTTGAGAGACGATGATGGTGGGATTACTTTGCTTCAATCTCACTATGTGGAAAAGATCTTGAGTCGCTTTGGCTATAGTGACTGCAAGCCCTCTCCAACACCATATGATGCCAGCGTGCTACTTCGAAAGAATCGAAGAATTGCTAGAGATCAATTGAAATATTCTCAGATTATTGGCTCACTTATGTACTTAGCAAGTGCTACAAGACCTGACATCTCTTTTGCTGTTAGCAAACTGAGTCGGTTTGTCTCAAAACCAGGAGATGTGCATTGGAAAGCTCTAGAAAGAGTTTTGCGTTATTTGAAAGGCACTGCAAATTATGGAATTCACTACACCGGGCACCCAAAGGTGCTTGAAGGGTATAGTGACTCAAACTGGATCTCAGATGCTGATGAGATAAAGGCCACGAGCGGATATGTATTCACTCATGGAGGTGGCACTGTTTCTTGGAAGTCTTGCAAGCAGACCATCTTAACAAGGTCAATTATGGAAGCAGAGCTCACAGCACTAGATACAGCTACGGCCGAAGCGGATTGGCTTCGTCGGCTCTTGAATGACTTGCCGGTAGTTGAGAAACCTGTACCGGGTGTCCTTATGAACTGTGGCAATTAAACTGTGATCACGAAAGTGAGCAGCTCAAAGGATAACATGAAGTCATCAAGACACGTTCAGAGAAGGTTAAAATCTGTCAGGAAATGAAAAACTCCGGATTAATTGCATTGGATTATATCCAAACGTCTAAAAATCTGGCAGATCCGTTTACTAAGGGTCTATCACGAAATGTCATAGATAATGCATCGAGGGAGATGGGTATGAGACCCACAATATGAGTTGTTCACAGTGGTAACCTAGTCTTTGTGATCGGAGATCCCGTGAATTAGATGTGGAAGACAAGTTGTTGGTCAACTGAGAGGAGAGTGTCCTTAATATCAATACCACTCCATGAAGATGCAATACTCTCCTAAATCTGCATGGCAGGTTGATGTATATCTTAATGTGTTCTAAGTGGCTCATGTAAGCAGAGATGTTGTCCTGCAGAACATCTTTTGAAGAACACACATATATGAGTCTGATTGTCAAACGTCGCAATCTATGAGAGTATGGTTTTCTCTAGTAAACTCATGAAAGGTCACGGAGTATGACGCATAAGCTCCACCCGCAGGGAAGACCCACGGTAGCCAAGTATCGGTCAAGGCTTTGTGTGAAGCTAGATTCGCAGAAAACTTGCAGTTCAAGGCATAGTCCACTGTTCAAGTTGCTTACTAGTGTAGCACATAGTTCTAGGTGGAAGTTCAACTTAACAGTCTCCACTGCAGTACTGGTATAGAAAATAGTGTTTTGGAACCAAAGGCAAATTTTGTGTGCCTCTGGGATCTGGTGGGGGATTGCTGGAACTTTAGTCTATTCATGGCCCAGCCCAATATTAATTTCAAAAATTCCTAATAAATCCTAGAGGCCCACTTAGCCCATTCATGCAAGGCAAGGGGCACTACTAAAGTTTAGTCCCACATTGCTAGTTTACAAGGAGTTGGACCTCTTTATAAGGGAGGCTCTTTCTCCACTTGTACGAGCATGAGAACAAGAGGGACATCCACACGCGCTCCTCCTCCACCGCCCGCCTCGTCACGACGCGCCTCGGGTTGCGGGAATGAGCCGAGCCGATGTCTAATTTTTGCCATGCACGACGGGTAATCGAACGGTCACACGGGAGCTGAAACATTTTTCGGTAGTGGAGAATAAATCCGAACGATGCAAACCCTTCGGCTGCTGCCTGTTCACTTCGCCTCCTCTTTTGCTTCGGCTCCCGGCGCGGCCTGCTCACCTCCTTCTCCTGTGCCTATATAAGAGAGGTCGCCCCTCTCCAGAGAGACACACCAGAAGATCATCTCCCTCTCGCCACCAAGTTCCAATCTCTGAGCTGCTGCTACGATCTTCCCCATCCTGACTTGCGGCATGCACCGCAGGTCGGGACAGTAGGCCTCCGAAACCACACCTTTTGAGTCATGTACGGGAGAAGGGTGATAAGGTTTTTGGGGAGCGCTCCACACGACTACTGACCTCTTCATCACGGACGTCCCGGACTCCGACGACTACTTCCCCGACGACGACTTCTTCCCCCACGTCGACAACCTCCTCGACGACATGGCTGGCGAGGATGTCGACCCCAAGTCCAGTGCTGCTGTTGTCCCATACGTGTTCTTCCTTGTTCTATTAGAGGCACTCACACAGTTCCTTGTTCTAGTGTTTGTCCTACGTATGTTAGCTTCTACTTCATATATGCAACTTTCTGTTCTACATATGTTTAGTTACAGTTCATATATGAAGATGATGTTTACCTTCTCGTTGTTAAATTGAATGACTTGTTTTATCAGTGCCATAATAGTCATGGTTTATCTAATATTTCTATTCATAAAATCATATGGTAAATTGCTCATATTTCCAACAATCCAAAAACCTTATTATAGGCAATTTACCCCAAGTGGTTTTGCTGCTTCCATGAGACCTCCTGAGCTGCTATGACGCCACTCTTGGCAAACCTGAAGGAGATTATGATGCTCAACAAGAACAAGCTTTTCTGAAAATGGATACCCTGTTTCAGGCTGCTCTCTTGAGTGTTCTTGGTGAGAACATTGTTGATGCTTATGCGTCAATTGATAATGGAAAAGATATGTGGGACGCACTCGAGGCCAAGGTTGGGGTCTCGGATGCCGGCACTGAGTTGTACATCATGGAGCAATTCTATGATTACAGGATAACTGAAGAGCGCTTCATGGTTGAGCAGGCTCATGAGATATAGTCGTTTGCTAGAGAACTTGAGCACTTCAACTGCATGCTACCGGACAAGTTTGTTGCCGGGGGTATCATCGCAAAACTTCCTCCTTCATGGAGGAACTTTGCTACCTTACTGAAGCATAAGAGACAGGAGTTTTCCGTTCCGGATCTCATTGGTACTCTTGATGTGGAAGAAAAGGCGAGAGCAAAGGACACACGTGCTCGAGCTATTGAGGGAGGATCTAGTGCCAATCTGGTACAGAAGAAGAACTTCCAGCCCAACAAGTTCAAGAACAAGGGCAAGTTTGATGGAAAAGTAAAGTTTGATGGGAAGAACAAGGCTGTACAACACACGAACTTCAAGAAGAAAAATGACAAGAAGAAAGGTGTCTGTCATGTGTGTGGGGATCCTGATCATTGGGCTCCTAGTTGCCCTAATCGCTATGACAAGCGTCATCTTGGAAAAGGCGGCAAGACCGTCAATGTTGTCATTGGAGACACTGACATGAAGGATGATGGGTACGGTATATTTCCCACTATTCTTTTAGTATGTCATTCTCATGATTAGTTGATTGACACGGGTGCTAATGTGCATGTATGCGGTGATATTTCCATGTTTTCGTCTTATCAGACCGCAGGGACTTCAACCGTGTTGATGGGCAACGGTTCAAGTGCTTCTGTTCGTGGTGTTGGCACGGTCGATCTGAAGTTTACTTCGGGGAAGATCGTGCGGCTGAAGAACGTGCATTATGTCCCCTCTGTCAATAAGAATCTTGTTAGCGGATCTCTGTTATGTAGAGATGGCTACAAGCTTGTCTTTGAGTCGGATAAATTTGTAATATCCAAGTATGGAACGTTTGTTGGCAAAGGCTATGAGTCAGGAGGCCTGTTTCGTTTATCCTTGTCAGATGTTTGCAATAAAGTTGTTAATCATGTTTGCAACAATAGTGAATCAAATGTGTGGCATTCACGTGTGTGTCATGTTAATTTTGGTTGCATGTCGCGACTGGCCAAATTAAACTTAATCCCTAGTTTCACCACCGTCAAGGGATCTAAGTGTCAAGTTTGTGTGTAAGCTAAGCAACCTCGTAAGTCTCACACGACTGCGGAAACGAGAAATCTTGCACCACTAGAGCTCATACATTTAGATCTATGTGAGATGAATGGTGTTTTGACAAAAGGTGGAAAGAAATATTTCATGACGTTAATTGATGACTCCACTAGATACTTTCATGTGTATCTTCTAAAACCTAAGGATGAGGCTTTGAACTTTTTCAAGATCTATAAAGCTGAAGTGGAAAACCTACTTGATCGTAAGATCAAGAGGCTTAGGTCCGACCGTGGTGGAGAGTATTTTTCCAATGAATTTGATGCTTTTTGTGCGGAACATGGTATAATGCATGAGAGGACGCCTCCCTATTCACCTCAGTCAAATGGGGTGGCCGAAAGAAAGAACCGTACTCTAACTGATTTGGTTAACGCCATGTTAGATATATCGGGTCTATCCAAGGCATGGTGGGGGGAGGCGATATTGACTGCGTGTCATGTCCTAAACCGAGTTCCCACAAAGAACAAATAAATAACTCCATTCGAGGAATGGGAGAAGAAAAGGTTAAAACTCTCTTATCTACGAACCTGGGGTTGTTTGGCGAAAGTCAATGTGCCAATCTCAAAGAAGCGCAAACTTGGACCAAAGACTGTGGATTGTGTTTTTATGAAATATGCTTTCCGAAGCATTGGATATAGATTCTTGGTTGTAAAATCCAAAGTATCTGACATGCATGTCGGTACAATCATGGAGTCGAATGATGCAACTTTCTTTGAAGATATCTTTCCCATGAAGGATATGGCTACCTCATCTACTCAGGAGATGCCTAGTTCATCGAATCAAGAATCAGTTGCAATTACTGAACCTACCATTTTGATGGAACACTTTGACAAATCCGTGGAGGAAAACAATGAAGCTCCTACTAGGAGCAAGAGACAGAGGACTGCAAAGTCGTTTGGTGATGATTTTCTTGTCTATCTAATAGATGACACTCTCAGTTCTATTTCAGAGGCTTATGCGTCTGAAGATGCTGGCTACTGGAAGGAAGCGGTTCGTAGTGAGATGGATTCCATCTTAGCGAATGAAACTTGGGAGATAACCGATCATCCTTATGGGTGCAAACCTTTAGGGTGCAAATGGGTATTCAAGAAGAAGCTTAGGCCTGATGGTACTATCGAAAAGTACAAGGCAGGGCTCGTGGCTAAGGGTTATACCCAAAAGGAAGGTGAAGACTTCTTTGATGCTTACTCACATGTGGCGCGGTTGACCACTATTCGAGTTCTACTTTCACTAGCTGCCTCACATGGTCTTCTCATTCATCAAATGGATGTTAAGACTGTTTTCCTAAATGGGGAGTTGGATGAGGATATTTATATGGAACAACCAGATGGGTTTTTAATAGATGGTCAGGAAGGAAAAGTGTGCAAGTTGCCGAAGTCTTTGTATGGACTCAAGCAAGCACCAAAGCAGTGGCATGAGAAGTTTGAAAGAACTTTAACAACTGCAGGCTTTGTTGTGAACGAAGCTGACAAATGTGTGTACTATCGCCATGGTGGGGGCGAGGGAGTTATCCTTTGCTTGTATGTTGATGACATACTGATTTTCGGAATAAATTTGAATGTTATTAAGGAGGTCAAGGATTTCCTATCTCATTGTTTTGAGATGAAGAATTTAGGAGTGGCTGATGTCATTCTGAACATCAAGTTCTTGAGAGACGATGATGGTGGGATTACTTTGCTTCAATCTCACTATGTGGAAAAGATCTTGAGTCGCTTTGGCTATAGTGACTACAAGCCCTCTCCAACACCATATGATGCCAGCGTGGTACTTCGAAAGAATCGAAGAATTGCTAGAGATCAATTGAAATATTCTCAGATTATTGGCTCACTTATGTACTTAGCAAGTGCTACAAGACCTGACATCTCTTTTGCTGTTAGCAAACTGAGTCGGTTTGTCTCAAAACCAGGAGATGTGCATTGGAAAGCTCTAGAAAGAGTTTTGCGTTATTTGAAAGGCACTGCAAATTATGGAATTCACTACACCGGGCACCCAAAGGTGCTTGAATGGGTATAGTGACTCAAAATGGATCTCAGATGCTGATGAGATAAAGGCCACGAGCGGATATGTATTCACTCATGGAGGTGGCGCTGTTTCTTGGAAGTCTTGCAAGCAGACCATCTTAATGAGGTCAACTATGGAAGCAGAGCTCACAGCACTAGATACAGCTACGGCCGAAGCGGATTGGCTTTGTCGGCTCTTGAATGACTTGCCGGTAGTTGAGAAACCTGTACCGGTTGTCCTTATGAACTGTGGCAATCAGACTGTGATCACGAAAGTGAGCAGCTCAAAGGATAACATGAAGTCATCAAAACACGTTCAGAGAAGGTTAAAATCCGTCAGGAAATGAAAAACTCCGGAGTAATTGCATTGGATTATATCCAAACGTCTAAAAAACTGGCAGATCCGTTTACTAAGGGTCTATCACGAAATGTGATAGATAATGCCTCGAGGGAGATGGGTATGAGACCCACAATATGAGTTGTTCACAGTGCTAACCTAGTCTTTGTGATCGGAGATCCCGTGAATTAGATGTGGAAGACAAGTTGTTGGTCAACTGAGAGGAGAGTATCCTTACTATCAATACCACTCCATGAAGATGCAATACTCTCCTAAATCTGCATGGCAGGTTGATGTATATCTTAATGTGTTCTAAGTGGCTCATGTAAGCAGAGATGTTGTCCTGCAGAACATCTTTTGAAGAACACACCTATATGAGTCTGATTGTCAAACGTCGCAATCTATGAGAGTAGGTTCTCTCTAGTAAACTCATGAAAGGTCACGGAGTATGACGCATAAGCTCCACCCGCGGGGAAGACCCACGGTAGCCAAGTATCGGTCAAGGCTTTGTGTGAAGCTAGATTCGCAGAAAACTTGCAGTTCAAGGCATAGTCCACTTGTAATGCCCCGGATGTAATACTTTCCCTTTTGGGCTTATAATAAATCTCCGGCTTCATCTATTTCCGTTTCGGGTTCTTGTCTTTCGGGCTTTCGTCGTTTTGTTGTGTGAGTGTGTGGCATTCATTCATATCATGTAGACATGTGCATTGCATTGCATCTGTGTTGTGGGTTGTTTCCGGTTCGTGGCGTTCCTTCCCGTTGTCCGTTTCGTGTTCCGGAGCTCCCTCACGTGTCCGTGACGTCCCGTAGGCCTACTTTGTTGTTCGGGCGTTTTTCGTTACCGGTGTGCCGCGAGGTTGTGTTGTGTGTTGTTGTTTTGTTGTGTGCAACCCGCCTCTCAAATCTCGTCTTGTTTGGACTCCGTTGACTTTTCCCTCCGTTGCCCGTGTGGGTCCGAAGTGCCCTTACTTCGTGTCCCGGAAATACCCCTGCTGCAGTCTTTGATCTCCGTCTGGTCCTTTTAAATCATCCCCGCGATCGGATCCGTTGGATCAGATCGGAGGGCTCCTAAACAACCCTAGTCTCCAAACCCTAGTCTAAAAACTGCTATATATAGACCCCTAGTCTATTTGGCAAGTCCCCTTCATCTTCCTCCTTCCCTCTATCTTTTTTTTTCTTTTCTTTTATTTCAGATCTCCAGATCCAAAAATCCTCTCGGATCCCACAGGATCCCCTCGATTCGCGGGTCTTCGGTGCCCTCCAGATCGACGAAAACTGCCGCCGCTCCTCGCGCGAGTCAACGCGGTCGCGCCGCTGCGCCGGTCGATCGACCGACCGGGCCGTCCACTTGGCGCCGCACAAGCCCTTCGCCCCGTCGGCCCGTACGTCGTCCCCGCGCCAGGACCGATCGAACCTCGTCCGCTCCGAGCCGTCCAGCTGGGCTCGCGCAGCGGCCCGTCTCCGTCGACCGCCCGAAGCGGGACCACTTCACCGAGGCGTCGCTCGCCGCGAGGCCGCGCCAGCCCCAGCGGCTGGGCCGCCTCCCGCAGCCGCCCGGGCCGCAGTCCGCCCCGTGGGCCTCACCGCATCGCCGCTCCGCGCCTCCCGCGCTCCAGCCGGCCTCGCCGCACGGGCCGGCCTCGCCACCGCCACCGCGGGCCGCCGCGGGCCGCGCCACCCCGCGCCGCCAGCGCCAGTCGGCCGGGCCTCCCCTCCGCGCAGCTGGGCCAGCCGCGCCAGTTCGGGCGCCTCCAGCCGAATCCCGCCGGGCCGCTTCTTCGGGCCGCCGCACTGTTCACCGAGGCCCACTCCGCATCTCAGATCTGATCCAGAGGTTGACCTAGATCCACTAAGTCCCTGTTTTACTTGTTCTGTGATGCAAAGTTTGACCATGCATAACTTTCTCTGTGATGCTCCGTTTTGCGCGTGTAGCATGTCCAGATGTTCGTGGAGATGCCCTCTACGTTTTACCTGTTGTAGTCATGCATGTTAGAGGTCATCTTGACACTTGTTTTGCTGTTGCAAGAGGGCATCATGATATACTGCTGTTATGTGTTATTTTCATGCCACCTTTGACATGTGATATCTTTTAGCTCGTTTGTCCAAACGATGCAAATGACATGTCCACGTGTTCGTCTTGCCACGAACTACGTGTTGTGTGTGATAGGTTGCATGGTAGATGTATTGTTTCCTTGTTATCATCGTTGCAAGATGCCATGTTCACATGTTGTGTTTTCACTTGTTATGAAATGCCTTCTTGTTGAGCTCGTTGCAATCGGTGTGTTCACCACATCGATGCATGTTTGTGTGTTTCGGGATCACCGTCATATGTATTTTGATGAGGTGCTTACCCTTTGCCATGTTTAGTTTCGAGGTGTCTTAAACATGCTCTTTTTGATGCTATGATGATGTTGCTGTTTTAGGACTTAGTGAAATTTCACTAAGTCTGAAATCTGTAACGTTCCGATGCCATGTTCGTGTGATGTTGTAGGACAAAGCATGATAGTTTTGGGGTGGATTTTGATTGTTCCTTGAAGTATATATTGTTGTCTTTCCATCCATGTCCTCACATGTCCATTTGAGGTGCTGTAGCATGTTTATCTTTTGCTCCAAACTTTCAATAAAATTCTGCTGCCAGAATTTTATTTCAAAGTTCAATATGTCCAAGATCATTGCTATTTGATCCGTGACTCCGTTGGGGGTGCACTTTGGACCTAGTTGCTGTACATTATATCTAGTTTATGTTCAAGTCCTTTGCCATGCTTTTTAGGTGCTGTAGATTAATTATTTTGAGCTCCCAAGTTGCTATGTTGCTGTAATTTTCAGTTTTCGCTCAAATCTTGTTTCGGGCATAACTTTTAGCCCGTAACTCCGATTTCAGCGAATCTTATATCAAACTTGGGTGATTTTCTGTGTAGATTAATAATATCAGGTTGTTATCTTGTTTTGAGGTGTTTTGCTTGAGTGATGTTTTCCGTGCTCCATGTGCTTCACTAGTGCATCCATCATGCATACATGTTTTTCGAGTGCGCATTGCATCGTGTTGATTGGTGCTTGGTGTGTTTGTCTTGTTTAGATCCGGAAGTTGAGCACGAGTTTTCCAACGAGGTTGAGCACGAGGTTTCCAACGAGTTTGAGCACGAGGACCCTTCTTTCGATCCGAACTTCTTCTCTTCAGGCAAGATGACCGAACCCCGATAACATTACTATCTTTGTCTATTGCTAGTAGTCTCGATCTATAGTTTTGCCTCGATGCCCATGTTCCTCTTGTCAGCCTCCTACTTGTAACCAATTGCCATGTTTAACCAACCCTACCTATGCAAACCGTTGCTTGGCTAAGTACGCTTCGCTCAGCCCTTCTTATAGCGTTGCTAGTTGCAGATGAAGATCGAAGATGCTTGCTTCATGTTGAAGTTTGGTTGGGTTATATCACACTATATTAATGCTTTAACTGAAATCACCTATATATTGGCAAGGGTGGAAGGCTAAGCCTTTTTGCTTGGTGTTTTGTTCCACTCATGCCGTTAGGATCCGTATAAGCCGGTTTTATGTTCCTTGATTATGCGTTCCTAACACGGTTGGGGTGTATGGGACCCCCTCGATAAACCGCTAAGTGCTAAGTCTTTTCCAGCAAGTCCCAACCTTGGTACTATTTGCCTAAACAACTAAAACCTTTCCGAGGGAGTAATTAACCCGAGGCTTAATTAATTCAACCCCCTGGGCCAGTGCTCGACTTGAGTGTTGGTCCAACCTAGAGCCACTTGCGGATACCACCCGGTTCGCTGGGATCTTCGGTATCTGTACGTACTGCTCATCCGGACGTGTCCTGAGACCTAGATACGCGCGGCTACTATCAGGGTGTCGACACGCCGGGAGGATTTGCTGGATTAGCCTTACCTTAGCTCGGTATATCTTGAGCACGGGATTCCAAGGATACTCGGGTCTTCCCACTTTGGAGTTGCGACTCCGCGGATCGTGGGCTTGTAATGGGTCAAGTTGGAACACCCCTGCAGGGTTTGAACTTTCGAAAGCCATGCCCGCGGTTATGTGGCAGATGGGAGCTTGTTAATTCCGGTTGTAGATAACTTGACACAATGATACTAATACACTACCAGCGTGTGTTCCGTGACTGTCAATTTCCGAATAGGGATTCGGGAGTTGAACACGGAGGGGTTATGTTTGTGAGCTTGTAGCTAGGATCACTTCGTGATCACTTCTCGCGTTGCCTTCTCTTCTCGCTCTCTCTTGCGTAAGTTAGTGCTAGTTGCTGCTGCAGACTCTTTGTTGTTCCTTCACCTCATTTCTTTCTTCAGCCTTTCCTCACCTAAAGGCTTTGATAGTTCTGTTACCCGGGAACGGGATTGCTGAGTCCTCTGTGGCTCACAGTTACTTCACACACCAGATGCAGGTCCAGCTGTGAGCTATCCAGGTGATGGCACCGAGCTGGATTGGGAGTATGACGAGGAGCGTAGTCGTTACTACGTTCGCTACCCGGACGATCAGTAGTGGAGACTCTTACTAGGATTCGATCCGCCTGTGGTTGTTTTATTTATCTGAGTTTGGTACTTTGACATTTGGCTTTTGCCCTTAGAGGGTTGTAGTGATCTTATTGTATGATGTTTGAGACTTGTACTGTTATTCTGTGACGTGGCGATTGTAAGCCAACTATTTTCAGTTTACTATCCCTCTTTTACATGAGTTGTGCAAAGATTACCAAACTTGAGATCATTCTAGGATGGACTTATGCCTTTAAGTCGTGCCTCGACACGTAGGAGGTATAATTCCATCCTGGGCATTACAAGTTGGTATTCAGAGCCTTCTCCGACCTAGGAGCCCCCACTGTTTGATCGAACCGTTGACGGTTGAGTCTAGGCACACACTGAAAAACTTTTTGAGTCCTATATTATATCGGAGAGTAGGAATTCTTTGCTTCTCATCCCCTTTCTCTCTGGTGAGGACTCCTGACGTCTACTCTTGTCTCTCCTATTTTCAAAATTTGCACAATTTTTTTTTTTTTAGGATTCCCGCGAGTATTCTGGGATTGTTTCGATGTTCTTGTGACAAGGATATTGTTCCTGATGCCTCCTGTTACCGAGGAGTTGAGCTTCGGGGTATCATTGTAACAAGCATATCGCGACAGTACTAAATACTTAAGACGGCCGACATCGAAAATCTCCCCTATACGGCCAGTGGCACGATAACCCCGACATCACCCAGTACTGGGGAGGTAGTTCGGGAGTATTGCCATAGCTTGTTATAGTGGATGCTTTTCGAAGGTCCGAGGTAC
This sequence comes from Secale cereale, assembly GCA_902687465.1. Lineage (NCBI taxonomy): Eukaryota > Viridiplantae > Streptophyta > Magnoliopsida > Poales > Poaceae > Secale > Secale cereale. Next base: position 823,972,865 of record LR738712.1, on the reverse strand, counting down.
ACAGTTTTCGAGAAAGACTGGTTATGTGTTGAAGGATGGATACACCTGGATGTAGGTTAGAGTTGATTGCGCGGTGCTTCCCGTGTATCCCCAACACCTGATTGCATAACTGGAATCTTTCGGAAAGCTATAGGTGGGTTTTATCCAGTAGATCGTAGGCATTCTTCCAACGAATGCAGGTTAGTGAGTTCGGGGTTCGACATTGAGTGAAGGGGTTATATGACCGAGGTTACTATCAGGAGTTGCATCTTAAAGGGTCCTTGGCTATGCTGATCCGGGGATTGCAAAACCTTTTCGTAACGCGTTCATATGCTTTCAGCACAAAGATGTTAGAACGAAACTCCTCTCTTGTGTTTGTTCCTTTCCGTACCTTGTTGTTTTATTATTTTATCCTTTTGATCTCTATGTGGCTTCTCGTGAAGATGATGTTATCAATTAACTAAGAAATTCATTCGTTCCTCTTGTTCGGATGATTTCATTCGTTCTTATTGTTCGAATGATTATTGTGAAGACTTGTTGCAATTCATTCCATTGATTCAGCTTATTCTTTTTCTCAATCAATTGCTGATTCGTGGTCATCTCTTACAGGATGGCTCCGAAAAGGGTTCCGAATGCCAACCCAGAGGGTGAAGAGGTTCCAGAACGTCCTCCTTCACCTCCTCCTCCGCCTGAGGCTTGGAGAGCAATTATGCAGACTACTGCTCAGAACACTCAGTTGATGATGCAGATGATGCAGCAAATGCAGGCTATGCAAGCTAATCAAGCTAATCAGGGCATTCCAATGAACCAAGGCAACTTCTTCCAGCAGCACCATGCTACCCTCAACCAGTTCTTGGCCAACAATCCTAAAGCTTTCAGTTACTGTGTCGACCCTCTTGATGCTGAGGATTGGCTGACCGATATCAAGAAACATTTTGAGTGCAGTAACGTGAAAGAAGATGACTATGTGAAGTTTGCAGCCTTCCAACTGAAAGATCAAGCAGCTGATTGGTGGCAGCAGTATAAAGACTCAAGGCCGGGTCAAGTGATCTCGTGGGAGAACTTCTGCAGGGATTTCCGCTCGCATCACATTCCTACAAGTGTTATTGAGGGTATGCGTGAGCAATTCCGCAACCTCAAGCAGGGCTCCATGACAGTCTACCAGTATAATGTCAAGTTCCAAAACCTCGCTCGATATGCAAAGCAAGACATACCTGATGCAAAGAGCAAAATCTATCAGTTCCGTGGAGGTCTCAAAGATGAACTTCAGCTTGCTCTCACTTTGTTCGAGCCAGACGAATTCGATAAGTTCTATAATATGGCTTTGAAACAAGAAGCAGCTCAGCTTAAGATGGAGGCTTCTAAGAAGAGAATTCGAGATGCTGTTCACTCTACCTCATCGTCTCAGTTGGCTGCGAAACAACAGAAATTCTGGCTTCCTCCTCCTCCAATGATTCGAGCTCCATACAACAACTCCAGCAACTTCAACAACTCCAACAACAAGAACTCTAGTGGCCGTGGTTTCTCCCACCCACCCAACCCAAGCAACCAGTCGAAGAAGCAGTTTCAGTCTCAAGGCTCTAAGTCCAGTGGCTCTCAGTTCCGTCCTCTCTCTGAAGTGGTGTGCAACAAGTGTGGCCAGAAGGGTCACTATGCCAACAGATGTCCGAATCCGAAGCGTCTTCCACCTCCTCCTCCTATGAGTTCAGCTATTGTCAAGCATGATCCAAAGTCTGCAAGGGTTAATCTGATGAATGCAGCACAAGCAGAGGTTTCTTCTGATGTCATTCTAGGTAATCTCTCAGTGAACTCTTTTCCAGCTAAAGTATTGTTTGGTTCGGGTGCATCTTTGTCCTTCATTTCAAGACCTTTTGTTGCTAAGCATGAATTTGTCACTCAAGTGATGCCGAAGCCGTTGAGCATTATTTCTCCTGGTTTGCAAATGACCTCTCGGGTGCATGTTTCGGATATTTCTATTCGCATGGGTGATTATCGATTTTTGGCTTCTCCGGTGGTTCTTGGTCATTCTGATATTGACCTCATTCTCGGAATGGATTGGCTTTCTCAGCACGATGCTCACATTGATTGCGCTCAAAAGGAAGTCAAATTGACTCATTCTGATGAAGATGTGATTATCTTCGCCTCCAGGGATAATACTATTCGGCTTTTCTCTCTTAATGATAAGGGTGAAATTAATGCCATAGAGCAAATTCCAGTGGTGAATGAATATCAAGACGTCTTTCCAGAAGAACTTCCAGGCATGCCTCCACACCGTCAGGTGGAGTTTGTCATTGAACTCGAGCCGGGCACCGAACCTGTTTGTCGGCGTCCATACAAGCTCTCTTCAGATGAATTGAAGGAATTGAAGAAACAGTTGGATGAACAGGAGCGTATGGGTCTCATCAGACCGAGTACATCTCCGTGGGGCTGTGGTGTCTTATTTGTCAAAAAGAAAGATGGCACGGAGCGTCTCTGTGTTGACTACCGGCCACTGAACAAGAAGACGATTAAGAACAAGTATCCGCTCCCCAACATCAATGAACTCTTTGAGCAGCTCAAAGGAGCTAAAGTATTCTCTAAGCTTGACCTCCGAATGGGCTATCATCAAATTCGCATTCGCGAGGAAGACATTCCCAAGACGGCGTTCAGAACGAGCTACGGTTCATATGAGTATACCGTCATGTCCTTCGGCCTCGCCAATGCTCCTCCTACCTTTTCAAGGATGATGCATTACATCTTCAACCCCTATACAGGCGAGTTTGTGCTAGTGTATCTGGATGATATTTTGGTGTTTTCCAAGAATGAAGAAGATCACGAAAAGCACTTGCGTCTGGTTCTTGATCGACTCCGAGAGCACAAATTCTATGCCAAGTTCTCAAAGTGCGAGTTTTGGCTCGATAAGGTTTTGTACCTGGGCCACATTATCTCAGCTGACGGTATTGCGGTTAATCCCGAGAAAGTTGAAGCAATTGTCAACTGGGAAGCTCCTCAGAACGTCAAGCAGCTCCGCAGTTTTCTGGGTCTTGCCAGCTATTGCAGAAGGTTTGTGGAGAACTTCTCCAAGATTGCCAAGCCTCTTTCCAACCTCCTCCAGAAGAATGTCAAATACTTTTGGTCTCCCGAGTGTGAAGTGGCTTTCAAAACACTCAAAGAGAAGCTTGTCTCAGCTCCAGTTCTGATTCCTCCAGATGAATCCAAGCCCTATGAAGTGTTCTGTGACGCTTCTCTTCAAGGCCTTGGTGGTGTGCTTATGCAAGAGAAGAGAATTGTGGCATACACTTCACGTCAGCTAAAGCCAGCTGAGAAGAACTATCCCACACATGATCTCGAGCTAGCAGCTATGGTACATGCTCTGATTACGTGGAGACATCTGTTGTCGGGCAGAAAGGTCGACATCTTCACTGATCACAAGAGCTTGAAGTACATCTTCACACAGCCGCATCTGAACCTCCGCCAGACTCGTTGGGTCGAGATGATCCAAGAGTACAACCCCAGCATTGAGTACACTCCAGGCAAGGCGAATGTGATTGCAGATGCTCTGAGCAGGAAGGCATATTGCAATAGCCTTCTTATCAAGCCACACCAGCCGGAGCTTTGCGAAGCTTTCAGGAAGCTCAACCTTCAGGTTGTTCCGCAGGGTTTTCTTGCAAATCTCCAGATTGCTCCTACCTTGGAAGATCAAGTCCGTGAGGCCCAGCTCAGTGATACCATGGTGAAGAAGGTGAAACATGGGATTGCAAAGGGCACTCCAAAATATAAGTGCTTCCGTGTTGATGAGAGAGATACCTTGTTCTTCGAGGACAGACTCGTTGTTCCCAAAGGTGATCTCAGGAAGCTCATAATTGAAGAAGCTCATGATTCTCTCCTTTCCATTCATCCTGGCAGTTCCAAGATGTATCAAGATCTCAAGCAATCTTACTGGTGGACACGCATGAAAAGGGAAATTGCCCAATTCGTGAATGAATGTGATGTATGCAGAAGAGTGAAAGCAGAACATCAACGTCCAGCCGGTCTTCTACAACCTCTTCCTATTCCTGAGTGGAAGTTCGACCACATTGAAATGGACTTCGTCACTGGTTTTCCTAAATCCAAGCGAGGCAATGATGCTATCTTTGTGGTGATTGACAAGCTTACCAAAGTCGCTCACTTTCTTCCAGTCAAAGAATCAATCAATGCAGCTCAACTTGCAGAGCTGTACACTTCCAGAATTGTGTCCCTTCATGGCATTCCTCGAGTGATATCCTCAGACCGTGGCAGCTTGTTCACATCAAAGTTCTGGGACTCCTTTCAGTCCGCCATGGGCACGAAGATCAGGTTCAGCACTGCCTTTCACCCTCAGACTAGTGGTCAAGTCGAGCGTGTGAATCAGATCCTTGAAGATATGCTCAGAGCCTGTGTCATCTCCTTCGGCATGAAATGGGAGGACTGTCTTCCATTTGCAGAATTCTCTTACAACAACAGCTTTCAAGCAAGTGCAGGCAAAGCACCGTTTGAAATTCTCTATGGCAGGAAGTGCCGTACCCCTCTCAACTGGTCTGAAACAGGCGAACGCCAACTTCTTGGCAATGATTTGATCTCTGAAGCCGAAGAAATGTGCAAAGTCATACGTGAGAATCTCAAGGCCGCTCAGTCGCGTCAGAAGAGCTACTATGACGGAAAGCATCGTGATTTGGCTTTCGACATCGGTGATCATGTCTATCTCCGAGTTTCTCCGATGAAAGGAACCCAGAGGTTCGGTATCAAAGGAAAGCTTGCTCCTAGATACGTCGGGCCTTTCAAAATTCTTGGCAAAAGAGGCGAACTAGCCTATCAGCTCGAGCTCCCTTCCAACTTTGCAAATGTTCATGATGTCTTCCATGTGTCTCAACTTCGCAAATGCTTCAAGGCACCTGAGCGCATGATTCCGTTTGAGGAGATTGATCTTCAACAAGACCTTTCCTACCGAGAGCATCCAGTTGCAATTCTCGAAGAAACCGAACGCAAGACTCGCAACAAGACCATCAAGTTTCTGAAAGTCAAGTGGTCACATCACACAGACCGAGAAGCTACCTGGGAACGAGAAGATCATCTTCGTTCCGAGTACCCTTCCTTTTTCCAGTCCTAGATCTCGGGACGAGATCTTTTTGTAGTAGAGGAGAGTTTGTAATGCCCCGGATGTAATACTTTCCCTTTTGGGCTTATAATAAATCTCCGGCTTCATCTATTTCCGTTTCGGGTTCTTGTCTTTCGGGCTTTCGTCGTTTTGTTGTGTGAGTGTGTGGCATTCATTCATATCATGTAGACATGTGCATTGCATTGCATCTGTGTTGTGGGTTGTTTCCGGTTCGTGGCGTTCCTTCCCGTTGTCCGTTTCGTGTTCCGGAGCTCCCTCACGTGTCCGTGACGTCCCGTAGGCCTACTTTGTTGTTCGGGCGTTTTTCGTTACCGGTGTGCCGCGAGGTTGTGTTGTGTGTTGTTGTTTTGTTGTGTGCAACCCGCCTCTCAAATCTCGTCTTGTTTGGACTCCGTTGACTTTTCCCTCCGTTGCCCGTGTGGGTCCGAAGTGCCCTTACTTCGTGTCCCGGAAATACCCCTGCTGCAGTCTTTGATCTCCGTCTGGTCCTTTTAAATCATCCCCGCGATCGGATCCGTTGGATCAGATCGGAGGGCTCCTAAACAACCCTAGTCTCCAAACCCTAGTCTAAAAACTGCTATATATAGACCCCTAGTCTATTTGGCAAGTCCCCTTCTTCTTCCTCCTTCCCTCTATCTTTTTCTTTTCTTTTCTTTTATTTTAGATCTCCAGATCCAAAAATCCTCTCGGATCCCGCAGGATCCCCTCGATTCGCGGGTCTTCGGTGCCCTCCAGATCGACGAAAACTGCCGCCGCTCCTCGCGCGAGTCAACGCGGTCGCGCCGCTGCGCCGGTCGATCGACCGACCGGGCCGTCCACTTGGCACCGCACAAGCCCTTCGCCCCGTCGGCCCGTACGTCGTCCCCGCGCCAGGACCGATCGAACCTCGTCCGCTCCGAGCCGTCCAGCTGGGCTCGCGCAGCGGCCCGTCTCCGTCGACCGCCCGAAGCGGGACCACTTCACCGAGGCGTCGCTCGCCGCGAGGCCGCGCCAGCCCCAGCGGCTGGGCCGCCTCCCGCAGCCGCCCGGGCCGCAGTCCGCCCCGTGGGCCTCACCGCATCGCCGCTCCGCGCCTCCCGCGCTCCAGCCGGCCTCGCCGCACGGGCCGGCCTCGCCACCGCCACCGCGGGCCGCCGCGGGCCGCGCCACCCCGCGCCGCCAGCGCCAGTCGGCCGGGCCTCCCCTCCGCGCAGCTGGGCCAGCCGCGCCAGTTCGGGCGCCTCCAGCCGAATCCCGCCGGGCCGCTTCTTCGGGCCGCCGCACTGTTCACCGAGGCCCACTCCGCATCTCAGATCTGATCCAGAGGTTGACCTAGATCCACTAAGTCCCTGTTTTACTTGTTCTGTGATGCAAAGTTTGACCATGCATAACTTTCTCTGTGATGCTCCGTTTTGCGCGTGTAGCATGTCCAGATGTTCGTGGAGATGCCCTCTACGTTTTACCTGTTGTAGTCATGCATGTTAGAGGTCATCTTGACACTTGTTTTGCTGTTGCAAGAGGGCATCATGATATACTGCTGTTATGTGTTATTTTCATGCCACCTTTGACATGTGATATCTTTTAGCTCGTTTGTCCAAACGATGCAAATGACATGTCCACGTGTTCGTCTTGCCACGAACTACGTGTTGTGTGTGATAGGTTGCATGGTAGATGTATTGTTTCCTTGTTATCATCGTTGCAAGATGCCATGTTCACATGTTGTGTTTTCACTTGTTATGAAATGCCTTCTTGTTGAGCTCGTTGCAATCGGTGTGTTCACCACATCGATGCATGTTTGTGTGTTTCGGGATCACCGTCATATGTATTTTGATGAGGTGCTTACCCTTTGCCATGTTTAGTTTCGAGGTGTCTTAAACATGCTCTTTTTGATGCTATGATGATGTTGCTGTTTTAGGACTTAGTGAAATTTCACTAAGTCTGAAATCTGTAACGTTCCGATGCCATGTTCGTGTGATGTTGTAGGACAAAGCATGATAGTTTTGGGGTGGATTTTGATTGTTCCTTGAAGTATATATTGTTGTCTTTCCATCCATGTCCTCACATGTCCATTTGAGGTGCTGTAGCATGTTTATCTTTTGCTCCAAACTTTCAATAAAATTCTGCTGCCAGAATTTTATTTCAAAGTTCAATATGTCCAAGATCATTGCTATTTGATCCGTGACTCCGTTGGGGGTGCACTTTGGACCTAGTTGCTGTACATTATATCTAGTTTATGTTCAAGTCCTTTGCCATGCTTTTTGGGTGCTGTAGATTAATTATTTTGAGCTCCCAAGTTGCTATGTTGCTGTAATTTTCAGTTTTCGCTCAAATCTTGTTTCGGGCATAACTTTTAGCCCGTAACTCCGATTTCAGCGAATCTTATATCAAACTTGGGTGATTTTCTGTGTAGATTAATAATATCAGGTTGTTATCTTGTTTTGAGGTGTTTTGCTTGAGTGATGTTTTCCGTGCTCCATGTGCTTCACTAGTGCATCCATCATGCATACATGTTTTTCGAGTGCGCATTGCATCGTGTTGATTGGTGCTTGGTGTGTTTGTCTTGTTTAGATCCGGAAGTTGAGCACGAGTTTTCCAACGAGGTTGAGCACGAGGTTTCCAACGAGTTTGAGCACGAGGACCCTTCTTTCGATCCGAACTTCTTCTCTTCAGGCAAGATGACCGAACCCCGATAACATTACTATCTTTGTCTATTGCTAGTAGTCTCGATCTATAGTTTTGCCTCGATGCCCATGTTCCTCTTGTCAGCCTCCTACTTGTAACCAATTGCCATGTTTAACCAACCCTACCTATGCAAACCGTTGCTTGGCTAAGTACGCTTCGCTCAGCCCTTCTTATAGCGTTGCTAGTTGCAGATGAAGATCGAAGATGCTTGCTTCATGTTGAAGTTTGGTTGGGTTATATCACACTATATTAATGCTTTAACTGAAATCACCTATATATTGGCAAGGGTGGAAGGCTAAGCCTTTTTGCTTGGTGTTTTGTTCCACTCATGCCGTTAGGATCCGTATAAGCCGGTTTTATGTTCCTTGATTATGCGTTCCTAACACGGTTGGGGTGTATGGGACCCCCTCGATAAACCGCTAAGTGCTAAGTCTTTTCCAGCAAGTCCCAACCTTGGTACTATTTGCCTAAACAACTAAAACCTTTCCGAGGGAGTAATTAACCCGAGGCTTAATTAATTCAACCCCCTGGGCCAGTGCTCGACTTGAGTGTTGGTCCAACCTAGAGCCACTTGCGGATACCACCCGGTTCGCTGGGATCTTCGGTATCTGTACGTACTGCTCATCCGGACGTGTCCTGAGACCTAGATACGCGCGGCTACTATCAGGGTGTCGACACGCCGGGAGGATTTGCTGGATTAGCCTTACCTTAGCTCGGTATATCTTGAGCACGGGATTCCAAGGATACTCGGGTCTTCCCACTTTGGAGTTGCGACTCCGCGGATCGTGGGCTTGTAATGGGTCAAGTTGGAACACCCCTGCAGGGTTTGAACTTTCGAAAGCCATGCCCGCGGTTATGTGGCAGATGGGAGCTTGTTAATTCCGGTTGTAGATAACTTGACACAATGATACTAATACACTACCAGCGTGTGTTCCGTGACTGTCAATTTCCGAATAGGGATTCGGGAGTTGAACACGGAGGGGTTATGTTTGTGAGCTTGTAGCTAGGATCACTTCGTGATCACTTCTCGCGTTGCCTTCTCTTCTCGCTCTCTCTTGCGTAAGTTAGTGCTAGTTGCTGCTGCAGACTCTTTGTTGTTCCTTCACCTCATTTCTTTCTTCAGCCTTTCCTCACCTAAAGGCTTTGATAGTTCTGTTACCCGGGAACGGGATTGCTGAGTCCTCTGTGGCTCACAGTTACTTCACACACCAGATGCAGGTCCAGCTGTGAGCTATCCAGGTGATGGCACCGAGCTGGATTGGGAGTATGACGAGGAGCGTAGTCGTTACTACGTTCGCTACCCGGACGATCAGTAGTGGAGACTCTTACTAGGATTCGATCCGCCTGTGGTTGTTTTATTTATCTGAGTTTGGTACTTTGACATTTGGCTTTTGCCCTTAGAGGGTTGTAGTGATCTTATTGTATGATGTTTGAGACTTGTACTGTTATTCTGTGACGTGGCGATTGTAAGCCAACTATTTTCAGTTTACTATCCCTCTTTTACATGAGTTGTGCAAAGATTACCAAACTTGAGATCATTCTAGGATGGACTTATGCCTTTAAGTCGTGCCTCGACACGTAGGAGGTATAATTCCATCCTGGGCATTACACCACTGTTCAAGTTGCTTACTAGTGTAGCACATAGTTCTAGGTAGAAGTTCAACTTAACAGTCTCCACTGCAGTACTGGTATAGAAAACAGTGTTTTGGAACCAAAGGCAAATTTTGTGTGCCTCTGGGATCTGGTGGGGGGTTGCTGGAATTTTAGTCTATTCATGGCCCAGCCCAATATTAATTTCAAAAATTCCTAATAAATCCTAGAGGCCCACTTAGCCCATTCATGCAAGGCAAGGGGCACTACTAAAGTTTAGTCCCATATTGCTAGTTTACAAGGAGTTGGACCTCTTTATAAGGGAGGCTCTTTCTCCATTTGTACGAGCATGAGAACAAGAGGGACATCCACGCGCGCTCCTCCTCCGCCGCCCGCCTCGTCACGACGCGCCGCGGGTTGCGGGAATGAGCCGAGCCGATGTCCAATTTTTGCCACGCAAGACGGGTAATCGAACGGTCACACGAGAGCTGAAACGTTTTTCGGTAGTGGAGAATAAATCCGAACGGTGCAACCCCTTCGGCTGCTGCCTGTTCACTTCGCCTCCCTCTTTTGCTTCGGCTCCCGGCGCGGCCTGCTCACCTCCTTCTCCTGTGCCAATATAAGAGAGGTCGCCCCTCTCCAGAGAGACACACCAGAAGATCATCTCCCTCTCGCCACCAAGTTCCAATCTCTGAGCTGTTGCTACGATCTTCCCCATCCCGACTTGCAGCGTGCACCGCATGTCGGGACAGTAGGCCTCCGTAACCACACCTTTTGAGTCCTGTACGGGAGAAGGGTGATAAGGTTTTTGGGGAGCGCTCCGCGCGACTACTGACCCCTTCATCACGGACGTCCCGGACTCCGACGACTACTTCCCCGACGACGACTTCTTTCCCAACGTCGACAACCTCCTCGACGACATGGCTGGCGAGGATGTCGACCCCAAGTCCAGTGCTGCTGCTGTCCCGTACGTGATCTTCCTTGTTCTATTAGAGGCACTCACACAGTTCCTTGTTCTAGTGTTTGTCCTACGTATGTTAGCTTCTACTTCATATATGCAACTTTCTGTTCTACATATGTTTAGTTACAGTTCATATATGAAGATGATGTTTACCTTCTCCTTGTTAAATCGAATGACTTGTTTTATCACTGCCATAATAGTCATGGTTTATCTAATATTTCTGTTCATAAAATCATATGGTAAATTGCTCATATTTCCAACAAGTAGTACTAGGAGTTGGATGACGAAACTAAGCTGACTAGCACAGTAAGTTAATTACTAATGAATGGAAAGATGGAGCCAAATATATCTCACCCGAGTACGGTGCCTCTCGGCAACTGGGCCTTCTTGTAGTACCTCGAGTGGATCAGCTTGTAGAGCGAATGGTGGTGGTTCACATCACCCTCGTCCCACTCCAAGCTGTCTCACCAATCCTTGTCGTTGCCCCTTATGTTAATAGTCTCGAGCTTTGGCACTAACATCTTACTGCCATAGATGCGCTGCAACCTGGGGAGATTGTGCAAGTGGATGTGCTTCAGCTCCGGGAAATTTATAATTGTTTGCTTATCTTGGCTCTCGGTGTCCAAAGGGAAGATCTCCACGATATCACCAAAACACACTATCTCGGCGGTCTCTAGGCAAGACAAAGTACAATCTTTGAGCTAGAGAGAAATTAATAAGAGTGGCATCGAGCTTATGTGGTGTGAGCCCCTGACGTGCTCATGTTGCTGGTATGCTCTGTGGTGTGGTTTCTCAGCTATGAACTGATTGTTGTAATAATTTGGCTGTGTGTGTGATTTTTGCAACAATTATGGATTGCTATAAATTTGTTGCTTAACTGTGGATTTTTGTAATAATTTGATTCGCGTGTGCTGGTGTGGCTGCTATGCTCTCTCTAAGTTTGTGTACTTAGACCGTACACCTTTTGCTATTTAGTTGTTTAGTGTTTTCAAGCAAGTTTTTTTAGAGGAATGCATATGCGTATCATGTTGATCTATGCAAAATGATTTTCTTTCTTACCGGTTAGCTGATCGAGCTTGTAATCTTGTAAGCATGCATTCTGACAGGACCTTTTTTTCAGTTTGATAACAGAGCAAACAAGCACAAATTCGGACATATCCTTTTTCAATTTGAAAATAGAGCACCTGACAAGCTGAATATCTCCTGTCCAGATTCGCTTGACTGAAACAATCCATTGAGTCAGATCCGTGAACGGCTGCTGTGTGCCCTGACCCGTGCACCACCACTTGCGTCTCTGCTTTGCTCTGCTTCCTGTGGGTGAGGCACGCACACTAGCGAAGAGAAAGAAAAAAAAAACAGTAAAAATGAACAAAGAAAAAGGAAAAAAACTGTTAAAAGGAGCAGTTGCACCGATGGCTTCTTTTGTCTTATCTTCGGTGTTCGTCATGTCAACCGAGTCAACAAAATATGTATCATTATGGTACAAAATTGCATGACCTATTATCAAAGTTTTAAATAGCCCGCTATAGCTTCGCTATAGCACGCTATAGTTTTTAGAAAAGGTTCCGCGCTAAATGCATTTTGTCCAACCACATGAGCGAACATTTTAAATAGCCCACTATAGCGCCGCTATAGCATGCTATAGCTTTTAGAGGAGGTCCGCCGCTAAGAGGCTTAGCGCGCTATTTAAAACTTTGCCTATTACAAAGAAACAGAAGCATTTATTGATTGCTGGCGATAAATCCAGATGATGATGCCGTATGAAAACTACTCCCTCCGCCACTAGTGTCAAAGACGCTCTTATATTATGGGACGGAGGGAGTAACAGCCAAAGGTACAAATCCAATAACAAGGATATTAAACATCATCTGGTTACAAATGGATGGACGGAGTACACAAAGACAGATAGATATGGCGTACATCATTGTTTTAAATAGCGCGCTATAGCTCCGCTATAGCGTTTAGAAAAGGTCTTGCGCTAAGGGTCTTTTGTCCAACGACATGAGCCAACATTTTAAATAGCGCGCTATAGCACCGCTATAGCACGCTATAGCATTTAGAAAAGGTCCGCCGCTAAGAGGTTTAGCGCGCTATTTAAAACTTTGCGTACATTACATATACGAATTGAAGCAACAGATTACAATCTGAGGAACCGTAATCAAGGCAAATAAGACTATGTGGGGAGGACCCTAGCAATGTGACATGAACAAGGACATGAGCAGCAGCCAGAAGATCGGGTTTACTGACCGGATTAGCTGCGTCCGCTGATCAGTTTCAAACTGATGTTCTTGAGACTTGGATGCTCCGCATACTGGTCCTCTAACTGTATCTTCATCTTATTGATGCCTTTACCATCCATCCGAATTTCCTTGAGGTTCATGAGAAAGTGTAGCCCCTTCATCTCCATATATTTATCAGTTTGTAGCAGCTCGAGCTTAGGCACTGCGTCTTTTTCAAACTTCAAAAGGACTAGACAGTACGTAGCCTCAAGCACCAGGAGGCTCGGGAAAGACGAGCCTAGGAAATGCAGCTGATTCATTGCAATTGCATTGCCCCCCAGTCGTAGAACTGGGTAGATCCCCGAGGGTTTGTATGTCAACAGCTACCAATCTGCTTTCCTCTAGGTCCAACTTTAATAGACTCTGTAGGTGATGTATCCAATGTTGTACCGTGTCTAGGCGGCCGACCAACTTGAAACTCTCAAGGTGTTTTGGTGGCAATAATTCCTGACCCAAACAACCATCTATATACATATTGTCTCGGCAACCTTCTAGTGTGCAATAGCCATGCACTGTCAAAGATCGAAGTTGGTCGTGAGCAGCAATGGCAGACCAGAACTTCTTTCGGTTTTCCTCGTTGATACCAGTCACACCTAGCTTACGCAGCTGGGTAAGCGCACTGAGCTCCTTTAGGACCTTCCCCCTTGAAACATTGACAACACCCACTGTCTGCAGGGAAGTCAACTTTCCCGTTCCTCTTGGAGCTTTAACACCAGCCATATGTTTACCGTGTAGACACACACACAGAAAGCGGTGCAGGTTGAATATATCTTGCATATTCAAACCAAGTTCTGAACATTCTGCACTCCAAAATAATTTGACCACAAACCGCAAAAGGTTAGCCCGCACAAAAAGCATGTTTCTCTGGAAATCCAAATATCCGCAACCACATATAATTTCTCTACGGAACAGCAACCCGAACGCGTAGCTGGCATTCACACTATGTGTCTCCCGGTAAATTCTAATAAGCATGTCATCCACCTCTGCAGTGCTCATAACATCACCGGCTGTATGGAGGTGTTGCAGCTTGCGAAGCTTGGCAATAGTTGTTGGCAGTTCTAATATATGTGTGCCTTCAATATCCAATGTTTGGAGGTGACTCAAATTCCCAACAGAATTAGGAAGGTACCAAATATAAACACAGTTTCGTATAGAGAGGTATCTGAGGTGATGGAGCTGCCCAATTTCATCAAGATGATGATTTGTGAACCGTAATGTGTCCTCCAAATCGAGCACTCGGAGGAACCTCATCTTCTTAGAGATGAAATACGGTCTCCACTCTCCATACACGGTGAGTGATCTCACATGCGACAAGTCCAGCATACTATCAATCACATCTTTATCTCTTTTCCAATTGCTGCTAATGACAAAATGACGTATTGGACCTTGTGTACTGCTCAAACAACATCCTTCCTCAAGTGTGAAAACAAGGTTCTCCTCCCTAGCCTTCGAGATGCATATTTCACGGATGATATCATGAAGCTGACAAGAATCAACTTTCCCACTATGATGGTTTACACCTTCTCCCGGCAGAATCATACTCCTCTCCAAAAGCTCATCAAAGTAAGTGTCACCAACTTCTTCAGCTGTCATGCCCTGCATCTCTTTGCAATAACCCTCTGCGATCCATCGCCTCACCAAACGTTTGCGCTTAATTATGTAGTCTTCCGGGAATATGGACATGTATAAGAAACATGACTTGAGGTGGTAGGGTAAGCCATCATAGCTCCTCATAAGGACTGTCTTTATAGTCCTAAGCTCTGGGTTGATCTCCAACTCAGCACTAATACGGCCATGCATCTTCCTCCATTCAATAGCAGTTTTAGGCTTAGTGACAAGGAATCCACCTATAGTTGATATTGCAAGGGGAAGTCCATCACACTTCTTTAAGATAAGTTTTGCTTGTTCCTCCATATCAAAGGCCAAATTAACCTTTCCTGCGTTGTCCTTAAACACCTACATTGATATAATTTAATATTGTTAAGTACTTGGATTAAAGAAAAACTGTTTGAGATAAGAGTATACATTTTTCAATCTTGCTTTAGTTTGTGGCTTCTGAAACAAGTCCTATGCCTAATAAGCTCAGTTTATAGTTATTGAACTCTGCTATTGTAGTTTTTTTATGCTATCATGTGCTTTTCTTTCAGCGCTATTGTAGAGAACAACTTGAAGACAGTCTATTTTGTTTTGAAACAATCAATGGTTGTTGAAGAGTCTATTGCATGCTCTTATATATTAACACATTTGAATGCAGACAACACCTTATTCTTCCACAATAAAAGCAGGTGTGTATTTGCTTATTGATTAAAATATAAGCAGGTAGCCAACTACTCAGTAATATGATATATAAGTTCACCATCATACAAAATGAAGTTATGGAGCGCAAGTCTAGTAATCATAATCTTATGCCTCAATGCAAAAGATAAACAAATGATCAGAAATGTGTTTGACACGCCTTAAATAATTCCTAATAATATTCTCTGATGGCAAACTAATGCAAAAAACATACCGTCAAAAAAAAAAGACTGATTCAAACAGAAAGAAAAGGCATGTGATTTAGTAAAGGTACCTTCTTTTTGAAGAGCTCAAGTGCAGCAGCATCTTTCAGTCCTTCAAGATGATGCATGTTGGTGTCTTTTCCAGCACAATGCTGGGCAACATTCTTTTCCCTTGTGGTGACTATGACTCTTCCAGCATTCTTCAAGCAACTTTTGACCAAATCCCATTCTGCGGTGGTTGATATATCATCAAGAACAATGAAGCACTTATCATCTAGAAGGCGATTTAATTCTTTGACCAGCTCTTGAAGTCCCATTGATGCTATGGCCTTCTTTTCTTCTCCAGTTGTTGTTGCTCCAGCAGGATCCAGTAGTTGCAAAGCCACACTTCTGATGAGCACTTTAGGGTCAAATGGGCGCAATGCAGTGACCCAAGCACGCTTCCAGCCACCAAGCTGTTGGTTTCGGTAGGCGCTTCGAACGAGGGTGGTCTTCCCAAGACCTCCCATTCCCCACACAGAGATCACCTTAGTTTCTTGATTGTTTTCTGGTTTACCAACTAAATTGATAATATGATCCTGCTCTGTTTCCCGCCCAGTGAACAACTCTTCAACCAGTGTCCTTGTGATACTGCGATAAACTTTCTTTAAAGGAGTAGAATAATTAACTGTATCTCCACCGGCACTCACTGGCCGCTGATTTTCCTCCTCTATTTCACTTGTGGACTTTGCTGAGTTGTTTTCAGTACTGATAACTTTTTCTGTGTTCGAACCAGTCCTTGCAACACCTGATGCAGACATGACCTACAGATAAAGCAGATCTATGAGAAAATTTATGTATGACTGCTCCACACAATTAGCACGAAGTGCGATATATTAGATACATGCTTTGAGATTAACGACTGGGGTTTCTACAGTATTGGTACAAAGCTTATGGACCTTAGCATCTACCCAACTACCCTATCATTGTATTAGCACCAGCTTTAAACAATTTCTCTATCATTTCACCTCTATTAAGGACCTTTGGGATTTGGATGCTCACCTACAAATACAGATGCCTAATTTATAAGGAACATTTAGCTGCTACACAAGCAAAGATTTTCAAAAATATAGACTGATAAGAAGTGTACACTACCACACTTGATAAGAAGTGTTACCTCCTGGTGAAACAGATAAAGTGCTTGATCTGATGATAGCTGCTTAAGCTCTGTTACTTGTAGGGGTTTGTCCGGGCATAAACTTGCAATTTCTGCTTGGGGTGTTGTGAGTATGATTCTGCTACCTCTCTTGTTTCTCGGGAAGAAACTTTTGATGCAATCCCATTCAACAATAGTGGATAAATTATCAATCACAACCAGGTATCTGTTGTTAGTAACCTGGGAATTAAACACACGAATCAAATCACTCTGTCCCATATTCTCCATCTTCATCAGGACGTTACCCCCTACAGTTGTCCCTTCCTATGCTTTTCCAATTTCCTGTGGAGAATTTTCATAGAACTGCCTCACAAGGCTGTGGAGGAAATCTCTGGGGTCGAAAGGATGCATCAACCTAACCCAAGCACGGCATCCAAACTTGTCAAACACTTGTTTGCTATCATAGACCTTCCTGATCGCTTTTGTCTTGCCGAGATCACCGCCGGTTCCCCACAGCGCAATCACGCTAAGGTTCTCCGGTCCGCTAGTAACCAGCTGACGGAGATCCACCTTGGGTTTCCCGTCCTCGACAGTGGCAAGCCTTGCTTCATTGATGCCAAACATTTCTGCACTAGCAAGGCTGGCCTGCTCTTCTGCAGCAGCAGCAGCACCACCAAGCTTGGAGCCAGATGAACCTTCCTTAATGAGGCGGTACCGCAGGTTTCTGCTGCTGACGTCCTCAACCTTTGCCCTTAGCTCCTTCACTTCAATGGCAATGCGGCGGCGATCACATAGATCACGCGGGATGCACCCCCAGATCGGCATCTTCTCCGCGTGGAGCCCGAAATCCATGAGGCTGCACCCAGGTAATGAGTACCTTGTGTCCACCTTGCTCCTCGTCGGCCGTCATCAGGAATGACTGCATCATCTGCAGTTCATCCGTGATAAAGGTCACATCGCGCTCGACGCCGAGTTGCAAGGCGATCTCCTCCGCGGCCTTGGACTTGGCATAGCCCAGTGCTCCATTCAGCACAGCCTTGCCCACGCTCACCGCTGTTGCTTCCATTGCTTTGCTATCTCCTGACTATGAGTGGATTGTGAAGGAGTCAAATGCTTCTTCCTAGTCTGAACTGAAGAACATGCAGCAGATGGTGGCTTCACAGGTCCTGCTAATTAATTAAGGGAGCGTGCAGCTGCAGATCTGACATGGGTAGGCATGGGAGGACTTGGGTAGACATGGTAGAACTTGGGAATGGATCGAGGCCCTGATTAAGAAACTCATCGATCAGTGAACCCTTTGTTCAAATGTGCCACTTGCATGCTGTCACATGGGGTTTGTAGCATATTAAGGTAAGCAGGAGTAAACTAACCTCGCTCACGTTCAACGAGGTAGGACTGTGGACTGTGTCGGCCCTGAGGCCGAGGCAGTGAGTGAACTTGCTTCATGTGCGATCCTCCAACTGCAGATTCGATTGGTAGGTGAAATTTCTGGTAATGGAGAAGGAAAAAAAACATATATTAGCCTAAAGAGGGAGTAGATTGAACCGGACGACAGGTCTGAGTGTGAGGACAAGTATGTCTGTCTGAATAGGAAATTTGTATATGGCATCAGACAAGAATTAATTTAGATTAATTTTGAAACAATCGTAGTAATGTGAATACAAATTACGTAAACAATAGCCTAGAAGGTCATTCACTACCCCATTCTGATTTTTTTGTGACGGTTCAGCACATTCGTGAAGGTCGGCAGACCTCTTTCAGGAACGGGTCGCACCAGGCCTTCAGGAACGTGGGTGCGTAGCTTTTGGCTTAGGAGGGGACGAAGAGTCAAAATCCCTAAAGAGTCGTCCCCATCTCTCTCGTTGCATCCCGCCGCCTCCTCCGCGTCCGGCGCCGCCGCACCCCTCTGGTGCTTGAGCCCAATCCCGCCGCTGCCGCCCCACGCCTCCAGCGCCGTCTCCATCCCCATGGAGGGCCGCTCCCTTGCCGTCCAGCCACTCCTACACCGCCTTCCTCTCGTCGAGGGGCGCCTCCCTCGCCGTCCAGCGCCGCCCTCTCGCCGTTCAGCGGCTCCAGTGCCGCCACCATCCCGATCGACGGGCGCCTCCCTCGCCGTCCAGCCACCCCAGCGCCGCCTCTCTCCCCGTTGACTGGGTCCTCCCTCGCCGTCCAGATCTGCTTCCCTCGCCGTCCAGATCTGATTCCCACGCCGGCCAGCCTCCTCACCCTTCTGTCTCCCTCCCAGTCCAGCTCCTCCCACTGCCGACTCAAGTCTTGGCGAACTACAACCGACCTGAGGAGAGGAAGACCCAAAAAAAGGTAGCAGCATACACTTTTTTTCATTATATCGGTGTCTGAATCCTAGCAGAGAGTTGAGCAGTAGCCGCAATGGTCTTTGTTTTAGTTAGATCTGTCGTAATAACACACCTGGGTACTGTATTTAACCTTGAAGTTGACATATTGTGTTTATTTTCAGAAATCCGAGAGAAACATAAATTGGAAACTAGAGGAGTTCTGGGCAACTTTATTAGTCTGAAGTCTGAACCCCTAGCTGAGAGTTCAGTAGTAGCCGCAATGGTTGCTACCTTACCTTCTATGGGCATCTTTATTACATTTGTGATTTCTGAAGTAGACTACATAACCGAGTTGCTCTGTTCCTCCCGTACCAGGGTCTGAGGCTAGCATGTCAGCTACCACCGCAAGGAAGGAGGCAAGTTTCTCGCTACATTCATCCTCTGCAGGTATATTGTTCTTTACAGTCTATAAGATTAATAGAATATACGCACGATTTGGAATGGCCAACATTGTAGGATAAATTAGTACTGTATTAATTTTGAGGCTCCCTTCTTATCTTCTGTTTACAATTACATACAGTCTGAAACTCTGAATGTAATACACATGCATCAAGCCTTATTACCAAGAAACACGTAAAATGTGAGGTGGCGGCGAAGCATTAGCTAGCGCGGGTGCGCCACCTCTGTGGTATTGTGGGCAATCACCAAGTAAATATCATTTTTATAACACATTCAGTTTTTGGATTTATATAGGATGGCGGAACCTGATGCAAACTTATGTATTGTGCTGATGGAAAATTCAAAATGCAAGCACCCGAAAATAGCAAAGCACAATATTACTGTTTTAAACTCGGTAAATTTCTGAAGCTACATCCATTTTCCGTATGCAACAGAGCATGACATGGAAGCGTTCCTATTTGATATCTCTCTTTGTCATATCTCATTTGATACCTACATCCATGCCGGTGCTAAATGCTTTTTACTTGGTTCCACTGCTGAAATTGAGCTGAATTACATTTCCTGCTGACAAGTTATTTTCTTTGTGATTACTAGGTTCCAAACCTGCTGTTTGATGTTGCTGGTATTATGTTTGGTCAATGGTATACCTTCTGGGAGTTCTTCTTTGCAACTTTAATTGGGAAGACATCAAGACTCGTATTCTGGTCTGTTCTATACATTTTTTTATCAACTAGTCCTTATTTTAGTTGTTTTTTAAGGTACTCTGGTCATAGACTATTGTAGTACAAGGTTCAGAGGTCCAACTTGTTTAATTTCATACGCACACTTGATACTGTTATAGTTGCTTTTAGCCATGAAGATTGTGATAACTAGTCTTCAGATCTAAATTGTAGTTCTATGATGAAGTTATTGTGTAGTTTGAAGCCATTCATGCCAACAATACATACCATCTAAATTGTAGTTCTAGTTGCTGGAAAGGACCTTATTTCACCACACTTATTCATCTATGTACTGTAGAATGTGCATGTTCATCTCTTGTTTGTTTTCTGTATAGCACAGTTATTCCTTTGGCTGTTTTTAGTTGAAATCTGTTTCAACATTGGAAGTACTTAATACTTACAATTTTTAAGTTTAGGAATGTATTTAGGAATGTATTTTCCCTGAGTTTGTCTTTTGGAGGGGCTAAATGGAGGAGTTCTTGTTCTTTTTAAGTTTTTGGGAACCGGAGTTGGAATATCATTTTGTGAACAATTCAAGATATTACAATGAATGTGATCTTATTTACTCGGTTGTGCATATTGCTTTGCAGAAATATGAATGGAATCAATTTGTATTTTTGCTGAATTTTGAATGATTTAATGTAATACCTACCAAATTTGCTGGTCTGGACTTCTGTACTGTAGCATTGACATCAGGAGAAGTTCAATCCTGAAGGTGTATTCCTGACGGGGATACCCTCAGGAAAGACAAACTCAGGGTAAAATGTCGTCTGTCAGGAAACACCGTCAGGAATGTATTTCCTGACGGTTACCTTCAGGAATGAAGGTCGTTCGTGACATGCTATTGCTGACGGGGGATTCCTGACGGTATAGGCATGTTCCTGACGGGAATGGCTTATTCCTGACGGTTTTCGGCCGTCAGGAAAAACTCAGTTTGGGGTAGTGATATATATGGGCTAATTGCAGCACCGGTACACGATGGACCTCATTGCATCAATCTGTACTTACTCAGCACCTCAAGCTTTGCATGCTAAATTTCTGTGGGTGGGGGACGATCCCACCGGCGCGTCGTCGTGCCTTGGATGACGTCCCTGCCGATTCCATGGCGGTCGTCGTGTCTAAGAGCACTGGCGCCGACGTACTCATCGGCGCAAGGATGGCCGCGGCTATCAAAGGGCTCATATGCATAGTGCTCGATCGAAGTGAAGCGATGAAGACGGTGCTCGGACGGCTGTGCGTCTTGGAGCCATCCACTGAGTTTGATCAGGGCGAAGCACAAGGCCACAAGCGCTGCATGAAGAACCGCTTCCTACGCGCCTTTTCTCCAGCCGTGAGGTATGAGATTGCTTACAATTGTGAAACTGAATTTGCCAGTCCTTCGTCGTTTCTAAACTCCTAGTGCGCACCAGATTTAGGTCAGCGCGAACGGGGACTGGTTGGCCTATCTGCCAGAGAACGGAGGCATCCAGTTGCACAACGTATACATAAGATATAGGGTCCTGGCTCCACCTCTTGAAGCCATAGGCCTTGTCAACGCGGGGGCACATGTCATACGGAATTTCAACTACGATCTAACAATGGATACATTGAAGAAGATAACCATTGCGCATCCACCCACCAGGTGGGACGCTTCAATGGCCACTTTCTCATTGCCGTCTTTGACAACATGATTGCCATCACCAGCTCCGAGGCTAACTCCAATGCAAAATCCTGGTATATGCTGGCCCCACCACATCTTCCTCCTCGTCGCTACCAAGATGCCGTCAATCATGCCAGGCGGATCTTTGTGGTTACAGACGATGGAACTTGTTTCATGTGGGATCCTCGTGCAAGCGGTAAGCAAATCCCTCAGTACTCTTCTTCAATGTTTACCATCCCTAAGGTGGTCCTTGTTCGAACACGCAGGTTTCATGTAGCCTCCTCTTGAAATTCAATCACCACATCTCAACCAGGAGATAGCCTACCAGAATGAATGGAACAGTTGGATCGTCGAGTGGCACCTCGTCCCCGATTGCAGAAGCTTCAGCAACATGATTCTCGTGCAAACTGCTCTACAAGTGTCTGGAGGAGCACCTGTCGTTCCTTACCTGGGTCGGAAATTGTGTGCGTACACGATGTCGAGTTGCATGGTGTACAAGATGGATGGATGGGCTAGGGACGTCCGCCGGGCAGAATGGTTATCGATCAGCGACGTAGGTGAGTACTCCATCTTCGTAGGGAATAGCTACCCCCGCATGATACATATACGACTCGCCGTCCATGGAGAGGACAACTTGCCATTCCTTAAGCATAGTTGCGTCTTTGTCGCCCGGCACATGGCGCATTTCATGTAGAGGACAACCGATCTCTGTCGCTTTTCCATGGACGGTTCTGCCATGCTGGGCTCTGAAATGCCAAGCTACACTTTCGGATGTGATACTGTGGCTGTTTGGATCGTGCCATCACTGCGCAACTTCGATGACCGAAATGAACCTATGGACAACATGGACGCGGACGTGCTTTAATTCGTTGTAGGCTACCCAATGTAATAAGGATTATGTGTGCTTGTATTAAATTAAAGAATTGCATGCCCATATATCAATATGTATTTGAACTTATGGTTTATTTGATTAGTTTTAGGGGTCATAATATGTATCACATTTTCATACGACCATGCTATTGTAGTACTAGCAATTTAGCACCTTTCCTACACTAAAAAAATAAGGTCGTCGGCGGCGCGGGTGTTGAAGACGATCGGCAAGTCTCGGACGACCGTTAATGTCGACGAGCGCCAACATCCCTGCCGTCGACGACTTTATTTTCTTAGTGTAAGAAATGTGCTAAATTGCTAGTACTACATTAGCATTGTTGGATGAAAATGTGTGATACATACCATGGCCCCTAAAATTAATCAAATAAACCATAAGTTCAAATACATATTGATATATTGGTACGCAATTATTTAATTTAGTACAAGCACACATAGTCCTTATTACATTGGGTAGCCTATATCAAATTAAAACACATCCGCGTCCACGTTGTCCTAGGTTCGTTCCAGTCATCGAAGTTGCGCAGTGACGGCACAATCGAGACAGCGGCGGTATTGCATCCGAAAGTGCAGCTTCGCATTTCAGAGCCCAGCATGGCAGAACCGTCCATGGAAAAGCGACAGAGACCGGTTGTCCTCTTCATGAAGTGCGCCGGGCGACAAAGACGCAACTATGCTTAAGGACAACAAGTGTTCCTCTCCATGTATGGCGGGTCGTATATGTATCATGCAGGGGTAGCTATTCCCTATGAGGATGGAGTACTCACCTACGTCGCTAATCGGCTCTCATTCTGCCCCGCAGAGGTCCCTAGCCCATATAAACATCTTGTACACCACGTAGCTCGACGTTGTGTACACACACAGTTTCCGACCTAGGTATGGAACGAAAGGCGCTCCTCCAGATACTTGTACAGCAGTTTCCACGAGAATCATGTTGCTGAAGCTTCTGCAATCGGGGACGAGGTGCCACTCGACGATCCAACTGTTCCATTCATTCTGGTAGGCTATGTTCTGGTTGAGATGTGGTGATTGAATTTCGAGAGGAGGCTGCATGGAACATGCGTGTTCGAACAAGGATCGCCTTTGCGACGGTAAACATTGAAGAAGAGTACAGAGAGATTTTTTTACCGCCTACGCGAGGATCCCACGTGAAATAAGTTCCAAGGTCCGTAACCGCGAAGATCCGCCCGGCATGGTTGACGGCATCTTGGCAGCGACGAGGAGGAAGATGTGGTCGGGCTAGCATATACTAGAATTTTTTGTTGGAGTTAGCCTCGGAGTCGGTGATGGCAATCATGTTGTCAAAGACGGCAATGAGAAAGTAGCCATTGAAGCCGTCCCACCTTGCGGGCGGATGCGCAATGGCTATTTTCTTCAATGTAGCCATTGTGAGATCGTAATTGAAATTCGGTATGGCATTTGCCCCCGCGTTGACAAGGCCTATGGCTTCAAGAGGTGGCGCCTGGAACGTATCTCCTGTGTACACGTTGTGCAACTAGATGCATCCATTTTCTTGCAGATAGGCCAGCCAGTCCCCGTTCGCGCTGACCCAAATTTGGTGCGCACTAGGAGTTTAGAAACGACGAAGGACTGGCAAATTCAGTTTCGCAATCGTAGGCAATCTCATACCTCACGGCTGGAGAAAAGACGCGTAGGAAGCGGTTCTGCGTCCAGAGGGGTGATGTAGCACTTGTGGCCTCGTGCTTCGGCCTGATCAAACTCAGTGCATGGCTCCAAGATGAACGGCCGTCCGAGCACCGTCTTCATCGCTTCACTTCGATCGAGCACTATGGGGATGAGCCCTTTGGCAGCCGCGGCCATCCTTGCGCGGCTGAGGACGTCGGCGCCAGTGCTCTTAGACATGACGACCGCCATGGAATCGGTGGGGACGTCATCCAGGCAACGACGACGCGCCGGTGGGATCTTCCTGCCACATGTGCATCCCATCCTGCTTATGAACCCTCTTAACATCCCCAGCTCCGGTCGCCATTTCTACCTCGCTGTTGACCGCCTCCACCCTCCAGTTCATGATGGTGTGTGTCCAACATCCCTGTTACCATGCATTTTTGGGTTCCTCGCAGCTGATACCTGTGTCTAGTTAAGCATCCACAGATTGTGCGCATTGAACAAGATTTTTATTCTTGTGAACCTGTGGTTGTTTTCGGTGTGCAGAGGACACTACTGGGGCTCCTAGATGTTGTCTCTGACCGCCATGGCCCGGTGCCCATTCCCATATGTGTTTCATCCCGGGATGAGCTAGATGCTGTCTGTGCTGTTGTTGCCAACCTCCCCTTCATGTCCTTACCACCGCTGGTTTGCTCAAGTTGGTTGGGTGCCAACTTCCATGTTCAGTTCTCTGATATACTTTGCGGTTGCATCATCGACTATTGTGGGATAGCTAAGTGTATGATATACACAATTTGCAGTATTAATCGCTTAATTCTTCAAGGGAAAACATTGATAATATTGACACCTTCATCTAGGAATTATGATTGTGCAATTGCAGATATTTTTATATTTATCCAACGAGCCCAGGCTTTCTTGCTTTTCTGTTACCCCTGCTATAGTAATATGAACATTGTTTCAGGTTCTCTTGATTGTTCATGATCCTTGCTGTGAAGTACTTTTGCTACTCCCTCCGCCCCACAATATAAGATCGTTTTTAAAGCTATGGTACCTTGAAAAAACGAACCTTGAAAAAACAATCTTATATTGTGGGACGGAGGGAGTAGTTAATAATATCAATCTGTGGATTTGTGTACACAGTACAGCGATCAAGATGAAGCTGAGCGTGCATCTGTTCTTGAGAAATCCCGTCGGGCAGCAATACAGCGAAATCAGATTGAAGATACTTGTATTGATGAAAGTCCCAAGCTTGAAAGTGTGGTCTTGAAGCTACATATTACAGTTGTAACAGATGCTTGCTTGCCTTCGCCGGCGATGGGAGAGGCTCCCCTTATGCCTCGTGTGCTGATAAACTATGAATTGCCTACAAAGAAGGTGAGCAGTCCTAATTTTCCATGATATTTTACCTTCAGGACTTCTGTGGCCCAAATACCCTTAGGTTTTTATGGTCAATTTTACCTTTCAGTGCTATCATGCAATCATGCTGTTTCATTGTGCGTCATTGGTTCTAGTTTGTAGATCATTTTGTGTTACCTGATCCTTGTGTCTGAATTTTTCAGGAGGCTTACTTAAGACGTGTGTCAGCATGCTTGGCAACAGGTAACTTAAAAAAATATCAATTGATCCGCCTTTTGGAAGTGCTGATGTAGTTGATGTACTATGATTGTGCAGATGGAATCGTGATTAATATGGTGGTTGGTGGTGAGGTGGCTCCTCTAAGGTCTCTGGAAGAAACCAGTGGATTCGTCATTGCAGAGATGCCAATACATGTAAATAAACACTTCTTGACACTTAAAATCTGGTTTGCTAGTAATACAGTGAGCTCTTGTGGTCTAAACTGAAAATATTTGCATTGCAGGTTTCCGAGATATTATGAGAGTCTCAATCCTTCAGAAATTATTGTTACACTTCAGGACTAACTACTCCAGTTTCTATTGGTCCTACTTTGACTTGTGGGATTACTCTTTGCTTCCTTCATATGTGGATTGGTCTTAAAATGAGGTCTTAGAATAATGGGATTGATGCTTATAATTCTATTTACTGAGTAATGGACCTTTTTTTTTACTTAAAAGTCCTTATTTGCCTATATACTTCTATTCCGTACAACATTTGTATGTTCTTGTCAATTATTAAGGGAATGAAGATTCTCAGACTAGTACGACAATCAAATCTATTCCTAAGCAGTGGAAAATTACTCGCACGAACATCTGTAGTTTTAACAGGATCAGTTGCGAAGAGACAGCCCAATTGGTATTGCCATGAAATGCTGCAGCTTTGTTAGAATTGGTGTGCCTCAGCTGTAGCTTTGTTATACGATCCTTTGGAAAATTACATGATATTGTCTGTTACACTCGAAAACACTAGATGTTGAGAGGGATCTACTCGTACAATTCATCATTATCCTTCATAATTTATTAATATATTTCACATAGTATTCATCTCATGCTGTATTTTTTCAATATATTCCTGTAAAAGGTAAATAGAGTGTGCCCATGCATCCATCTTTTATGTCTGCGCATTTGGCATACTTCATTTTGCATAATGTGGATGTGTAGACTGTTGGTTGAAATGTTATAACTGAAACCGATGATGTTTGCTCTGCTTCCACCATTCCTTTGTTACACAATAATACATGGAAGTTGGATAGGGAACACTTCAAATTTTCCTTCAAGCTGTCTAATATAGCATTGTTCATTTCAATCGTGGTGCCTGGTGGTTGCTCTGCCCTCTAGTGCAATTCAACTGGAACCTGCCGGTGCCATTTATATTACTCCCGGAGTACCTCATTTTGCTACATCGTGCTAGATCTCTTCTTTTTCGCGAGGAGTCATTCAATACAAATCTTGACTCTCGAATCAACTAAGTCACATATAATCTGCAGCAATGGCCTTTCCGCCAGACATTCAAGCATGTCAGTCCCTGGACATGCTTGACTTGCTTGTCAGTTCCAGGATCCTCTGATTTCATAGGCATCTTCCATGGTTTAGAAAAACAATCAGCAGCAACAAGTAGACAGGATTGCCTCGAACATTTATCAGATTGGCAAAGTTCATAGCTCAAAACCAAGTGTTGTACTATCAGATCGAAATGGACATTAGAAGTTAATCTGCTCTGAAAAAACATGGATGCAAAGGGAAAACACAAACGTGCATAAGAACCATATGCATTGGTTTATCCTGTCTACAAGACTGCAATGCGATAAGTTAGCTTAGCCTAACGAAATGAAGCACTAGGGTATGCTCTTTCTAAACATTTCCCAGGACAAAAGAAATGAATACCGAGTTTGGCTTTGGAGAAATAGCGTAACACAACACAACGTGATATTGATTACTTGCCATAAGAAACAGGACTGGATTTGTCCTTTTCCTTAATAAAGACAATATCTGCAGAGGAAGGTGATACCATCAATTGTCTAAACAAGTATAGAAACAATCAAGCTGTACGTCAAATGGTGGTTGTGTGACCCACAGCTGACTGTGTTGTCAATGTCCTCCGGTCCCTGATCCCCTCCCATGTCGTCCTCCAACCTCTAGTGTCGTCCCCACGACCCACATATCCATATCCAACAGCATGCTCCCCTATGAATTTGAGTAATTTTAATACTACTTATGATTTGATCAGACGGTTTAAATTTGCCATGTTGAACCTCAAACCATAACTAATCTCAAATTGTATTCTTGAGCTGACATGGTCAATCTCTAATGTGATACTAGACAAAGTAAAACCGCCACATAAATTATTGCAAAGTCGTTGTTTGGAACTTTCTCAAGAAAGAATGCAAGAGAAGTTCCTTGCTAAGACCTAGTGAAAGATCATGGATGTCGCCCAGAGGGGGGGGGG
>LR738712.1:823922710-823945081 GCA_902687465.1 Secale cereale | reverse complement strand
CTTTAAAATAATTACGGTTTAGGCTTGAACAAATGCGAAATAAAACTAACCTTTAATTTGTCAAGCATAAAACCGAACAACATATGCTAAGCAAGATAAACAAGTATATGATAGCAAGATATATAACATGAAACACTACGGCTATCACGAAGTAGGCACACGGAGACGATGATGTATCCCGAAGTTCACACCCTCGCGGATGCTAATCTTCGTTTGGAGCGGTGTGAAGACACAATGCCCACCATGAAGCCACTAGGGCCACCGTAATCTCCTCACGCCCTTGCGCAATGCAAGATGCCGTGATTCCACTAAGAGACCCGTGAGGGAAGTCACCGAACCCGTAGAAAAGGCAACCCTTGGGGGCGGTCATCGAACTCGTACACTTTGGCAACCCTTGGGGGCGGTCACCAGAACCCATACAAATTGCTTGGGGCAATCTCCACAACCTAATTGGAGACCCTGACTCGAACCCGGAACTTTACACCTCAATGATTGAGCCCCATAGCACCACCAACAGTCTAGGGCGCCCAAGCACCCAAGAGGAACAAGCTCTAGGGTACCAAGCACCTAAGAGTAATAAGCTTCTCAACTTTTCACTTCCACGTATAACCGTGGAGAACTCAACCCGATGCAACTAATGCAATGGCAAGAACACATGAAGTGGTCAAGTCCCTCACTCACAGCAAAAGCTATGGAGGAATATGAGAGGAAGAAAAAGGAGATCACAAAGAACTCCAAGATCTAGATCCAAGGGGTTCCCCTCACATAGAGGAGAAAGTGATAGGTGGAAACGTAGATCTAGATCTCCTCTCTCTTTTTCCTCAAGAACTAGCAAGAATCATTGGAGGGATTAAGATTAGCAAGCTCGAAGAAGGTCAACAATGGGGGAAGTACACGAGCTAGAAAGATAAGGTTCATTGGGGAAGAACACTCCCTTTTATAGGACCTCCCGAATCCAACCATTATGTGCTCAGCGTGCACACGAGCGGTACTACCGCTCGAGCGGTAGATCCAGGAAAATAGAGCAAAGGCGAGGAACGTAGGGGCGGTAGTGCCACCGAAGCAGTACTACCGCTCATCCCAACGGTTCTACTGCGAGAGATGCAGCACACGTGAGCAAAGGAGCTAGGGCAGAGCAGAGCGCGACGGCAGTACTGCAGTAGTGGTACTACCGCCCGACCGCCACAGTACTACTGCTTATAGGTGGTACTGCCGCACTTCACTGCCGCCCTACTACAACTGAACCGGACACGAAAAACAAAACTCCCAGAATAAGTGGAAGTATGCACGGAACTGGAACATAGGAAGTAACGCTCACAAGAGGTACTATCGCCTGACAGGGACAATACTACCACTTACAAGCGGTACTACCACTGCCGAGAGTGATACTACCACAAGGACACATCAAGAAAACCCCAAGAAAAATAGATGCATCAAGAAAATGAGAACTACCATAACTTCTGCATATGAGCTCTGAATTGAGCAAACTCGGGCTTGTTGGATAGATGACGATGAGTACTATCCAAACAACGGCTGGTTATAGTGAGAAAAGGTAGTTGAAAGATCGTGGATGTCGCCTAGAGGGGGAGGGGGGCGGGTGAATAGGCGCTTTAAAATAATTACGGTTTAGGCTTGAAAAAATGCGGAATAAACCTAGCGGTTAATTTGTCAAGCACAAAACCTACAACAATTAGGCTCACCTATGTGCACCAACAACTTATGCTAAGGAAGATAAACAACTAGGTGATAGCAAGATATATGACAAGAAACAATATGGCTATCACAAAGTATAGTGCATAAGTAAAGGGCTCGGGTAAGAGATAACCGAGGAACGCGGAGACGACGATGTATCCCGAAGTTCACACCCTTGCGGATGCTAATCTCCGTTTGGAGCGGTGTGGAGGCACAATGCTCCCCAAGAAGCCACTAGGGCCACCGTAATCTCCTCACGCCCTCGCACAATGCAAGATGCCGTGATTCCACTAAGGGACCCTTGAGGGTGGTCACCGAACCCGTACAAATGGCAACCCTTGGGGGCGGTCACCGAACCCGTACACTTTGGCAACCCTTGGGGGCGGTCACCGGAACCCGTCAAATTGCTCGGGGCGATGTCCACAACCTAATTGGAGACCCCGACGCTTGCCCGGAGCTTTACACCACAATGATTGAGCTCCGAACACCAAGGTTGGGGCTATCTCCCCAACGACACCACAAAGCTTCACCACAATGGAATATGGCTCCGAGGTGACCACAACCGTCTAGGGCTCCCAAGCACCCAAGAGGAACATGCTCAAGGGTACCAAGCACCCAAGAGTAATAAGCTTCTCAACTTCACTTCCACGTATCACCGTGGAGAACTCAAACCGATGCACCAAATGCAATGGCAAGGGCACACGGAGTGCCGAAGTCCTTCTCTCCCAAATCCCACCAAAGCAACTAATGCTAGGGAGGGAAATGAGAGGAAGAACAAGAAGGAGAACACCAAGAACTCCAAGATCAAGATCCAAGGGGTTCCCCTCACTTAGAGGAGAAAGTGATTGGTGGAAATGTGGATCTAGATCTCCTCTCTCTTTTCCCCCCAAAACTAGCAAGAATCCATGGAGGGATTGAGAGATAGCAAGCTCGAAGAAGGTCAACAATGGGGGAAGAACACGAGCTCAAAGGATTAGGTTCATTGGGGAAGAAGACCCCCTTTTATAGGTGGGGGAAAAATCCAACCGCTATGCTCACAGCACGCACAGAGCGGTACTACCGCTCCAGGAGCGGTACTACCGCTAGGGCAGTAGAACCCCTTTGAAAAACAATAGCGAGGAGGCAAAAAGTTCAGAAGAACCGTCGGAGCGGTAGTACCGCTTGACCTCACGGTACTACCGCTACGGGTAGCGGTACTACTGCTAAGGGTAGCGGTACTACTGCTTGCGAGCGGTACTAAAAAATTACATCCGTGCCTACCACCGCTGGACTTGTGACGAGTTTTTGGTCCCGAGCGGAAGTAGCCACGGAAGTAGCCGCGGTAGTACTGCTCCAAGCGGTAGTACCGCTCCCGAAAGCAGTAGTACCGCTCCCGAAAGCGGTAGTAAAAAATTACTTCCGCTCCAACCCGCGGTAGTACCGCTGCAGCCTTTTCAGTACACCAAAACGACAATAACTTTTGCATACAGACTCCGAATTCGATGAAACCAAGTTTGTTGGAAAGCTAGCGACAAGGGCTAACACAATCTTGATAGAAAAACCAATAAGAATCAAATTATAAAAGGCCCATAAGAAAATGGTGAGAACCCTTTCTCGGATAAGACCGGTAAAACCTCCAACACCGAAAACATCATAGAAGACGCATGTGAACTCCGTTTTCGATGAACTCAAGCTTGTCATCAAGATGACCATAAGCTCTAAGACTCACAAAGAGAACCAAACAAGAACCAAGAAACATGATGCAAGGATGCAATGGTTTGAGCTCTCTACTAACGATACGATCAAGCTACCAACTTGAGAGCCCCCCTTGATAGTACGGCAATCGATCCTATAACCCGGTCTCCCAACTACCACCACGAGACCGGTAAAATAGAAAACCTATCAAGGGCAAACCTTTGCTTTGCACAAAGTCCACTTGAGCTAGATGTAGACGATCTTGACTTCCTCAAGTTGGACCATCTTTCTTGATTGCGTTGTCTCGGTGAAGACTAGTAGATTGCTCCCCCATACTCCTCTATGGGTGAGCCACTCTTCGGCATATCTTCACAAGTCCATTGTCACGACAATGGACGGCAAGCTTCAAGCACTTGATTTCTTCGTGATGCTCCACTTGAACTTGCACACCGCAACCTAACCCCACAAAGAACTCTCACGAAGAACATGGGTTAGTACACAAAGCGTGTTTGACAATTCTTACCATACCATGGGATTGCTTGATCCCTCTCGGTACATCTTCTACACTTTGTGTGTTGATCAACTTGATTCATTCTTTGACTTAGATTTGATCAACCTTGAATCTTTCCAACTCTCTTCATTTGGATGATGTCTTGAAGGTAAACATGAATGCTCACAAACTCTTCTTCTTCAAGACATGCTTGCAATAAGATCAACACCCACAAGACCAATCTTTGGATAATTCCATAATAGCAACTTGGTCATCACAAACTCTCCTTGAAACCAACAAATGAACTCCAAGAAAAGCCTATGGACAAACCCTTCAAATATAACTCAAGGCAACCATTAGTCCATAGAGATTGTCATCAATTACCAAAACCAAACATGGGGGCACCGCATGTTCTTTCAATCTCCCCCATTTTGGTAATTGATGACAATCACTTTCAAGAGAGTTTATATAAGGAATTATGCATCACCATACCATGCAACAATAATGTGTGCGCATGAGATGCAAAAGCTTAGGAACAAAACCAAAGCAAGAGGAGCGAAGAGACAACTCTCTAAACTTCCTCACAAAACTAAACTCTCTGAAACTTCTCCCCCATTGGCATCGATTGCCAAAATGGGCGAAAAGCTTAGAAGGCCAATATAAATTATGCTCCTCCATAAATTGTGTATTTCTCAACTAGATAGTGGAATGCAATACACATATCCAACGGTAAATACTTGGAGGAACACAAATTATATTGAGGCTCAAAGATTGCAAAAGAAAGATATGCCACAAAGGCATAACAAAAGGAGAGACACGCAATCAAGCAATCAAAGGATACCAATTCAATCAAGCTATCAAAAGATACCAATTGACCCAACTAGACCAATGATCCTACATGCCAAATGAATAAAGGATATTATGATAAGAGCAAAGGAGTGTTCTAGAGAAACTAGAGAAGCTCCCCATGATTTGTGCACAATTTAGTTTTGTATTTTGATACAACGAGCACAAAATAGGATCGTCGCTCCCCCAAGATCAATAGAACCTCACGACATAGCAACAGAGTGTTCTAAAGACACTAGTGAAGCTCCCCATAATTTATGCACTCCTTAGAATATTTTCATTAGGATACCAAGTGCACAAAATAGGATCATCACTCTCCCAAGATCAATAGACACTCACACCAAGTGCAAGTGAACATGAAGGAAACAAAGGCTAGCACTTGCAACAAACAACTGGTTGAGCAATATATAAAAGAGTCAACTTAAGAGTAGGCTCAACCAAAATGATGTGTGTGAGTCATGGCAAAGCACTTGAGAAGATTAATGTATGGATGAACATTAAGCATCAATATACTCTTGAATGAATGAGATACACAGTGCAAGGCCTATAATTCCCACACACAACAGCAAATGGGTTCACAAGCTCACTACTAATCATATAAGTAACCTATGCTTGTGACAACCTGTGGTGAAGATATAAAAAGCATAGCTTTGTCATGAGGAGGGAAACCAATAGAAATGGCAAAAGCCTCGTCAAGACAAGCAAGAGAAAAAAAATGATCTTCACCACAAAAGAGTGCATCAAGATGCAATGATATAAGATCCGCACTCAAGGCAAAGGCTTTCACGGAGCCACCAAAGAAATGATACAAGAAAGACAAGGTGGCCGTGAAAGAAAGGATATCTTCTAGATATGTAATTTCTCTCAAGTGTATAAGATTCTAGGTAGATGAAAATCATGATGATATCAATCCACAAAGAAGAATGTACACTCGAAATAGTTACAGAAAGGAAGTAATAAGATATCCACAAGGAAGTCATAATTATACCAATAAGATATTTTGCTTAAACGCATAGCACATGGATAGATAAGGTCTTATTGTATATACATGAATTCAAACCAAGCGAACATCAAAGACATCACAACTAGCAACAAGGCATCATTGTTGGGATGCTTTGAGAAAGGAAACAAATATCACAAGAAGGAATGACTAACATGCCATGATGCAACCTACACAAGGTTGGTGCAAGAAATGTGTGCATGAAGTAGATGATGATACTTGTTACCGAGATACCATTGGAAGGATGTAGTAGATACCAAATGAAGGTAGATAGTAGTTCATTGATCATCCTATCTTGACTCCAATAAGCACATGGTGACACCACCTTCCTTTTGAATGAGCCGAGCATCCAATGCATCTCCAATTGTTCCTAGAACAACAACACAAACAAAATGGTACCCAAACTCATTGGGACCAAAGAGTTAGAAACACCAATACATAGGACAAACTCCACAAACATATGTGCATTTATATATGAAAATGAATTTCATGCACCTCTCATCCAAATTGAGACTAGGTGGAGTTTCCCCTATATATTGGGTTAAAGAAAGAAAGCATGCCAAAGAAAATACATGTAGTAAATATGCATGATCAAGACTTTCATGAAACGAAACGAAATGAAAAAGAAATAACAAGTGAAAATAGGATACCAAATGGAGAAATCATCACTTGGAAGATATCTATTTAGAAGATACATCAAGGAATGAGATATCCATTGATACACGCAAAAGGAAAGATATCGGACTCCCAAAAGAGAGGATGGTTCCAAACAAACCAACCCATCTACAAAGTTTCATGATGGCACAAGTACCAAAAAGAAACGGCTTGCCTTCCATCAACACACACTTGATATGGATCACAAGATGAGTGTTCTGTCGAAAATAGGATAGCTCCCCCACGAATTGTGCATTTAGAGAGAATTTGCATTCGAGTACAAAATGCACAAGGTGGGATCACCACTTTCACTATATCTAGAAAACACTCTACAAAAACAATAAAACACGAGATCCACAAGTGGCATGGAAGGAAATGGGAGTTGACACAAACTTGGCAAGAGATAAGACAAATAAAACCAAAAGACAATGTAAAGATGATCAATAATTTCCACCACATAAATGATTACCAATTGTCAAAGACAAGAGGTATTTGGAAATAATTCCCGGTGATAGATAGCAATGATATCCAACATCATCTTCACACCAAACACAAGCAAAATGCAACTTGTAGAGCTAACATGCCACCTAGAACAACATAATTTATACTATCAACTCTAGGTGACAATATCTCAAATTTACACATTTTCTAGGCTTGTAATATGCACATAGAATATTACTCCCCCATAATGTGATACCAATGAAAAACTTACCAAGATGCAAAAGAGAACCAACAAGAGATAATTAATGGAACATTTAGAATTTGACTTTCTCATGAGAAGACATACCACATAGAGACTAGATAATCTTGTAATATCAATACTAGATGGTATTCCTCATGTACACACATTTATAGGATTGTGAGGTGCACAAAGCACATCACTCCCCCAAAATGGGATGTTCCATTAATCTCTCACAAGAGCCAACTAAGATAAAAGCAAGAAGCACAAAGGCTCAACGCACGACACACACATACATGATGTGCAAACCAATATACACATACTTGATTTCTCAATATATACAAATTGGACGCACAGCATATACAAACACATGCAAGGAACAAAACCAAAACATGCAAAGGGGCAAGTAACTTTCAATGGAAACAATTTAAGCACGAGTTAGCGCAAGGAGGAACATTGGATATAAGATAGAAACTTGATCATCCGAATGACTTGGCTTGAGACAATATGAATGATGAAGACCCCTTAATTCTTCATAATGTAGCCAAGTCTCCAATGCCCTCCAACAACGCCTATTGATCAAGTTTTAGCTTGTTGGTCCCCAACCAAGTTGGGTCCTAAGAGGTTAGTCACAATAGGCTTGGCCACCCAAATGGTTCTTTTCTTGACACCACTTTGAGTACCAAAAAACTTGTCAAACACATTGCCAACCTTATCCTTCCCAAGAGAATAGACATCATCAATAATAATTGGGTTGGATAAGTTACCACTAGTGCATGAAGAAGCAAGGTGACCCTTCTCACGGCATAAGTAGCAACATCTACTCTTCACTTTTCTCTCATTTGATTTCTCAAAATGAGAAGCATTACCATGAGTCTTCTTGGGAAGCGGCCTTTCTCCAACTTGCGGTTGAGCACGAGAATGAACTTGTGGCCTCTTCCCTTGTTGCTTGTCACTAATGGCCTTCTTCTTCAATGGGCAAGATCTAACATGATGCCCTTCAATTTTGCACTTGAAGCAAATAATCTTGGCCAAATTCTTGAGTTGTTCTTGGCCCTTATTTTTGTTAATGATCTTGGACCTTTTCTTCTTGTTGGAGTTGAATCCAAGTCCACCTTTGTCATTGGGGGATTTTTGCACACTCAAGATATTGTTGAGTGTGGACTTCCCTTCATGACACTTTTCCAAGTCTTTCTTCAAAGAAGTGACTTGGGCCTTGAGCTCTTTGATTTCCTCTACATGGTTAGTATCAACAAAAGTACTAGAGGAAGTATAAGCTTCATTGTTAGAGCAACAAGGCAAGGAGAGCAATTCATCACAAGATGTACTAACATTGTGAGTAGATGAATTACGAGGACTAGCACATGGCAAGATAGCATTTTGACTTGAAGTAGTGTTAGTATCCACATGAGGCTCACTAGATGTTACCTTGATACTCATAGCCTCATGAGCTATCTTTAGCACATTATGGGATACTAGAAGATCATCATGAGAGCTTGTGAGCTTTACATGACTTTCTTTCAATTTACCATAATTGCCAGATAGCAACTCAAGTTGAGCCCTTAGCTCAACATTCTCCTTCAAAATGGATGCTTCACTAGAAATATAGTTAGTAGCACAAGCATCATCAATAATAGCAAGAGGAGAAGGCAACTTGGCAAGCTCCTTAGAATATGAAGTTTTAAGTTGAGCATGAGACTCGGTGAGTTTTATGAGCTCACCCTTAATGACCCTTGAGCCATTTTTGAGGTGCTCAAAATCCTCAAGGAGTTTAGCATGTGCAACTTCAAGCTTCTCATTTTTAGTTTCAAAATCATTAACCACCTCGAGAGCTCTATCACGGGATTCCTTTATTCTAGATAGTTCTAGAGAAAAAGTCTCCTCAAGAGATTCCTTGGTGGTTTGTTCAAGTTCAAGAGCTTGCGAGAGGTCGGCGATCTCATTAGCGTAATCACGCTCACGACCTTCCATTTTCTCAATGGTGACCTCATGCTCCTCTAGATGAGATTCCAACTCCTCTATATATTTCTTGCCCTCAATGGCAATAGACATGATTTCCATGAAGTTGGAACGAGCAATTTTATTCTTATGAAGAGCTTTAAAACTCATTTCCCCCTTAATTTTTAAGGAGGCAACATTATCATTTTCTTCATCATTTTCTACATCATCATCATTGTTATCATCACTATCATGATAAGATATATTGGGGTTCAAAGTGGGAGATACCTTTGAAGCCTTAGCCATAAGGCAAAACGCAATAGATGATGATGTAGGATCCCTTGAAGCACCATTCAAGACTACATCTTGTTCCATGGGGTGTTGGGTTTCCTTTACATTGTTAGCACAACAATTCGAGGAAATAGATGCATTTTTATCATGGCAACAAGACATAGCAAGCATATCATCATGAGTTTTAGTCAAGCAATTTCTACACGATATGCAAGGACTATCAACAC
This sequence comes from Secale cereale, assembly GCA_902687465.1. Lineage (NCBI taxonomy): Eukaryota > Viridiplantae > Streptophyta > Magnoliopsida > Poales > Poaceae > Secale > Secale cereale. Next base: position 823,935,590 of record LR738712.1, on the reverse strand, counting down.
AAGCATGTGAAACATGTAGGGTGCTCGAAGTGTTAAAGTCCAAAGAAGATGCATTGCAGTAAGATAGTGATGAAGGATCATCCACAATAAGCATACTATCATCATTGCAATGACCAACACTACTCACCATATCATTAACTTGTGGCAAACCACATGTAGGTGAAGTAGAAGAAGTTGAGAAGACAACACGGCCGGAGGTGGAGGGAGAACAATCATTCCTACAATTCTTGGACACACCATATTTGTCTTGAAGCTTTGTCCACAACTCATGAGCATCCCGGAACGGCATGAGTTGAAATATAACTACATTGCTCAAAGCATCAAAAAGCACATTAGAAGCTTGAGCATTGAGATAAGAGTTTTTCTCATCCTCTAAAGATAATCTTTGTGCATCCTTTGGAGGAGAAAAACCCATATCTACAATTCGCTCTAAATTTGGGTCCATGACCCTAAAGAGATTAAGCATGCAAATTACCCAAACATCAAAATTTGTGCCATTGAACCTAAGAGTGTCAGAGAATCCTAAACCCCTAGTCGACATCCTTACTCTCTAGGCGGTTAAGCCCTATGAAGAGAGACGAGGCTCTGATACCAATTGAAAGATCGTGGGTGTCGCCTAGAGGGGGGGGGGGTGAATAGGCGCTTTAAAATAATTACGGTTTAGGCTTGAACAAATGCGGAATAAACCTAGCAGTTAATTTGTCAAGCACAAAACCTACAACAACTAGGCTCACCTATGTGCACCAACAACTTATGCTAAGCAAGATAAACAACTAGGTGATAGCAAGATATATGACAAGAAACAATATGGCTATCACAAAGTATAGTGCATAAGTAAAGGGCTCGGGTAAGAGATAACCGAGGAACGCGGAGACGACGATGTATCCCGAAGTTCACACCCTTGCGGATGCTAATCTCCGTTTGGAGCGGTGTGGAGGCACAATGCTCCCCAAGAAGCCACTAGGGCCACCGTAATCTCCTCACGCCCTCGCACAATGCAAGATGCCGTGATTCCACTAAGGGACCCTTGAGGGCAGTCACCGAACCCGTACAATTGGCAACCCTTGGGGGCGGTCACCGAACCCGTACACTTTGGCAACCCTTGGGGGGCGGTCACCGGAACCCGTCAAATTGCTCGGGGCGATCTCCACAACCTAATTGGAGACCCCGACGCTTGCCCGGAGCTTTACACCACAATGATTGAGCTCCGAACACCAAGGTTGGGGCTATCTCCCCAACAACACCACAAAGCTTCACCACAATGGAATATGGCTCCGAGGTGACCACAACCGTCTAGGGCGCCCAAGCACCCTAGAGGAACAAGCTCAAGGGTACCAAGCACCCAAGAGTAATAAGCTTCTCAAGTTCACTTCCACGTATCACCGTGGAGAACTCAAACCGATGCACCAAATGCAATGGCAAGGGCACACGGAGTGCCCAAGTCCTTCTCTCCCAAATCCCACCAAAGCAACTAATGCTAGGGAGGGAAATGAGAGGAAGAACAAGAAGGAGAACACCAAGATGTCCAAGATCAAGATCCAAGGGGTTCCCCTCACTTAGGGGAGAAAGTGATTGGTGGAAATGTGGATCTAGATCTCCTCTCTCTTTTCCCCCAAAAACTAGCAAGAATCCATGGAGGGATTGAGAGATAGCAAGCTTGAAGAAGGTCAACAATGGGGGAAGAACACGAGCTCAAAGGATTAGGTTCATTGGGGAAGAAGACCCCCTTTTATAGGTGGGGGAAAAATCCAACCGTTATGCTCACAGCCCGAACAGAGCGGTACTACCGCTCCAGGAGCGGTACTACCGCTAGGGCAGTAGAACCCCTTTGAAAAACAATAGCGAGGAGGCAAAAAGTTCAGAAGAACCGTCGGAGCGGTAGTACCGTTTGACCTCACGGTACTACCGCTACGGGTAGCGGTACTACTGCTAAGGGTAGCGGTACTACTGCTTGCGAGCGGTACTAAAAAATTACATCCGTGCCTACCACCGCTGGACTTGTGACGAGTTTTTGGTCCCGAGCGGAAGTAGCCACGAAAGTAGCCGCGGTAGTACTGCTCCAAGCGGTAGTACCGCTCCCGAAAGCGGTAGTACCGCTCCCGAAAGCGGTAGTAAAAAATTACTTCCGCTCCAACCCGTGGTAGTACCGCTGCAACCTTTTTAGTACACCAAAACGACAATAACTTTTGCATACGGACTCCGAATTCGATGAAACCAAGTTTGTTGGAAAGCTAGCGACAAGGGCTAACACAATCTTGATAGAAAAACCAATAAGAAGCAAATTAGAAAAGGCCCATAAGAAAATGGTGAGAACCCTTTCTCGGATAAGACCGGTAAAACCTCCAACACCGAAAACATCATAGAAGACGCATGTGAACTCCGTTTTCGATGAACTCAAGCTTGTCATCAAGATGACCATAAGGTCTAAGACTCACAAAGAGAACCAAACATGAACCAAGAAACATGATGCAAGGATGCAATGGTTTGAGATCTCTACTAACGATACGATCAAGCTACCAATTTGAGATCCCCCCTTGATAGTACGGCAATCGATCCTATAACCCGGTCTCCCAACTACCACCATGAGACCGGTAAAATAGAAAACCTATCAAGGGCAAACCTTTGCTTTGCACAAAGTCCACTTGAGCTAGATGTAGACGATCTTGACTTCCTCAAGTTGGACCATCTTTCTTGATTGCGTTGTCTCGGTGAAGACTAGTAGATTGCTCCCCCATACTCCTCTATGGGTGAGCCACTCTTCGGCATATCTTCACAAGTCCATTGTCACGACAATGGACGGCAAGCTTCAAGCACTTGATTTCTTCGTGATGCTCCACTTGAACTTGCACACCGCAACCTAAACCCACAAAGAACTCTCACGAAGAACATGGGTTAGTACACAAAGCGTGATTGACAATTCTTACCGTACCATGGGATTGCTTGATCCCTCTCGGTACATCTTCTACACTTTGTGTGTTGATCAACTTGATTCATTCTTTGACTTAGATTTGATCAACCTTGAATCTTTCCAACTCTCTTCATTTGGATGATGTCTTGAAGGTAAACATGAATGCTCACAAACTCTTCTTCTTCAAGACATGCTTGCAATAAGATCAACACCCACAAGACCAATCTTTGGATAATTCCTGAATAGCAACTTGGTCATCACAAACTCTCCTTGAAACCAACAAATGAACTCCACGAAAAGCCTATGGACAAACCCTTCAAATATAACTCAAGGCAACCATTAGTCCATAGAGATTGTCATCAATTACCAAAACCAAACATGGGGGCACCGCATGTTCTTTCAGTAGTAGAAAATGCCAATGATATAGAGATGTGAAACCTCTATGAATGAAGAACCAACAAAAACTCCAACATCGAACACATAATATAAGATGCATATGTACTCCATTTTTTATGAACTCGAGCTTGCCATGAAGATGACCATAAGCTCTAAAACTTACAAAGAGAAACACCAAACAAGAACCAAGAAAGATGATGCAAGGATGCAATGGTTTGAGCCCTCTACGAATGATACGATCAAGCTACTTACTTGAGAGCCCCCCTTGATGGTACGACAATCAATCATATAACTCGACCTCCTAACTAACAAAAAAAACTAACACTATGAGACCGGTAAAATAGAAAACCTGTCAAGGGCAAACCTTTGCCTTGCGCATAATCCATTTGAGCTAGATGATGACTTTTTTTTCCTCCTCAAGATGGACCACCTTTCTTGATTGTGTTGGCTCGGTGAAGACTAGTAGGTTGGTCCCCCATACTCCACTATGGGTAAGCCACTCTTCGACACATCTTCACAAGTCCATTATCACCACAATGGACGGCAAGCTTCAAGCATGTGATATCTTCATGATGATCCACTTGAACTTGCACACCGCAACCTTGATGAAGATCATTACTTTGTTGGGGAACGTAGTATTTCAAAAAAATCCTACGAACACGCAAGATATATCTAGGAGAAGCATAGCAACGAGCGAGAGAGTGTGTCCACGTATCCTTGTAGACCGAAAGCGGAAGCGTTTAGTAACGCGGTTAATGTAGTCGAACGTCTTCGCGATCCAACTGATCAAGCACCGAACGCACGGCACCTTCGCGATATGCACACGTTCAGCTCGGTGACATCCCTCAAACTCTTGATCCAGTTGAGGCCGAGGGAGAGTTTCGTCAGCACGACGGCGTGATGACGGTGTTGTTTAAGTTACCGATGCAGAGCTTCGCCTAAGCACTGCGACAATATGACCGAGGTGTGGAACAGTGGATGGGGGCACTGCATACGGCTAAAACAATTGTCAACTTGTGTGTCTATGGGGTGCCCCCTGGCCATGTATATAAAGGAGCAACGGGAGGGGGCCGGCGGCCTCATAGAGTGCGCCCCAAGGGGCAAATCCTACTCCTACTAGGAGTAGGTTCCCCCTTTCCTAGTCCAACTAGGAGGGGAAGTAAAGAGGAGGAGGGGAGAAGGAAAGAGGGGGCCGGCCCCCCAAGCCCTAAACCAATTCTGTTTGGGCCCAGTGGGTGCACCCCACACCTCCCTTGCTGCCCTCTATTTCCACTAAGGCCCATGAAGGCCCATTGACCCCCCGGGGGGTTCCGTTAACTCCCCGGTACTCCGGTATTTATCCGAAACTTCTTCGGAACACTTTTGGTGTCCGAATATAGTCATCCTATATATCAATATTTATGTCTTGACCATTTCGAGACTCATCAACATGTCCGTGATCTCATCCGGGACTCTGAACAACCTTCGGTACATCAGAACACATAAACTCATAATACCGATCATCATCGAACGTTAAGCATGTGGACCCTACGGGTTCGAGAACTATGTACAAATGACCGAAACTCATCTCTGGTCAATAACCAATAGCGGAACATTGATGATCATATTGGTTCCTACATACTCTACTAAGATCTTTATCGGGCAAACCGCATAACAACATATGTTGTTCCCTTTGTCATCGGTATGTTACTTGTCTGAGATTCGATCGTCGGTATCATCATACCTAGTTCAATCTCGTTACCGGCAAGTCTCTTTACTCGTTCCGTAATACATCATCTCGTGACTAACTCATTAGTCGTTTGCTTGCAACACTTATTACGATGTGTATTACCGAGAGGGCCCAGAGATACCTCTTCGACACTAGGAGTGACAAATCCTATTCTCGATCTATGCTAATACCACAAACACCTTCGGAGACACCTGTAGAGCATATTTATAATCACCCAGTTACGTTGTGACGTTTGATAGCATACAAGGTGTTCCTCCGGTATTCGGGAGTTGCATAATCTCATAGTCAAAGAAACATGTATAAGTCATGAAGAAAGCAATAGCAGTAAAACTAAACGATCATAGTGCTAAGCTAACGGATGGGTCTTGTCTATCACATCATTCTCCTAATGATGTGATCCCGTTGATCAAATGACAACACATGTCTATGGTTAGGAAACATAACCATCTTTGATTAATGAACTAGTCTAGTAGAGGCATACTAGGGACACTCTGTTTTGTCAATGTATTCACACATGTATCAAGTTTCCGATTAATACAATTCTAGCATGAATATAAGACATTTATCATGATATACAAGGAAATATAAATAAAAACTTTATTATTGCCTCTAGGGCATATTTCCTTCACACGTGATGTCATCCTCCTTGGATTATGCGATATCTTCGTATGCATGCCCATTGAAACATACCTAACCCACAAGAAGCTCTCACGTAGACCATGGGTTAGTACACAAAGCGTAATAGACAATGCTTACCATACTATGGGATCACTTGATCCCATTCGGTACATCTTCTATGCTTGGCTTGTTGATCCATTTGATTCACTTTTTGACTTAGTCTTGATCAACCTTGCATCATGTCTACTACATGACCAAACCTTGGATAGCACTTTGGTCATCTCATAAACTCCTTGAAAGCAACAAATGGACTTCAAGAAATGTCTATGGACAAATCCTTCAAATATAACTCAAGACAACCATTGGTCCATAGAGATTGTCATCAATTACCAAAACCAAACATGAGGGCACCACATCTTCTTTCACCTAGATAGACTATTTCGCCATGAAGTGAAAAGGTTATTTTGTCCATTTTCTAAAATAATGCTTCTACATTTGTAAAGAGCTAGAAGTAATGAGTTGTGGTAGTTTTATAATGCATATATATAATTTTCCCACATGGCACGAGAGAGATCACAATGAGTTGCCCCTGCCTCATGAGCCGCATGATTAGTTAAAAATGATCCACATGGCTTTGTTGTACAACTGTATCAATTCCACTAGCAAGGTCTGGGAAGAGGCTTTATGAGCCAACCCACTTGTTGGAATCTCACAAAATCTAGACATTTTGATTAATTAGATAAGTTAGACTAGACATTCATATTTACAAACGTCTATTGATTGTTTCTTAGATTTGCATGTTTTAGAACCCACTACTGGGATATCTATAGAGAGATCGTTTATAGTATTAAAAGAGACACAAAAACGTATAAGTGTATTACAATATATTTATGTGGCAGGTTATTTTTTGATCAATGTGATTTTGTTTATGCTCTATTTAGTTAGAAGGAATTCTCTTCAAAAAAATGGCCAATTAAACTTGAAAATTAATACACTTTATATAACAAAATATAGGCCTCGTGTCCATATATATATTTCTAATGAGAGATGTTTGAGATGTATTTTGAGATTTAACAATGTGAATATGTCATTAATGTTATTAATTACAATTAAAAAATTAACATTGTGATAAGTCTACTATGTTAATTAAAACTAGTTTAAATTTAGTGACAATGGTATATAAAGAACTAAATATGTTTAGTATAAATGGTTAACAAATATTTACTTTGCTCATATACGATGTATGGCTGTACGTACAATGATAGAAACAAATACAAGTGCTTTCAAATTATAAACAAAATACTAATTTTTGTTTTAAACTTATAGGTACTGTTTCTATATTTAAAGAATTTAGTAATATTTTTGCGTAAATTAAAAATTAAACAAAGATTGTTACTAAGAGAGAAACAACACTAACAATGACATACAACTCATGTTCGACAAACTTTCCAACTTGGAGAAACTCGTCCGCAAGTTCAAGAGGATAGATATGAGTGTAACTGAATTTTAAGCAACTGGTATTCCCGTCCAAAGAGATATGATCTTTGAGTACGCCATCATGCATATTTGTTACCTAGCTAAGGACAAAGAGATATCAGAGAATTATATTAAATAACTTACCTAGTTACCGTAACATCACATATCCTAAGACAATATGAGTCTATTGTCTAATAAATTAAGTTTTGCATGACACTCATTATAGAGGTAGTAACATAGCCTAGGGTAGCAGGTATATTACTAGTGTAAGTTACTCTCCTTTATGGATAGTCGGCACATTAGAAGGAACATCGCAACCTAAGGTGGCTACAGATTAGACGAGGAAGAGGAGAACTACCACGGACTCTTCCAATCACACCTCAGTTTTGGAGAAAGAAACTCCGCATTAAATTGCCACTTAATATAATGCCATTTGAGTACTCCATGCAGGCCCATGTCACAGATTGCATGCGTTCATCTTACATTTCCTGTCTCAGAGCATCTACAGCCAGGCGGCCTAAACCCTCCTCAAACACTCGGGCGGCCCACCCGGTCACTGACCGGTCATGAAAAATTGAGCCAAACGGGCGCCTCAAACGGGCCTCAAACGCCCGGGCTGACCGGAACCCGTCAAATCTAGCCCAAATATGAGACGCATATGGGGGCGCACGGGCACACCCACCACGTCGGCCTGGGCCGGTATGGCCCGCAATGACCCCACTCCAGCCCCCACAAATATATGATGACCAAACGAGCAAACCATAGTGAAACTCACTTAGTCCTCACTCGACGTCTCCACTTCTCCCCCAAATCCACTTCATCTTCCCCCGCCTACCATGTTCAATAGTGGATCTGACCTACCGGAGTGGATCAAGGCAGCCGGGGATCCCGATGGCTCATCGGCGCCCAACGAGGAGGAGCTAACGCTCCAGACTGCCCTCCGATGGTCGCGACTAGATCGTGCGGTAGCTCCTCTTTCGAGGCATCTGCGATGTCTTGCGCTCATCCGACGTGGTCCCTTCTGGCACCTGCCAGCCGGAACCTAGCACCGCTCGCACCTATCCCTTCGGGGCGCCGCTGGGATGTTGTTGCCGGCGGAACTGCAGCCAGAGTCCGTGGGCTGTACGTATCAGCTTGCAAAGAAGCAGGTGGCGGAGGCGGCTAACAACCGTGGATTCGAGGGAGGATCGAGCAGCTCCGTATCATAGCCACTTTCCCCCCAGCGACGACGAGGAGGATCTCCGCACTGCTCGTACACGACCGCTGAGACGGACACCTGCCATCGTCGCCACAAAGATGCGAAGACGCTCCGCGTGGCACTGGAGGAGTCGGAGCGGTTGGTGAGACAACGGACGACGGTGTCGGAGAGAGCCGCAAGGCTCCATGAGGAGCAGTATCACGAAGCCCGTCGTATGGCGGGCATCATCATCTCGTCATCCTCCTCCTCCACTTCAAACAGCGACGACGCCGACACGCCTGAAGCAGCTGGCGCCTGCTACTTCTTGAGCTTGCATTGATTTTTTCCTTGAAGAGGAAAGGGTGATGCAGCAAAGTAGAGATAAGTATTTCCCTCGGTTGAGAACCAAGGTATCAATCCAGTAGGAGGCACAAGCAAGTCACCAATCTATGCACCTGCACAAACTAACAAACACTTGCACACCACGCGGAAAAGGGGTTGTCAATCCCTTCACGGTCACGAACAAGAGTGAGATCTGATAAAGATAGATTTAAACCAAAAGTAAACACAAAATTATTGCAGTAAGGTATTTTTAGGTTTTTTGTTTTATAGATCTGAAAATATATGATGGAAAATAGACCCGGGGGCCATAGGTTTCACTAGAGGCTCCTCTCTCAAAGAAAGCATACGATGGGTAAACATATTACTGTTGAGCAATTGATAGAAAAGCGCAAAGTTATGATGACATCTAAGTCAATGATCATGAATATAGGCATCACGTCCGTGATAAGTAGACCGACTCCTACCTGCATCTACTACTATTACTCCACTCATCGATCGCTATCCAGCATGCATCTAGAGTATTAAGTTATGCAAATAGAGTAACGCCCTAAGAAAGATGACATGTGATAAATCTCCATCGTATCTATAATTTTTAGTTGTTCCATGCCAATATTATACAACTTTTACATACTTTTGGCAAAAATTTATATGATTTTCTTAGACTAACATATTGATCCAGTGCCCAGTGCCAGTTCTTGTTTGTTGCATGTTTTTATTTCTCAAAAAATTCATATCGAACGGAGTCCAAACGCGATAAAAACTTACAGGGATTTTTTAGGAATATATGTGAATTTTGGGAAGTGGAATCAACGCAAGGCGGTGCCCCAAGGGCCCACAAGCCCTAGGGGCGTGCCCCATACCCAAGGCGTGCCCAGGGGGCTTGTGGCCACCCGGAAGGTCGGTTGGAGGTGTTCTTCGGACGCAAGGAGGCTAATATCCGGATAAAAATCGTGTTAAAATTTCAGTCCGATCGGAGTTACGGATCTCCGGGAATTTAAGAAACAATGAAAGACCAGAAACAGGGTTCGCGAAACAGAAGATAAATAGATAGAGAGATCCAATCTCATAGGGGCTCTTGCCCCTCCGCCACCATGGAGGCCATGGACCAAAGGGGAAACTCTTCTCCCATCTATGGGGGAGGTCAAGGAAGAAGAAGGAGAGGTGCTCTCTCCCCCTCTCTCCCGGTGTTTGCGTATGGGAATAAAGAGGACTTGATACCTTATAATGCTATGGTTGGGTATTACCTTAATGATCTTTAGTAGTAGCGGATGTTTGCTAGAGTTCCAATCATAAGTGCGTATGATCCAAGTAGAGAAAGTATGTTAGTTATGTCTCTCCCTCTCATAAAATTGCAATAATGATTACCGGTCTAGCTATCGATTTCCTAGGGACTAATAAATTCCTTGTGACAAAAATCTCTGTACTAAAACTAACTTAGTTGTTTCTTTATCTAAAAAGCCCCTATCTTTTATTTATGTGTTCTTTATTATCTTGCAAACCTATCCCATAACACACCAAAGTACTTCTAGTTTCATACTTGTTCTAGGTGAAGCGAACATTATGCGTGCGTAGAGTTGTATCGGTGGTCGATAGAACTTGAGCGAATAATTGTTCTACCTTTAGCTCCTCGTTCGGTTCGACCCTCTTACTTATCGAAAGGGGCTATAACTGATCCTGTGCAGTTGTGGGTTATCAACATGGTGTAGAGGGGTAAACCCATGCAATAAGATATAAACCCCATCTTTTTATCCTTAATGGCAACAATATAATCACTAGTGTAGAACCGGGCTATAGCACCGGTTCAGAGGGGCCTTTAGTACCGGTTCTGTAACCGACAATAAAGGGTGGGGACTAAAGGCCCCCCCCTTTAGTACCGGTTCAACACGAACCGCCACTAAAGGGCCAACCAGTACTAAATGCTTTAGGTCACTAAAAGAAATACGGTCAATTATGACTCCCCATTTTGGTCATTAATTGGTCATTGCTTTCGTTTATTGACCTTTTTCAGGAATTTTGGTCATGGCTGCCCTAGACCAAAATTTTGGTCATTAAATCTTTGACCAAAATTTTGGTCATTACTAATGAGCCTAGGCCATGTAGGATCTGATGTGGCTGAACCAACGTGGTGCTGACGTGGTAAGAATGATGACGTGGATGCCATGTAGGATCAGTCCAAATCAGTTGTTTTAATGGGCTGAGCCCATTAACTTAGCCCATTTTTACATTTACTTTTGGGCCGATTTGTTTTAATGGGCTGAGCCCAATAACTTAGACCATTTATACATTTACTTTTGGGCCACGGCCTGTTAATATTTGTCTTGGGCTCAGGAAATGTGCAGTCCATTTATTCAATCTATCATTAATTGCCCTTCTCTCTACCCAACAAAAACATAATGAATCTTTTTAATATCAAAAAAACTATATTGGGCCTTGACAAACCAGCCCACTCAGACAATTAAGTATTTTCGGTCCAGCCAATAACCAACATTAGCTAAAAAATAAAAAAATTATTGCACAATTTGGCAGTCAACCAACACTGGAGAATACAATGATAATAATAAGATAATTCTCCAAGATTTCATTAACTTAGGCCCAACAATATCATTACACCACATGTTCATAAGATGCACCAACCCAAATAACACAACCAGTAGCTTAGTATCAGTACACCATGTTCATAAGATGCACCAACCAAAACACAACCTCATCAAACCTCTGACCTCTAGGTTCAGTAGCTCACTACTCTGCTTTAGTCACAGCAGCGGACGAACTCCACCACCTCCTTGAGCGTCGCCTTGCGATTCTCCTTGAAGTTCCACAACTCCGGCACCGAGTAGCGCCCGCTCAGGTTGTACTCATTCACCTCCAGCAACGCATCGGTCACCAGGGCGCACACCTCCTCGCCGTGCTTCTCCTTCAGCTCCCACAGCTTCTCGTCATCCTCATGGACGATTTGCTGACAAACAATTAATACACACACAGTTAGATAAACAACGATAGAGGTCTGTTCCGAAAATGGAAGATGAATCATGCATCAACAGCTTTTCAAATTTTCATGCTACACAAAGTGATCTTGCAGGAATTGCATACTGTCCAGATGTTGTCTGAACCAAAGTACAACAAAAACACGGCGAACATAGACTGTTTATGTGTGGTACAACAAAAACACGCCTACTTCATTACTAGTATACCGCAATGCGTCACTGCCGGAGACTACATACCAAATATAAATACACAACAGAGAACACACTGGCCGAGCACCGAAATCCAACTATGGAGAAAAGGAATTACTAGGGGCACCTTTATACATTTTGTAACCATGAGTACTACTTAACTGAAATAATACTAGTTGTTTTTAAACAGGTTGTTCAAGGTACCTATATTGAAATAGTGAGGTGTGATGTAATATCTATTATGCTAATGAATCATTATGTTTCGGTTAGTAATTTCACATGGGTCTAATCCTATAATACCATGATGTTTTTTTGGAAGAAATTCCACAATCAGGATAGTGTTGCTGGACCAATAGTGGTACATCACTGCTACTGGAGTGAGTTATAGGAGGAAGGGTACCTGCATCGATGGCGATGACAGCAGCAGGGAAGATCCCAGCGGTGTCGGTGGCCATGTACAGATCCATCACTACTTGGACGAGTTTTGTATGTAACCATTTGAGCAGCAAGTAATCCTTCGGTATTGCCTGACAACAACATCAAACATTTCCATGAGAAATATCATCACGAGAAAAAGAACAGAGGCGACGGTATGGTACACTAGAAGAGAGGGGAGGAGCTTACAGTGGCGAGCGGCGAGGTGAGGTCTCGGCGGCCCACGACGCAGAGGAGCGGCGAGGCCACGAACCACCTCAGTCACCTGGGTTACCAAAGCCACGACGGCGGCGTGCTGGCCACTGGAAGATGCGTGCGCTGGATCTAGCCCGATGGGAGGAAGGAGCAGAGGGAGGGGGTCACAGTGGTGTGTTGGGCGCCGCCGGAGGACGCCGGAATCGAACGGGGTCTGGTGGAATCTGGCCCATAGGTCGCGGCGGCGGCAAGAAGTGCTGCGAGGGAGAGGGAGGCACGGGGGAGAGAGGAGTGCGGGGCTGTGGGAGAGAGGGAGGCACAAGGGAGGGAGGTGTGAGATGAGAGGAGGAGCCGGCGGAAGGGAAGAGGTGCCTGGGCGGCGACGGAAGGGAGGCGGCGGGGCGTCTCCATCGATTCGATCTGAATCGGGG
>LR738712.1:823876042-823912585 GCA_902687465.1 Secale cereale | reverse complement strand
GCCGCCGCCGAGCACCCCCCGGTCCACCGGCCGCCGCCGCCGACCCCCTGCACCCTCGATTCCCCTACTCAACCGCCGCCACCGACCCATGATATATTCAAAATAATAAATTTGATGATATTTTTTCATATTCATAAATATTTTCAAATAACAAATTTGATGATATTTTTCGAAAAATTATTACTTTTTTATAAAAAAAAATATTACTGTTATGATTTAAACAAGTTTGAACATATTTAAACACAAATAAGTGTCAAACAACATTTTTTAAAAGAAAAAAAAAATTTGGGGAGGCTGGGAATCGAACCCAGGACCTCCTGGTGGGTATGCAGAGTGCTAACCAGTCGGGCTAGTGTGGGGGTTCTGTTAGGTAGTGGGTTAGGTGAAACATATAGCTTTCTCACAATACTAATGGCGCACCTGGGGGCGGTGCGCCATTAGAGTCCACATACTTATGGCGCACATAGCAGAAGTGCGCCATTAGTAATCCCCCATACTTGGGGCCGGCCGCACCCTCCTCTCTCTCCCTCTCGCCAGATCTCTCCCCTCTGTCTCCCCGATGCCTCTCTCTCCCTCACCGCCGACGCCCTCGCCCCTCTCCCCGACGCCTCTCTCTCCCTCACCGCCGACTCCCTCGCCCCCTCTCCCCGACGCCTCTCTCTCCCTCACCGCCGTCTCCCTCGCCCCCCTCTCCTCGACGCCCGGGCATCACCCAGGCCGCGCACAAGAGCTTCCTAACCCTAGTTCGGCGACGACTCGGCGCACGGCGGCGGTTGGTTCGGAGCCGACGAGGGCCACTCGGGGCACGTGAAGGGAGCGCCGCCGCCGGCCTCCGCCATGATTGCTCGCGGCATCGTCGAGAAGGACCTCCTCGAGGGTTTCGCAGTCCAGGTGCGCCGCTTACCACACCCACCGCCGCCCTCCCCACTCGCTCTGTAAATTTTCAGGTTTAGTGTCAGTAGTTAGACTAGTTAGTAGTTAGACTAGTTAGTAGTTAGACAGTAGTTTCAGTAGTTAGACTAGTTACATTAGTTTTAGACTAGTTACAGTAGTTTTAGTGTTTTCAGGTTTAGTGTCAGTAGTTAGACTAGTTAGTAGTTAGATAGTAGTTTCAGTAGTTAGACTAGTTACAGTAGTTTTAGACTAGTTACAATAGTTTTAGTGTTTTCAGGTTTAGTGTCAGTAGTTAGACTAGTTAGTAGTTAGACTAGTTAGTAGTTAGACTAGTTAGTAGTTAGTAGTTAGTAATTTGACATTGATATCGTTTTGTTCTGGTTGGACTTGGAGTAGTTTCAGTAGTTAGACTAGTTAGACTAGTTAATATGCGCTGGCCAAGATTACACATGCATACATCTCACCTTTAGGCTTGCAAAGGCTCTACACACATGAGCCAGTGAACCCACAGCCCTTGATAGGTTTGCTTCCACCTACAAAGAGCGCGCTCATTTTGTTGGTAAATAGTTCACACAGACCAGAAAAACCGTCTTCTTATTCTAAATCACCTCTTGCCCTGCAAGGGAGTAGAAATTAATAAGCTAGAAAAGAATGGGACCTTTTCTTAACCCCCTTTGCCTAGAATACTCACATGCACAAGGCATTGCACCATTCTTGCATAGACCGTTTAAGATGAGCTGACACGGTCATTGGCCAGACCAAGGAAAGCCTTCCAAGAGTTACCCCTGTGTTTCCAACAAATATATTGTCTAGTCCCTGATAATGGCACAACATAAAGGCACTTAGCTGGAATTATCGCTCAACTAGGAAAACTGGTGATAAAAGAAATTACATCTGAAGACCTTAGAATAGGAAGTAGCCGTGAAAGAATGGTGGTCACCACTGGTGATGAAGTTTCTTGGCCGAACCGAAAAGATATAGTCAGACAGGCATGCAGACGATTTTAAAGTATGTCTGAGGCAAGAAACTGAGGTAGCCTACAGACTAGTTACAGTAGTTTTAGACTAGTTATAGTAGTTTTAGTGTTTTCAGGTTTAGTGTCAGTAGTTAGACTAGTTAGTAGTTAGACTAGTTAGTAGTTAGACTAGTTAGTAGTTAGTAGTTAGTAATTTGACATTGATATCGTTTTGTTCTGGTTGGACTTGGAGTAGTTTCAGTAGTTAGACTAGTTAGACTAGTTACACTTGAAGGCCAATGACAGCAATTGCATCAAATCAAAATAGCAAGGAATCACTCTAGTGCCCATTTTCAGTTTTTTCAGCAACTTTTACTCTGAAAAACACATGAATCTCAAACCTGAAGCAACTTGTACTCTGAAAAACACATGAATCTCAACTCTGAAACTGTTACTTCAAGCCATACTTTGATGAATGGCTTGAAACTTGTTGCTGTTAATTTTTCTGCTAAGCCATAGTTTAAATTTTTCTACTAGGCAAACTGTTGTTGCTTGGAGTAATTGACATGATGAACTTGCTGTTAATAAAAAAGCACTGTTGTGATATTATATTTAAAAAAACACTGTTGTGATAGTAAAACTCTAGTATGAAAAGCAACCAAGAACAAATGCAGGTCCAGGCCACCAAGCTCTTAGGTTTGTATGGTGCCTCCAGTAAAAAAAAGAATATGAGGAAAATTGGCTCCAGTAATAAAAGAATATGAGGTTTGTATGGTGGCTCTATTAATAAAACTATAGATATCTAACATGGGTTGAACAAGAGAATGCTTCACTCTGAAACTTCTGTAGCTCATATATATGTGTTTTAAGTTTGCCAACTCTGGCTTACAGCATTTGTTGTATTTGTGTGGCCACACTTTTGTTTCTCTTTCGAGGGAGCTTTTGTACTACAGCATGTGTTTTAAGTTTGCCAACTCTGGCTTACAGCTTTTGTTGTAAAACATGTTCATGTACTGAACAACTACTGCCTTGTGATGCTTGTGATCACATTGAGAAAGACTTGTAAAGATGATGATCACATTGAGAAAGACTTGTGATCACATTGTGATAGTTTTGCAGGTACCCCGAGAGGCCCTTGAGTTTGCTGGAATGTCGATTAACTTCCGTTCCGGCAAATTAGGGTACTCCATATGTCCTATTTTCAGCAAAGGTCATGCTGAAATTTTCCGTGAATTTTAGCATGACTTTGCTAAAAAATAGGACATATGGGGTACTTGTGACTAATGCATGGGCCGGGGTATCTTAGTAGTTAATTAAGTAGGATCAAGTGCCCCTTTATTCTAGCTGCATTAAACCATAGGCGGCAATAATAGAGCCAAGTGATTAGGCCCAACTTAGAATTCTCCTTCCTAGCTTAGCTTTTAGGATGCCTCGGTGTCAACAAACCATAAATAATGAAACCTTGGCTTTTAGGGTGCCTCGGTGTCGATAAAAACCGAAATGATGAAAGCTTAGGATTTTAGGGTGCCTCGGCGTCGAAAAACCCTCAATTATAAAAGCTTAGCTTTTAGGATGCCTCGGTGTCGACAAACCCTAAATGATGAGACCATGATCTTGTTCCTTGACAATAACCAACTTTTTGACCAAACTTTGTTCCTATTTAGAGAGAAACATGGCCAACAACGATGAGGCCGGCGGTTCGGGCGGGAAGGCATTCTGGGAGCTGTCCCAGGAGATGGAGGAACAACCTCACTTGTATGAGGACGCCGCCTTCCCCACCGATCCTGAGACCACTGATGGTACCGCGGAGGATGACCCCACTGATGCCACCACTGATGGTGCCGCCGAGAATGCCACCACTGATGATGGCGGCGCACGCACAGATGGCAGCCAACCGAAGAGGCAACGGAAGGACCGGCGCCCGACCGTGCTCCGCACCCTCAAGGAGGAAGTTACTGAAGTGGACTCCGACGGGAATCCAACGGCGCCCGAAGGAATAGTCAAGGGGTACTCGCTTCAGCTCGGGTGCATTCTCCGGAGCACCGTCTCGATCAACACCGAGAACCCGAGGCATCCTGACCACGGGAATTTGCGCAACCTCCTCTTCACGAAGCTGCACGAACGATACAAGTTCCCCGCTCAATTTGATAACACAAGCCTCAAAGGGAATAAAGTGAACAGTGCTGCCCTCACGAAGATGAGCAAGGCCCTGTCTACTTGGAAAACCAATGTGAAGAGAATGATCGAGAAAGGTGAGAGTTATGAGAAGATCAAGGAGAAACATCCTTCGATCACCGAAGATGACTACAACGACTTCAAGATCAATTGCTCGAGCACCGCACACTCCGAATCAAGTTAGTGGGGGAAAGAAATGCGGGAGCTCAACTTAGGGGAACACACACTCGGTCCCGGCGGTTACAGAGTGGTGGAGCCTATATGGGACAAGGAGGAGGCGGACCGTGTCGAGCAAGGCCTACCGCCCCTCTTCGATAAATACGGTGACAAGCAGACCAGGAACTTTGTCAGGACCCGGTACAAGAAGGACCCGAAAACAAAGGAGCTGACCACGGATCCGAAGACCAGGGCGCTTGAGGCTGTTCTGGTAAGGAATACACCCCCGCGTAATTAGCTCCATATGGTTGCATTCTAATCAATGAAGCCAAATTTCTAAATGATTCACATTCCTTCCGCAGGCGACTGAAAGCAGTAGCGCGGGGTCGACTAAGAGCGGCCCTTGGGACACGACTCTAAATAGGGCGTTGAATGTAATGAAGAAGAAGGATAAGCTCGAGAAGCCGACGTCAGCTGGTCGTGTGGCCGGGAAAGGCTTGTCGACAAAATGGGCGTCATACTATAACGCTGGTGGGCGAAAGGAGAAAAAGACCAGCTCGGAAAGCCAGGCGCGCGAGGTTCAAGAACTCAAGGCACAGGTGGCGCGGATTCCGGAGATTGTCCAAGAGCAAGTGCAACAATAGCTCGGAGCGACGATCACCGCCATTATGCCTAGCTTGATCGAGGGGTTGCAGGCGTGGATTGCAGGCGGCCAACAGGGGCCGCCCCCGATTCCCAGCTTCACGGCCAGCAACTCGCAGAACGCGATGGCGGGGCCATTGGTGTCTCCGGCGGAGGCGGCATTGGTGTCTCCGATGCCGGCACGGGAGCTTAATGCACCCGGGTGTACGCCGGCCGGCACCTCTGCAGCAAGCGGCCCCTCCGTCAACTGCACGCCCGCCGTAGGCGATGCCTCGACATTAGCCGAGCTCGACGCCATCATCACGGTAACTAATTAAGCCTCTCTCGGCCGAGGACTTCATCTCCTTGCCTTTGACTGGGCATCCCTGACGCCCTACATGTTTTCACAGGGCGTCGCCGACGTTCCGTGCACTCTCCTGCACTTCGTGAACAACGAGTTGGTCGATGTCGCCAAGGGCAAAATCGTTCAACCGGGCAACCCCTTGTTCCACTGTACCCAGATGCCACCCAACTTGTTTAGGGTTCAACTGGTTCGGGTGCTGCCAGGCTGCGACGAGGTGTTACCTCCGATTCGACCCGTCGGGGCCGACGATGATGACGTCATGACCCTCAGCGCCTGCCTGAGCTGGCCCCTGCTTTGGCCGAAGAGCCAGATTCGTTTGGGGGCGGGGGAAACCACCCCAAAGACATCACCGCCAGTCGTGCCGGTGCCAAGTCGTCCCCAAGGCAAGTCGGCCGCAACGGTGCCGGACTTCCCTATGCCACTGGATCCAAACATGCATATGGCACAGGATCAGAACGACGACGACGATGATACATCTGCCAACGTCGATCAGTACTTTGCCGATCATGGGTACGGTGACGACTTCATGGGGCCTCCTTCTCAAGAACCCAACCCAACAAAAGACGTGCGCGATCAAGCCAGTACCGCGGAGAAGCCAAGTTGCAACATGCGTCGTCTGCCGTTCAGCTCTCAGGAGACGCCTCCAGTTGCCGACTTCACCGAGCCTCAGATAGGCGAGGTGCGAAATATTATCAGCCCCAACACACTAAAGAAGGCGGTCTCTGAGCAGAACTCGGTCCCAATTCAGGAGATCAAGAAGAAGGCACGCAAAAGAAAAACTAACAAGGGTGCGAGCCAGCCAGCACCGAGTACGATCCGTGCTCAGGACGGGCCACCTTCACCTGAGGATCTAATGAGGAGGGTGCATGTGGCGGGTAGGCCGATGCTACCGACAAATATGCTCGATGCTGCAACCGGTGCTATGCGGAGTCTGCATGACAGTGTTCTTTCTTTGGAGAAGCGGCGTCTCAGAGAGAAGGATGTGGCATACCCGGTTTTCGCGGCCAAGGTGCCGGAGGGCAAGGGCTTTGTGGATAACTCCATCGGGGGTACGATCGTCCTACGGTTTGATGACATCCACGCTATGTTGAACCTTCTTCCGCTGCACTACACCTTCGTTCGGCTATTTTCGCTGAGTATGGAGATGCGGATCATTCGCGACAAGACCCCGGACATCGTGATAGTCCACCACTTCTACATGCGTGCCAAGTTTTGGGCAGCGTTGGGGACCGGCAAGTCGCGAGTTCTTACCTCGAAGGCATCATTCTGGCAAACCGAGATAAGGATAACTTCCTCGCGCCTTACTTTCCCGAGTAAGTCCTCCGCCTCAACCGCCCCGTAACATATGAATTCTTAGATTTCGATCGTTCTTCTTTTAACATTCCGTGTTTTTTGCAGTGACACACAGTGCACGCTCATCCTACTAAGCCCCAAATATTCCATGGCCACGTATTTCGACCCGGACCGTCAGTCGGCTGTAGACTACACAAAAGTCAAGAAGGTTCTTGATGATGTTCTCCCCGGCTACGCCAAATCTAGAGGCACCTTCACCAGGACAGCTCGTAAGTACGGCAAGCACGTGTTCTCCCACAACACGACGTTCTGCTGCGTCAAGCAGCCGCCTGGCGGTCAGAAGGGTGCCTACTACGCCATCCATCACATGCGGGCGATCGTACGGGACCATCATAAACTTCTGCTACCGTGTAAGCTCAAAGATTGGGCCGCGAGCGTGTCGGCAATCCAGGACGCGGACATCAGACAAGATTTCTTTCGCATCCAGTCGGAGTTTGCGGAAATCATCCATCAAGATGTCCTTCGTACCTCGGGGCAGTTCTACCTCAGAAATCAACCGTCGAACAGTGACATCGACACAATGCTACAAATGCAGGCTGACAACGCCCGTGATTTCATGACTCCCATGATAGACGGCGGCTTCATCCACGCTCCGGTGCATTGAGTCGAGTCAAAAGCAGTGATGTTGTGTCTAGTTCTGAAACATCGATTGGCTCATGTTGTAATTAAACTTTAATGAACTTGTAGTATGTCTCTTTGGTTTCGAGAGTCGTTCAACTTAGATGTAATCCATGCTATTAATGTCTTGCTTTTCTCTTTCGATCGTTCTGTTGCATACTTATATATTGCTTATGAATTATCTGTGAATTGGTACTAACATTTCGTTTGGCTAGTAGCGATGCCGTCGTATGTCGTGTACAAGGGTAAGGTTCCCGGAGTCTACGACGACTGGGAGGAGTGTCGGAGACAGGTTCACCGATTCAGCGGTAACAGTTACCAAGGGTACACCACTAGGGCCGAGGCCGAATCTAGATATGCCCGCTATCTAGCGGGAGAGGGGAGGGAGCGTTGGAGGAACCGGATGAAGACGAGTTTCATCGTGATGATGCTCATCGTGATGACCGCAGCTCTCTTCTATGTGATGGTAGTTTAGATGAATTTTGTGTTTTCTATTTAATTCTATTTCGTTTGCTGGTATTTTATGATGCTACATATTGTACACGTTATGCATATATATAAATAGAATTTTTCGTAGAACGGATAACATATATATATATAGGGTGGGTCTATTCTCATAACACCCCTTAAGACCTTATTCTCCTAACAAAAAGCTTATTCTCCTAACAACCCTCCCCCACCCCTACAGAGCTTCTAGCGCGGGAGCGCCCCCCGACGCCGGCGTCCTCCCCGACCCCTCCCCGCCTTCTAGCGCGGGAGCGCCCCCGACGCCAGCGTCCTCCCCGACCGCTCCGTGCCTCCTAGCGCGGGAGCGCCCCGGCCGCGGGCCTCTTCCCCCACCCCTCCGCGCCTCCTAGCGCGCCAACTGCCAGGCGGCCGGCGGCGACACCCACCCTTCCCCACCTTCTTCCACGCCACCGCCCCCGGCGGCCGGCAGCCACCCCCCACCCCTCCCCGCCTTCTTCCGCGCCAAGCACCACGGAGAGAGAGCCAAACGGCCGGCAATGCAGTCCGGCGGCGGCGTTTAGGAAGCGACGGCGCACATCACCTTCGCCCCCAAGACCACCTGGGGGATCCGCCGCTGAAGCATCCTGCCTCAGTCATGCATGACAGGGGGAAGCGAACTGCAAAGATGACTACTCCATCGCATTCGCCGTGGATGCGAACTGCAGTGCACAATCTGACAAGAAGCACCAGGAAAAGGACGTAGATCAACACATATGCAGTTTTACATTTTAAAAAACATATTAACTTGTAATATGTTTGATAAAATGCAGTTCTCTTCTATACGAAAAAGAAAATAAGATCTCAGAATGCGCTTCTCTTCTGTATAAGAACTCTGAGATCGGAATGTCATTTGGAGAATGCAGTTCTCTTCGTCGTATAGAACCTGACATGACCATGAATCAATACAGAATGCAGTTAGAAGACAAAAAATGTAGAGTCAGACTAGGATTCGCGTACACTGCAGTGCGTGCGTCGCGTTTAAAAGCTTGCAGTGCAGTACGCTTCGAGTACACAGTGCAGTGCGCTTAGTGCAAAAAAAATATGTGAAAACAAAAACTTGGCTGCAGTGCGGATGAATTTTGAAACTCGATGACAAACACGTTGAATTCGTCTTTGCAGTCCCATGTGATAAGGTGAGATGCAGTGCGGATGCATATATTTAAAAAAAACTTGGCTGCTAATCATATGAGATAACGCAGTGCGCTGCGAACATGTTACAACTCACAAGGAGGAGTTGGCTGAAAAGCTCCATTATGCACATATTTGACATTGTCACCATCTGCCACCAAAAAAAAAACACACAAAAACTAACTAGACCGGTATATACAAAAGCACACAGCATGGTGTTTACAGCTTTGCACATCGAGAACTACACACAGCGACCATACATTACTGTTTACATAAAGTTCTGGAGCACCCGCGAAAAAGACATCAACACACCTAGAAAAAGATCTGCTATCATTTATGCCTCATCCTGCTCCTGCGAATGCAGTCTTCGAGAGAAGCCAAGAGAAATGCAGAGATTTATTAGATCCTCCGGGAACTCGGTGACAACGACCATGTTTTCTGGGTGGAACAGAATCTGGAACAAAAACTCAGCCTTCCAATCGTGAATAACACCTTCCTGCGATGAAGTAAAAAATAAAATAAACAAATATACAACATCATCTATGAAAAAAGAAACTGACGAAAAAAATATCAAGGAATGTGGAGATATTGCTGAGTTAAAAAGAAGATACTTACACTACGCTTTCCGAATTTCACAACAAAGGTTTTGCCGTCGTAATACTGAGCCATCTTCAGAACATAAAAGCCGCACTCGTTGGGGCCCTGCTCAGGGGTGCCCAAATAGCTAGCTTTTTTTGAAACATCCACCCAGTCTACCGACTCCTTTCTCTTGTACTCTTTTTCTCCATAAACCCTCTTCAACAATGCAGACATCCTGATCATCTGGTGGAAAATAAAAAAAATAAAAATACACATCACAACAAAAATTGTTCAACACGCCCACGCATGAAAAAAAAAACAAGAAAGGTGAAAAAAAAGAATTTTTTTACCATTTCAGTGCGGTCGCTGTGGTACTCAGACTTATGCCACCGCGTCGTTTGATCAACTGGTCCGCTGTACCTCCTAGTGTCATGAATGTCAAGGGTCGCGCGGTGCCTATTCATCGTGTATAGCGAATAATGCTCGTCTTTCAACCATGGTAACAGAATCTGATTTTGTTTCATCAAATTTGTTATGGGATCGATCAAGTGAAAAAGGGATTACTGGAAAAAATTGGGAGAGAAAATAAATACAAAAAGGCTGAACAAAAGCAAATTTGATAACTTACTAATTTGAATCAAGAAGGTTCTCGTCATCACGGACATAAAGTTCGAACTGCTGTGCTGCATCTTCGACGTTAAACTTGCCGTGGATAAAAGGCAACACAACATTTCCTTCTGCATCTCTATCCGCATGATCATTCATTTGAAGCACATACTGCGTGTGGGTAATTCACAAAAGAAAGTTAATGCAGTTCACCTTAAAAAGATGTTCGCTCCGACGCTTAATAAAAAAACGGATCACGCTTCTCTAAAAAACAGTATGCAGTTCACAAATTCTCACCATAATTTGTTTCGTTTTAAGATGCATCGGTTAAGACACACAAAAAAATGTATGCAGTTCAGTACATTCTAAAAACAAATTATTATACACTGTTTACTGCAGTTCACTAGAGCAGGAAAAAAAATAAGAAAAAAAAGAGAAATACCGTGATAAACAAAGGGGACAGCAGAACACGTTCTCCAGATCGATAAACCACATTCATACTCTCGTCATTCTTCTAGAACCTGATGATATGATCCATCAATTCCGAGTCCATAAAACCACCTTTGGTGAAAGTTAAGAACATGTAGTCCACAGACACGGTGTAGAGTTCGATAGGATTCCTGTGCAGGAAAAGCGCGGACCTGCACAAAAGAAACGGCAAAAGGTGGGGGGGGGGTTAGTAGCACAAAAGCAAAAACACAGAAAAGAACATTACACACATTAAAAATCAAAAAAATATAAAAAACTAACGAAAAAAGAACTGACTCGCTGTATTTCTGCCTGAATTGTGTGCTCGTGATGAGTTGCAAGACTTTCCTCATCTCCACAAGATGGCTGAATCTCGTAGGATTCTACTTCTCTACAGGAGATCGAAATTTTGATGGCTTCTGCACAGGCCTCCTATTTGATAGAATTAGTGCCTCGCTGTCCGTCGGGCGTTCCACAGCTGCGCTCCTGGTCCTCCTAGGCACTGGTGGTGGCCTCTCAAAATCATCATCGCTATCTTCAGCATTCGGAGGGCTCGCAGCTTTCTTCCCATGCTTGACATTGACAGGAGATTTCTCAAGAGCTTTTACATTCGAAGTGCCGGCGCCACTCCTCAACATCTTACACGCAGGTTCTTTCACGACCTTAACGGGGGGTTCATCAAGGACAACTTTCTGAATAGTTGGAGTATGAACCTGAGTTTCAAACAAGGAAATACCACCTTGGTGTGCGCCTTCATCAAAGCCTGCACAAAAAAATGGATAATGAGCAAAAGTAGTGAAAAAGAATCATCAAGTTCCCTAAGGAAAAGTCATTTCAAACACGCAAATGGGGTTCTACTAAAAAGCTTAACAAAAGTAGTCGACCGCCCCTCTCTGTACCAATGAAGTTCACTTAATAAAAAAGGTGTGTGACTGAAAAAAAATGTAATAACCTTCTTTAAAAATTAAAAGTGATGTCAGGTCCAGACATCAATGCGACGAGGTCAGCCAACTATAGAGCATAGCCTTCCTGATGTAGCCAATGTGCTCCTTCCCAAACTTGGCAATCGTTTCACCATCCCAGGTCTGCATGAACTGGAACATGTAAAATCCACAATCATGCCTGCAAAGAAAACCAACACAAAACACATTAACAATGCAGTTCACTCAGTAATAAAAGTGCTACTGATGTTAGTAAAACAATGCAGCTCCATACACACAAGAAAACGAGGGAAAACAACCAATAACACATTAATAATGCAGTTCGCTCAAGGGAAAAGGTGCTTCTAATTTAGTAAAAACAATTCAGCTCACTTACACAAGAAAAAAATGAAGGAGGAAAAACAAAAAAGGAGAATAGGTACAAACCCGTTTCCCTGTTGCGGGACGTTAATATGAGTCAGCGCATAGCCGTCCAGGGTGGGAGGGTTCAACGGCTCGTCGCAGCTTGCGCTGCCATCTTTCCAGACTTTTTTGATGTTCCTGACCATTTTCCTGAAGACAACACTTGCAGCAGCGCTGTCTCCTTCGTTCAATGAGTCCAGAAGCTCAAAACGCTTCTCTCGCAGGTTCAAAGTGACCAAGCAGTAGTGGCCTATCGCGTCCTTCACTGTTGCGGGAGGAGGGTCAAATGTTGCAAACATAATCTGAAATAAAAAAAAAGAATAAAACAAAACAGATGAGAAAAAATAGAAAAAACAGAAAACTTATTTTCAAGATGATGAAAAATGGTCAAGATGCGTTACCAAGTTTTTCTTGTCCACACGTTCCTCTGCGCTTGAAGAAAACATCTTTTTCAAAGCCCTATTTGTGGCACCGCCGTTCCAAATGGAATTCTGCAAAAAAGACAAAACCAGAGAGTTAATGAAAAATGGTTATAGCACAATTAAAAATTGGACGAGGGGATAAAATATAAATTAATGAAAATGCTTACACATAGGTTGTACGGGACAATCATAGTTTGAGATCCTTTGAACCTTTCAGCTAGCATAGACACGCCAATGTTTGCGAGGCGCGTGCTCAGCGTTCCATACGACCAAAAAGACTCGCCAACATGACCGATAGTAATGTCACCAAACTCGCCCTTGAACGCAACTAGATGCCTTCAGATAAGAAGAAAAAAGCACAACAAAAAGTGATAAGATGAGAGCGTCCCTGAAAAAATAACATATTAATTAACCAGGGCGTAAGACAAAAAATGTCGTACTGCTTCTTCTTGTCCCTCCTAGCCCTCGTAACAGCATCATACAACTCATTGTATCTTCTCATAAGAGCTGGATCAATCCTTGAAAAAGTAACAACAGGTAATTCCTCATCTGCATACAGGGTCGGGAAAATATCAGATTATAAACACACACACGGTCCATTTCGCCCCCGGCAAAAGAACAAAAAATAATGCAGTTCGCTTACCTTCGGTTTCGGAATAAACTTCCTGCGGCTGCTCATATACATCTTCGCTGAGCGTCAAGTGCTCCAGCCCGGTAATATCATCGTCAAGCGGCGCTTGATTACTCATGTCCTGAGAGAGTCTTGGTTGTTCCTCTTCAGAATCAATCGGAACAGTCTCCGCTGGGACTTTGGTTGTATCGGCTGGGAAAGCCAGATTGCCGACAGATTGCTCGGGGGCGCGAGGGACCACACAAAATTTCTCAGGCACCTCGTCGCCAACCAACAAAACAGTAGGCCCAACAACACCATCGATGCCAGCGGATGTCCTGGCATCATCAAATCCGACTCTACGAGTTCCTTCTGTCTCTTCTACAACTTCAACTGTAACACCAGGAGCTCCTTCTTTCTCTTCATCCTTATCACAATCCACGATGTCCTCCCTTCCTTCTCTCTCTTGTACCTTATCAGCCTCAACAGGACACTCCCCTCCTTCTCTACCTTCTGCCTTATCAACCTCCGCATCAGGCTGCTGCCCTCCTCTCCCTTCCACGTTATCATCCCCAATGTTGCGCTCCGCTTGGATTTCAACATTTAATCCGCAGTTCTGATGAGTTAACAAAATAAAACACATTACACAAAAAAGCTAGAATGCAGTTCACTAATAAAAACGGACCATGAAGCTACCACGAAAAATAAAAAATAAAACACAAAAATGCAAAAATTCTCTATACTCACCAGGGGAGCGTCTTCGCCTTCCATCTCTTAACACTTGTCAGCCTCCTCATCCTTGCCAGCGTCGTCACCATCTGCCTCCTTCCCATGTATCTCCATGTTTGATTCGGCAACCTAAAAAACATTAAAACATAAATAAAACTATTATCCAAATCTGCAGTTCTACAACAAAAAACCAACACCAGATCATGCAGTTCACTGCTAAAAAAAAGATGATGCTTCTTCTCTAAACAACAACTGCAGTGCACTACTACTTCTGGTGCATAAAAATACAAAAAAAAAGGTTAAAAACTGCAGTTCGCTGCCACTGCTGGTGCAAAAAAAATATGATTGTTTGTTTTTGACACTACAAAAAAATCAAACAATGAAGTTCATTGTAACAAAAAAATAATAATAGGAAGAAATCAAACCTTGTCGATGACAACTTCGTCAATAGGATTGTCTTTGGCAGCTTCGTCAACGGGGGGTAATGGCCTGCCAAACAAGTAATAAGAATCAACACCGTCGTGGCCCTGGTGCTCATCAACACGGCCAGCGTTGGCCTTGGAAGATTCTCCAACACACTGCAAAAAGAACAAAAGGATAGAAAAAACAAATAGTCAATGACACAAACGCACAGAAAAAATAGATAACAAAATATGGGTAAAAAAACTGTTCACATATGGAAAAAATACATACATCCACATCTGCGGGGTCGGGCAGAGAAGGCCGGACAACATCTTCGTGCCTGTTCATTTCCTTCACGATTGCATCCGCTTCCTGCTCATACGTAGCACACCTGTCATCCTGAGACTGCTTAAACTGAACGAATGAAGATCTAATATTCGTTACAGCCTGCTTAAGGAATTCAAGCTGCCCACGGTCAAAGTTATGAGCGGCCTCGATTTCTGCTTCAAAAGGGCCTTTGCCTTCAGGAAACAAACCGGCAATATTCCTCATCCTGGAGCCGGATGTTGGGAAATCACTAGTTATATTGATGACCCTATCGAGAAGCTCATCGACCTGAACAAATCTATTGCGATCACCAGAAGCCTGGCCAGAAAAACCTCCAGCAGCCGCCCTAGCAAAACCAGGACCCCGTCGAATTGGAGCCGCCCTAGCAAGAGGCTCACAAAACATTTCAGGGGCTTCAGCAACTGCAGTCCGCTTATACACAATGTCCGCTTCCGCCTTCCACTGAAAAAATTAACAAAAAAAGAGATGCAGTTCACAAAAAAAAGTACATAAGAGGTTCACATTTTAGCATGCGTGAAAAAAAAGGAATAAAAACAAAAACAAAACATGGCTATGCACTCACCGGCAGCTTGCCAAACTTGTAAGAGTCCAGGTGTATCTTTCCCCTGACAACGATGTCGGCGTTGTGAATCTTCTTCAACTGCACATGGGACAGTATTGCGGCGCACGGAGTGCGTTTATCCATCACCGATACTTTTCGAAGGTTCAAGGAATCCAGGTACATGAACAGGGGAACGATGGTGCAACCCTCAGCGCAGTTCTGCTTCCTCCATGTAGAATTCCACTTGTACACAGCGGCCTGCAGCTCGTCGACAACAAGCTGACAAAAATCCATGCTAGCCATAGATGCAATATCCAAGTTTTCAACCATAGAAGCTACCCTGGACAACCGAGTTGCGGGGCTGGGACAAAGCAAGCACTGGAAGACAATGAGAAAAAAAACCTTCACCGTCTTATCAACCTTCGCAGGGTCCGCAGCCAGCGTGCGAAGTAAGGTAAGTAGGTCCTTCGCATCTATGCTACGAGAACGGTTGAACCCGAGTTCATCCTTCAGGTTAGTCAGCGAATCGTCATGGCCGCTAGCAGCAGGCCTGGGAGCAGTGTGAGAACCCATAGGGAAGTCGAAAATGTGATGGACAGCCTCGCGATTGATTTCCAGAACCTTGTTTGGCCCACAGTCCAGTCTCATCGTGTCGGGGTCGATCTTTCCCATCAGCTTGCACATCAAAACACGAGAAACATTCTTCTCTAATTTCAGGTCAAAGACAATGCCAAAACCTGCTTGCCGCACCAAAGTTCTGTGCACCTCACCCAGCAAAGCGACAGCTTTGATTACATTTGGAATGGACAGCCGAACAGTCTTGTTGAAACGCCATTCGTGCGCACCATCGTCTTCAGACCTCTTCCTCTTCGTACTCTTAGCAGCCTACAAAAAAAAACAAAAGAATAAAACATGCAGTTCACATCAGCAAAACTCATGCAAAAACAACTTAAAAAAAACAGAAGAAAAAGTAAATAAACAGTGTATACCTTACTAACATCAACATCCTCCTCATCAGAATCACTGTCCACAGCTTCTTCAGCTGCATTTTCCCGCGCAAGCTTAGATCGACGCTCAGAATCAACACCAGAGTGATCGTCCGCGCGTCTCCGCTTTCCTTGAATCCCGCCCACATCAACCTCGGCGTAATTAGGTCTCTTTGAGTAATCAACACGCGGGCTCCGGCGTGGAGAACTTAAACCTTGCTCGGCGACAGTGTTGAGTTTCCTCTTCACAGGATTCTTTGCGGGGGCAAATTTAGCAGACTTCTTTGAATCTGCAATCCTCCTTCCTATCTCCTTACCCTCCCCTAACTTTACTTGCTTCGCCCTATGAGCCTTCACGAAAGTATTACCGAGCGCAATAGCTTTCTGCCTTCTCCTCTCAACATCGGCTGCAATCTGATCAGGGACCATCCAATCCTGTGTAACTGGCTCTGTGCCATCAACAGATTGCGACTGGGTTTCACTCAACTCAGGTGGAATGTTGACCTGATCAGACGTACCGCCACCGACAACATCGGCTGTGAAATAACGTGTAATCAAATAGTTAACGCCACCACCCCCTGACCCACCAGGAGATAAAACTGTGGGTGAGAAAAAACATAAGAAAAGATGTGTGTGTGAGATGATGACCTAAACTTAATGCAGCTCATATCAACTTGGAAAAAACAAAAAAAATGTACAAATGCAGTGCACTTTTCCAGCAGTTTATGTTTAACAATTAAAAACATAACAGTAAACCTAAAAAAATGTAGTTCATGTCGCTTGAATATCGTATTCACACGTGTCTGAAAAGTGCACATTGGCACAGGGTTATATGATGCAGTGCACTAATTCGTTCAAGTGACCAATTGACCGCATATAAAAAAAAGAAGTGCGCTTAGATATGCCAAACAAAACAAATTCATGCAGTTCTGTGAGAGGCAAAAACTAAAACTTAATGCAGCTCATATCGATTTCACAAAACCGCATAGTGGATAGGCAAAAAAAATACAAAGCAGTGTCCAAAATACAGTGCTCTTTTAGCAGTTTATGTTTAACAAAAAAAACATAACAACTAACTTAATGTCCTTCCAAAAAAGTAAAAAACAATTAACTTGACGCAGTTCATATCAGTTTGCCACGCGTGTCTTAAGAAAAATGCCTTACTAAAAAGGGATCTAAGATGCAGTGCACTATTTCGTTCGACAAAAAAGATGTAAATTGACACTGAATGAAAACTGCAGTTTAGTTTAATGTAGTTACCAGATGGAGAAGCCGTTCTACCCGGTGACGCATCAATTGGTGAGGAAGAAGCCATACTGTGCCTCCAATCAGCAATGGATGATAATTAAAACCTAAACCTAGACAGCAAACGCCAAATTCAGGCAGAGAAAAACTTTTAGTCCATAGGGAGTTGCAATTTCAAGCATACAAAAACAACCTTAAGAAGAGAATGCTGGCACGAAAAATAACCCTAGCACAAGATCTGGACCGGATTAGGGGCGGTTTGGGGCTCACCGTGGGACGAAGTGACGGCAGGACGAGGCTGGTGCGGACGGCAACGGCGGAGGAAGCGCCCTACGGACGGCGGCGACTGCGGGCGTCGTCGCCCTCCACCACGAGTGAGCCCCTACGGACGGCGGCGGCTGCGGGCGTCCTCGCTCTCAACCACGGGAGCACGAGGGTGGGGGGGATTTCAGTGTGGGCACGGGGGAGAGGGGAGTGGAGGCGGGCAAGGGGGCTGCAAGAGAGACTTAATGAATAAAAGCCCGTCCGACAGGCCCACAGGTCATAGACAAAAATATAAAAAAACGTCTCGGTGTTGTAACACGATGCAGTTCGCTTACGGAAAACCGCCTCGGCTTCTGAAGCGTTGCAGTTCGCTTACGGCGGACGATTCCGCTTCTGAAGCGATGCAGTTAGCTTACGGCTGACGATTCGGTTCGCCTGCCCTAAAATAAATGCGCCCACTATCGCCCGAAGCGCCCGCGCCCTCCACCCCTCCTCTATCCCGGCGGTTGCACGCCGCACGAACTGCAACGATCATCACGAACCCACGATCGCCAACACGGTTGGGAGACGAGATCGTGGCCTTGGCAGAAGTTGCTGCCGCTCCCATTTAAATCCCGCGCTCCATCGAACAGACCGTCAGCACAAAACACATGACGCTACCCCTTCCTCCTCCTCTTCCTCCTCTTTGCAGCAATGGGGTTCAGCAGGACCTACGACGCCGTGCATGCGCACGGGAACACGAAGCTGAAGGTGATCTACACCACCGACGTCGACGCCATGGCGACGTACATCGAAGAGTTCAAGACAGTTCTCCAGCGGCGCCGCCAGAAGATCGTCGGCATCGACGTGGAGTACACACCCGACCACGAGAGGGCGGCCCTGGTTCAAGTATCCATCGGCAAGTACCATCCAGTGCTTCTTTTCCAGGTATGTGGTACATTGGGCAAGAGATGCATCCCCTTCGACAGGTTCCTCGACGACCCAAGGTAAGCAATTCTCTCTGCCGAGTACGCGTTGCAGTTCTGTATGCCATGTATGCAGTTCCGAAAGGTATAACTTGCGGTTCACTTTCCTTAGGTTCGAGTTCGCTGGCTTCGCCATCGAGCAGGACAAGCAGAAGCTCGCAGCCTGCAACCTCCACGTCACCAACTTCGTCGACATCCAGACGAACTGGAGGGTGCCTGATGGAACGAAGCCACTGGACTCGCTTGGCGATGTAGCTGCTGCCATCATCGACGATGAGTACGCAGACATGAAGATGAAGATGACAGACCACGACCACAGCCTGTGGACTTCCATTCTCAGCACCAAGCACGTCGAGTATGCTGCCAAGGACGCCTACGCTGCGTTCGAGATATGGAACAGAATCAGCACCATGAAGAAAGGCCTCGCGCGCGCTGATACAGAGAAGACCAGGAAGCGCCCGAGGTCTTCCTGGAAGCCGTGGGGCAAGGGGGCATCAACTTTGTCGGTGTACTAAGATAGGGGTACCTTAGTACTCCAACTTGTGCACGGGCAGCAGTAGCTTCCCGCGGCAGGGTCTACCACGTGCTTGCCGAAAACCTCTCTGGTCCCTATAAAATCATTCAAGAACAAAGTATACAAGTCAGAAGATCAAGGCCCCGGCAAGTGGAGCTTGCCGGGAAGGCCGCCCCAGGCTCAAGATTATCACATTGACACAAGGCCCTGGCAAGAGGAGCTTGCCAGGAAGACCAGAAGACTGCATCTCAGAAGACTTGCCTCGGCGCACCCTGCGCCCCGGCAGGGCCCGGGGAGCGACAAGCTTCAGGGCCCGGCAAGATCAAGACCCCGGCAAGGTGCTTGCCGAGGGAAGCCTGCGCTGTGTGCCCGCGCTCCAGCTCATCGGCCCACGCGTCGCCCTGGGGCCCTTCCAGGGACACGTGGCGGATGGCTGTGCAGCCTGGGGGACACGATGGCACTCCACGGTGACGAGGCTACCGCCGTGGCGAACGGAGACGCATGGACGGGTGCTTTTGGGGTCGACGGTGACGGGCATTTAATGCCCTTGTCCCCCACTGTCAAAGTTAGGTGATGACCACTGTTCATCCACTGTTCACGCACTATTCCCGCACTGTTACAACTACCACCAAAGTTACATTTTTACCCTCCTCTACGTTGACACCTGTCGGTGACCCCTTGAGCTATAAAAGGAGGCCCATGCACAACGTAGAAAGGGTTCGAATCCTTAACAACTCTCACGCTCGGTGTAGCTAGTACTGTAGCTCTTCAAGCTCCCGAGCTCAATACAACCAAGGCAGGAGTAGGGTTTTACGCGTCCGCGCGGCCCGAACCTGGGTAAACTGCCCGCGTGTGCTCCTCGATCCTCTCTTCGTGCTCCCTCCGCTCCCTTACCGCAACGTACAAGGGGCTCCGGTCCCATAGGTGCTCGTGGGAGGACAGTTTCCCCCGACATCTTTGGCGCGCCAGGTAGGGGGCGTCGAGGTTGTGCGAACCTGATCCGGCGCTCACGCGGGCGCATTCTTCATCAACCTCTCCAGCTTCATCAACTTCATCAGCAGCAACATGGCCCCGAAGAAGAAGGCTTCGGAGGTCGCAGGCCCGTCTGCGTCGATTCCCCCACCACCAGAACCAACGGTGGGTGGAGGAGACGCCGGCGGAAGGGTGGTTGCCGGCGAGGAAACTCACGGCACCGCCAAGTCCAAGGACAAGACGGACGACCGGGCAAACTCCAAGGCCTCGGTCTCCGTAGACGCGCCACGTCCATCTCAGCAGACGACAGGCCGGCAGCGCCGTGGTACAGGAGCTACCATTCGCTTGCTGGGCCAAGGACAAACCGGAGGATCGCGGGATGCTCAAGGCCATCGTCCTGGCACGAGCAAGGCGCGGTCGCCGGGGCGGGAAACTGCTCCTTCTAACCCCGTTAGGATTCCGAGCATATCCCGCTCCTCGCACCGCTCGCCCCCGCTCCCCTCCTCTCCAGCGGAAGCTCTCGCAAGAGCGCAACTGCTCCTCAACTTCCCTCCAGCGGCAGACAAGGCCGAAGACTGGAGGGCGACGATTCAGAGTCTCATCGCCTTCGCCAACAACGACACGCCGCAGCAGCCGGCGACATCGCGGCCACGGCAAGTCGAGCAGACGAAGGCCGATGGCGACAAGACCGCCGGGGGTGCAACCACCATGCACTCCCCGTCGCGGAAGCAGAAGACGCCTCCCCGCCGGATTAACGTCGACGACGATTCCACGGCGTCGTCGGATCCGCGGGCTCGTCGAGACCAGCGCCAAGTCCTTGACGACCGGCGACAAGAAGACGCTCGGACGACAATCGAGCGCCGCCGAGAAGCCCGGCGACAATCAGATCAGCGCGCTGGGACCGCTGTCGACACGCACGCGCCCGGTGAACCAGGCGACTTGCCGTACGCGGCAGGTTGCCCTGCGTTCACCCACGAGCTGCGGCGTGTCCAGTGGCCCAGTATGAAAAACTTCAAGCCCGACGTACCCGAGAAGTACGACGGCAAGACGCACCCCTCGGAGTTCCTCAGCATCTACACCATCGTGGTGCAAGCTGCCGGGGGACGCGACGAGAAGATATTGGCCAATTACTTCCCGCTGGTGCTTAAGCCAAACGTCCGTTCTTGGCTTATGCACTTGCCGAAAGGCTCCATTTCTTCGTGGGCAGATTTGTGCCATCAGTTTGTTGGCGCCTTCACGGGCGGCCACAAACCCCACGGCCAGGAGAGTGATCTCCACATCTTGGCCCAGAAGGAAGGAGAACCCCTGCGCAAGTACATTCAACGATTCAGCCGCGTACAGCACAACATTCCCGACGTCCACCCTGCCGCGGTTATTAGCGCGTTCCACCAGAACGTGCGTAACCGCCGCATGCGAGAAGAGATGGCCATGACCAAGATTCGGGATGTCAGCGAGCTCTACGCTCTGGCTGACAAGTGCGCGCGCGCCGAAGAGGGGAGGAGACTCCCCGGGGAGGATGCTGGCGCAGGGGGAAGCGACAGCGAGGATGCCGCCCCGGCAAAGAAGAGCCGACGGCGGAACAATAGGAAGAAGAAGAGCAAGGAGGTGCTGGTCGTCGAGAAGTCCGGCAAGGAGGCTCCCGCCAAGAAAGCACAGGCTGGCGGCTCCGGCAAGGAGCCTGCCCCTGTAGCGGCAGCCGACAAGCAGGACGGCTCCGACAAGCAATATTGCAAGATCCACCGCACCAAGGGCCACGACCTTTCCAACTGCAAGCGAGTCGAGTACCTCGTAGAATAGCAGAAAGCTGAGTACGAGCGTCGCGACAAGGAGAAGGCCCAAGGTGGCGGAGGAGAGCCAAGCAAGAAGCGGCCATTCAATGGCCGGGGAGGACGCCGCGGCAAGGCCAAGCAGCGGCAAGGAGATCGACCTCCCCGGGGCCGCGACAAGGATGACGAAGAAGACGACGAGGTCGACATGGAGGAAGGTGATAACAGCGAGCAGGAGTTCCAGAAGGCCACAGAGGTTCTGTGTGTCGACGGAGGCGCCTCTCTGCATACT
The DNA here is from genome assembly GCA_902687465.1 of Secale cereale. Classification (NCBI taxonomy): domain Eukaryota; kingdom Viridiplantae; phylum Streptophyta; class Magnoliopsida; order Poales; family Poaceae; genus Secale; species Secale cereale. The sequence continues at coordinate 823,890,762 of LR738712.1, read as the reverse complement.
GAGCCGCCAACTCAAGCAGTGGGTGCGGGAAGTAAACGCAGCTGAGCCGCCCGTCGAGTCACGCAGGCTCCTGAAGTGGTCCAGCACGCCCATCATTTTTGATCTTGAGGATCACCCTGACCGCACAACGGCGGTCGGTTACTTGCCGATGTTGGTCTCACCAACAATCCGCAACCTCAAGGTCACCAAAATGTTGGTTGACGGCGGAGCCGGCCTGAACTTGATCTCCTCGGCTGTGATCATGAAACTCCAGATCCCAGACGGCGAGCTCGAAGAAACCGGTTCGTTCCAAGGAATAAACCCGGGAAGGAGCAAGCCCAAGGGGAAGATCACTCTGCCAGTGACCTTTGGCGGGGAGCTCAACTTCAGGACGGAGAGGATAACCTTTGACGTGGCCGATATCCCATTGCCATACAATGGGATACTTGGATGTCCTGCCCTCGCAAAGTTCATGGCAGCTTCCCACTACGCCTACAATTTACTCAAGATGCCGGGGCCGATAAGCGTCATCTCTGTCCCTGGCGACAAGAAGGACACGCTTATCTGCGCCGACAAGATATACCGAGATGCAGCAGCTGCAGCAGGAAGCAACACACTTGCCGCTGAAGCTCCCGGGGGGAAGAAGACCAAGTCCAAGTCCGACAAGTGCTCTGGGGCCCACTCCGGCAAACGCACCTCCTCGGAGTGCTGCGCTGCCGTCGAGGACGCACCATCGAGCTCCACCGGCAAGTGCAAGAAGGGGATGGCCGCTCCGCCGGCAACCAAGAAGGTGTCCGCCAGGGAGGACGGCACTGGTGATACCTTCACCATCAGTGCTACGCTTGACAGCAAATAGGAAAGCGCGCGCGTTGCCTTCCTGCGGGCGAATGTCGATGTGTTTGCATGGCAACCATCTGACATCCCCGGCGTTCCCAGGAAGGTGATTGAGCACAAGCTTGCTGTTTGTCCTCATGCGCGGCCCGTCAAGCAGAAGGTTAGGAAGCAAGTCGTGGAGCGCCAAGAATTCATTGCCGAAGAAATCAAGAAGCTAGAAGCAGCAGGCCTGGTTAGAGGCGTGATCCATCCCACGTGGTTAGCAAATCCAGTTGTCGTGCGTAAGGCCAACGGGAAGTGGAGACTGTGTATAGACTTCACTGATGTGAATAAAGCATGTCCCAAGGATCCATTTCCCTTACCGCGTATTGACCAGATTGTTGACTCCACTGCCGGATGTGAGCTGCTTTCCTTCCTTGATGCATATTCAGGATACCACCAGATTTTCATGGCCAAGGAGGATGAAGAGAAGACTGCATTTATCACTCCATGCGGCACATATTGCTTCATACGCATGCCCTTTGGATTGAAGAATGCAGGCTCAACATTTGCAAGGGTTGTGCACACTGCTTTTGAGCCACAGATTCACAGAAATGTGGAAGCTTACATGGATGACATAGTGGTCAAAAGCAAGAGCAAAGATACCCTGATCCAAGATCTAGAAGAAACTTTTGAGAATCTGCGCAAAATCCAGCTTAAGTTGAACCCCGAGAAGTGCGTCTTTGGAGTCCCCTCCGGCAAGCTTCTCGGGTTCTTTGTGTCCCAGAGGGGGATTGAGGCCAATCCCGACAAGATAAAAGCCATTGAGCAGATCGAAGCCCCGAAGCACGTCAAGGACGTAAGGAGACTTGCAGGTTGTGTGGCTGCCCTCAGTAGGTTCATTTCAAAGTCTGCAGAACGCGCCCTGCCTTTCTTCAAAATCTTGAAGAAGGCAGGTCCTATGAAATGGACTCCGGAAGCGGAGGCAGCGCTGCAAGACTTGAAAGGATATCTATCCTCCACTCCAATACTTGTCGCACCTAGGCCACGAGAGAAGTTGCTGCTATACTTAGCGGCAACCAATCAAGTGGTTAGTGCTGCGTTGGTAGCGGAAAGGGAGGCCGACGAGGAGTCTACACCACCGACAAGCGAATCCAGCGACAAGCAGGGGGCTCCTCCGGCAAGCTCTGGCCCCGACAAGGACAACTCTGCGCAAGAACAAGGAGAAGTGCGAAAGAAGATGGTGCAGCGCCCAGTGTATTTTGTAAGTTCCCTCTTGCAGGGGGCTAGATCAAGATACTCTGGGGTGCAAAAGTTGCTTTTCGGTCTCCTCATGATCTCGAGAAAGCTGCGCCATTACTTCCAAGCACATGAGATAACAGTGGTCACTCACTTTCCGTTGAAAAGAATATTGCAGAATCCGGAAGCAACAGGCAGGATCGTCGAGTGGGCACTGGAGCTGTCGAGCTTTGGTCTCAAGTTTGAAAGTACTTCAACCATACAGAGCAGAGCTTTGGCAGAATTCATAGCAGAATAGACCCCAACGCCCGATGAAGAAGTTCCAGAGACAAGCGTTCCCGTACAAGAAGCGACCAGCGAATGGGTAATGTACTTTGATGGTGCTTTCTCGCTGCAAGGCGCCGGTGCCGGTGTGGTACTCATAGCGCCCACCGGAGAGCACCTCAAGTATGTTATCCAGATGCACTTTCCCAGGGAACAAGCGACAAACAATACTGCTGAGTATGAAGGTCTGCTTGCCGGCCTCAGGATTGCAGCCGAACTTGGGATCAAGAAGCTGATTGTGCGGGGAGATTCTCAGTTGGTGGTCCGACAAGTGAACAAGAGTTACCAGAGCCCTTTGATGGAAGCTTACATTGATGAAGTGAGGAAGCTTGAAGAACACTTTGAAGGTCTGCAAATGGAGCACGTCCCGCGAGCTCAGAATGAGATTGCCGATGGCCTTTCAAAGTGTGCTGCAATGAAGTTACCTGTGGAACCAGGGACCTTCTTTCTCAAGCTAACTCAACCATCCGTCACACCATCAGTTGGGCAAAGCAAGAAGAGAAAGTTGGTCTCCGGCGACTACTTGCCGGCGGATCTTCCAGAAGCCGCCGCCAAGGTCCCCAAGATCAACAACCAAAATGCTGAGGAACAGTTTGCTCCTGCAGATCCTAGGATCTGTACAGTTGAAGCAAGCGTTCCCGACAAGCCTTGCCCCGACAGGCTTGCCGGGGGGCCATCAGCTCCGGCGGAACCGCAGGTTCTTGCCGTCGAAGCTGAGGTTCCCGCAGCAGCCCTTATGCCTTTAGTCCTTGCCGTTGAGCCTCGGGCTCTGGCATGGGCACAGCAGATCGTCCGTTTTCTGCAAACTGGAGAACTTCCCGACGACCTAGAAGAAATAGAGAAGATAACCAGGCAGTCAAGTATGTACCAGTTCGTTGACAATGAACTGTACAGAAGAAGGCTCAATGGTGTCAGGTTGAAGTGCATTTCCAGAGAAGATGGACAGAAGCTGTTGGCAGAGATCCACGGAGGCATATGTGGTCACCACATTGGTGCAAGGGTACTTGCCGGGAAGGCATTCCGGCAAGGGTTCTTCTGGCTAGAAGCCCTCCAAGATGCAACTGCACAAGTAACCAAGTGTGAAGCGTGCCAGTTCCATGCCAAGCAAATTCATCAGCCAGCTCAAGCTCTCCAGACGATCCCTTTGTCTTGGCCCTTCTCGGTCTGGGGGCTCGATATCCTCGGCCCCTTCCCCCGTGCTGTTGGGGGCTTTGAGTACTTGTACGTTGCAATCGACAAGTTCACAAAGTGGCCAGAAGTGGAACCAGTGAGAAAGGTGACAGCACAGTCAGCAGTCAGGTTCTTCAGGTCAATTGTTTGCCGTTTCGGAATCCCTAACAGGATCATCACCGATAACGGTACACAGTTTACAAGTCGCACCTTCATGCAGTACGTCCAAGACCTTGGCGCCAAGGTCTGCTTCGCTTCTGTTGCTCACCCGAGGAGCAATGGTCAAGCGGAGAGGGCAAATGCTGAAGTGTTGCGCGGACTCAAGACAAGAACCTTCGACAGGCTGCGCAAGTGCGGAAGAAACTGGATAGAGGAGTTGCCGGCGGCTCTTTGGTCAATCAGAACGACACCAAGTCGAGCCACCGGACAGACACCCTTTGCTCTTGTCTATGGAGCAGAGGCAGTTCTCCCCACGGAACTCGTATACGGATCTCCTCGAGTGCTCGCTTATGATGAGCTCGAGCAAGAGCAATTGCGACAAGATGACGCATTGCTCCTCGAGGAGGAACGTCTCCAGGCTGCTGTACGAGCTGCTCGATACCAGCAAGTCTTGCGTCGCTATCATAGCCGCAAGGTTAAAGCCAGGAGTCTCGAGGAAGGCGACCTTGTTCTTTGGCGTGTTTAGTCCGCCAAGAATTCCAACAAGTTGACGCCAAAGTGGGAAGGCCCTTATCGGGTGAGACAAGTCACGAGGCCAGGCGCTGTCCGCCTTGAGACCGAAGAAGGCTTACCGGTGAGCAACTCCTGGAACATAGAGCATCTTCGCAAGTTTCACCCATAAGGCGCGGTTGCCGTGATCCGCTCCGGCAACCACCTTTTGAACGAGTCTTGCCGCTGTTGCATGTAAACCTTTGTACAAAGCCGGGCGCAGATCCCGTGCATCAGTAAAGCTTCTGTGTTTTGCACTATTTGCCTTTTCCATGCTTTTCTTCGTTATTCGCATGCATTGTTTGGCATCTTGTGCAACACACATACCCGGTAAGCATTAGCACGCCGAAAGGCCCTATACTTGTTTTCCCTCTTCTTTTTCTTTCCCTCTTAAGTAGAAGGAATGTTCCTCGCGCACAAGTTTGCCGGGGGAGTAGGAGATGGAGGATGAACCAAGTGATGTTCAAGAAAGAGAAGCCTTGTCGGGGAAACAAGCAATATATGAAAGCTAAGTTACCAGAATTCGAGCAGTTCAAATTTTTGGGTTTTAGTTATCTTCCTTGAACAACCAGACTTTGCATGGAAAACCTGTGCGCGGAGGAACCTACCCGTGGCTAGCCGCACCCTTACCTTGTTTCCGAGTACACTCAACGACTTAAGTGACCTGCGAGAAGTGTCGCGCCCTTGCTTCGTTTTCGAGTTCGCTCAGCAAAGCTAAGTGCGTTGCGACTAGCTGCGGCAAGGTTACTTGCCGGTAAGGCCTTTTGCCAGCAGGCTGCTCAGAGTCCAGCACTCAGCGCTCGCGGCAAGGGCCCCTTGCCGGCAAGTTTCCTAAAAGCGTAGGGTGAAAAGCATACAAAGTAAAGGACCAAAGCAAGGGAGATAACACTGCATTGATCGATCAAAACAAGATAATATATTACAAAGATAACTTGTCGCAATGACTAATAGATTCATGTTCATGGCACACTTTGCAGCAGCAAAGAAAATAAAAAGAAAGAGGCCTAATCTACGCGATCGCCTTCACGCCTGGAGATCTTGTTCACCTTGGCGATGATGTGGGCGACCTGCGCCTTCAGTGCCTCCAGATCTGCATCGGCCGGCAAGCTGCGGATGACGTTGACAAGATTGATACCAGGGTTGCGGTAGACAATCTTCGTCAGGACGCGCTCCAAGGTACCCGCGCAGAGCTGGCGCGACTCCTCGGCCAGCTGCGCGGGGAGCTTCTCCTGCAGCCGTGCTAGTGCCGGCGCGATCCCCCTGAAGAAAAGGCTTAGCTTGGCGCTGTGGGGGAGATTCGGGTCCGGAGAGTACACAAGGTGCTCCACCCTCAGCGCCATCAGCTCCTTGTCGATGTTGGCGGCGGAAGTGACCAGGTCCTCCGTCCATTGCTCCACCGCCTGGTTGAAGTTGTTTGCAGAGGTGGCAGCGCTCTCCACCAGCTCCCGCTCCTTGCGGAGCTCCTCCTTCAGCTTGGTCTCACGGTCCCGGGCGGCGTCGAATGAATCTTTCAAAGTGGAGACCTTCAACTCCAAGTCAGCGATCGAGTCCTTGGCGGCGGTAAGCTCGTCGCCCTTCTTGGAGAGGCGTACCTGAAGATCGGAGTTGGTGTGGGCGTCCTTCTCGCGCTCTACGTTGAGCACGGTGACCCTGTCCTCGCTGGCCTTCAGGTACCGCTCCAACTGTTCAACCTTGAGCTCTAGGTCCCTCTTGGCGGTTTCCGTGGCGGCAGCAGCTTCCTTTGCCTCCTTCAGGGCCCCGCCAAGGGCCTGCTCCCGGGCGGTGAGCTCATCGTCATGGGCGTCGAGCTCAACCTTCCGCTGGTTGAGCGCTCCTTCTCGCCGGGACAGCTCTTCACCAGCCAAGCGCTGCTGCTCCTCGGCCTCAGCCTTCTCAAGAAGAAACTCTTGCTGCTCTCCAGCAAGCCTTTCACGCTCCTTCACCAAGTTGCGGAGGGCCGCCTGGTTGACGGCGCGGAGTTCGGCAGCGCGCTTCTCCAATTCGACTCCGGCCTTGGCGGCAAGAGCTTCCCGGGAGTCCAGCTTCGCCTGCCTGGCCCGGTAAAGGGCCAGGAGCTGGCGAAGCAGCTTCTCCTCTTCGGGCTCGTCGCTCCCGCCAGGCGCTTCAACGATCTTCAACCCCGCGGAGGCGAGGACCTCTCCGTCGTAGGTCTCTCCCTCCACGGGGGCTCGCGACGAAGACCCCCAAGGGACTTGTATGAAGACGCCATTGGGGGCCTCGAGGTAGATGCTCGGCTGCTCCTTGGCGGCGGAGGGGTCGGCGGCCGGTGCAGCGCTTGACGCTCCTGCTGCCTCCGGGCCAACAGTGTGGTCGCCTTCTCCCTCCCCGGCCGCGGCGTCTGCGGTCGGGGCAGTCTCCTCAGCGGTAGGCTCGTCGGCTCCTGCCATGCCCTCAGCGGCTGTGGCGTTGCCGCCGTCGCCTTGCGCGCCCTCCTCGCCGGTGGCCTCGGTCTCCATCCGGTCCGGCGCAGGAGGATCTAGCAGAAGAAAAAGAAAAGAAAAGATCAAGCAAATATCCAAAAAGACAAGTTCGAGAAGACAAAGCTACAAGACTTACCTTCGAGGACTTCTTCGACGACTGGCTCCCTCGCCGGGGAGTCCTCCCTTGGCGGTGGAGCGGTGGCCCCTGCTGGCGGAGGGCCGCTCGCGCCCTCCCTTGGCGGGGTGGCCACCCTTGTCGGGCTGCTCACCCTTGTCGGGCTACCCGCCCTTGGCGGGGAGCCCGTCCTTGGCGGAGCTTCCTCCCTCGCCGGGGAGTTCGCCCTTGGCGGGGAGGGTGGAACCTGTGGCTCATCGGAGGCGGTCTCCGGGCGCTCCTGCGGCTGCGGCTCCACTTCTGCACAAGACAAACAAGGCAGCAAAATATTAGTACAAAGCAAAAACCTCGAGCGCGCCCGACGAGCAAAAAGATCAGGACCAGACTTACGCTGGGGGCTGCGCTGGGGGCTGCTCCTCGGAGCAGCGGGTTGATCCGGCAAGTTCGTCGCCCGCGCGTCCCCTGTCGCCGCGGCGGGCGAGTCGTCTTCGACCTCAACCACGGGGATCTTTGCCCTCTTCGCCATCCGCTGGGTCAGGGTCCTGCAAGCAAATCAAGAACAAGATCAGAATCATCAAAGAAAGAATCAAGACAGAATCGAAGAAGTTACAAATTACAAAAACTTACTCCTCTTCCTCGTCGTCGTCGGAGCTGAGGGCGGAGAAATCGAACTCCACCTGAGGTGCTCCCGCGCGAGGAGCAGGAGGAGAAGGCTCCCTCGGGCGCTTGGCGGTCTCCGGGGCTGGGGGCTGCGAAGACCCAGCCTCCGTTGACGCCGAGTCCCGAGGAGCAGGCGGAGCGGCCGCTTCGCTCCGGGAGGATCCCCCTCCGCTTGGCGCTGGTGCGCGGGGCGCCTCCGCCGCGGCTGATGCGAGGGGCGCCTCCGCCGCGGCTGATGCGCGGGGCGCCTCCGTCGCGGTTTGGCTCGCCCTGGTGGCTCGCGCCGCCCGGCGAGCAGGCTGCTGTCGGGGCGCCTGCGTCCTCGTTGCTGTAGCCGCCTTGCGGAGGCGTTTCCCCGGCGCTTGCTTGGGACTTGCCGGAGGTGGGGAGTTCTCCGACGACGAGGAGGTGTCGTCGTCGAGTCCTAGAGATCCGCCGGTGTCTTCATCGGCCTCGACGTCTTCCTCCTCCTCCCCAGCAGGCCCGCTGGGTCCAGCATCCTGCCCTGCGGCCTCACTCCCTCCGGCGGCTCCGCTCCCTCCGGCGGCTCCGCTCCCTCCGGCGCCTCTGCTCCCTCCGGCAAACTCGCCTCCTGCGGCGGCAGCCTCGCTCACAACCCCGGGAATCCCGGCATGCCTCAGGGAAGGAACCCCGGCAAGCTCGTCGGGCGGTAGCTTGAGCAGTCTGCGGATCTCTGCCTCCTCCGCTTGGCACACCTCGTCCGCGGCCTGCGCCTCGTCGACGGTGAATCCAAAGTCTCCCGCCGCTGCAGCTGCGGCGGCCTCTTCCATCCGGGAAGCAATATAGGCTATGTCCCGCTCTGTGGTGGCCCGGGTGAGACCCTTGTTATCCTCAGTGTTCTTCGGCACCTCGACCAAGTTGTCGAAGAAACTCAGTATCGCGTCCGGCGGAGGCTCTATCCAGGTGGGGTCGACGCCGTGGGAGTCACACGCGGGCATCGCCGCGCGCAAGGAGTCCCGGGCAGTGCTGTTGCACAGCGGCACCACTCCCCGGGGAGATCTAAACCACTCCGGGTGGGCCGGGTCGTGCTTGAAAAGCTCCCGGACCACCCCCTTCAGCTCCAAAGCCGTGAAGTTGAAATTCAATCCCGGGCGCAGCCTCATAATGTCCGCCGCATTGCCAAATTCCCATGCTGGCCTTTTCCTCTCTTGTAAAGGGGCAATGCGGCGGCGAAGGAAATCTGCCCCTACCTCTCCGATGGTCAGTTTGGCTACCCGGAGACGAAGTATCCTGATAAGGGCGATGTTGAGCTTGCCGTCCTCCGGCGCCAACTCGCTCCAGTCTCTGCCGCGCACTATGGCTATTGTGCGCGGCGCAGTAAAAGGCTCTGGCTGGTCCTCCACTACCCAACACCAATCTGCGCGCCATTCTTCCCACTTGCCGCGGAGCTCTCCTTTCAGATATGAGTCCTTCTTGTTCAATCGGAAGATCCAGGAGATTCCGCCGGAGAGGGGAGCGCCAGCCTCTACTCTAGGCATGAAGAAATGGCGAAAGAGCCCTACATTGGGATGGATGCCTACATAGTTTTCGCACAGATGTGCGAAATCCGCCATCGTAAGGATGGCGTTGGGGGTGAAGTCTAGGAGGTGGAGGCCGTATGTGTTCATAATGTCACAGAAAAACTCCGAGTACGGAGGGCACAAGCCGCAGTGAAAGAAGATAGCAAAGAAGAAATACCCGCCGGGAAACAGATCTCTGGCGACGGCGGGGTAGACTCTGGTGCGGGGATGAGCTTTGGTCTCCTTGGCCCAGAAAAGGTAGTACTTGTTCCATAGCTCCCTCGCGCTGAGCCTCGGCGCGAAGACCACGTTCCTCTTCCGCAGGGCGGCAAGCTTCGCCGCCTGCTCGGACTTCTCCCTCTTGGCCTTCTCCGCTTTCGCCTTCTCGCTCTTCGGAGCCATGGCAGACGTGGCGAGGGAAGGGGCGAGGAGCTCGACGGCGCCGCGGATACGGAAGACGGCGGAGGAGGGGTGGAGGCAAAGAGCAGCGGAGGTTTTCTGGAGGTTGAAGACGCAATGAAGACGGAGGAGGGAAACTGCCCCTGCTTCCTCTGCTTTTAAGGGGGGAGTGGGGGACGCTCCGCATTTCCCATTAAAGAACGTGGCCACGATCTCTCCCACGACGCCGCAATCGACGCGTGCCGTTAGGGAGGGACGCGGCGGACGCGGAAGGGGATTTACGGCTTGCCGTGGGACGCGCGTGCCCGTGCACTGTTTTGGGCCTGGCCCAACAGCGCTCGGCACCGTGTGTGGCCCAGGCCCGGGGGCTCCTGTCGGTGTACTAAGATAGGGGTACCTTAGTACCCCAACTTGTGCACGGGCAGCAGCAGCTTCCCGCGGCAGGGTCTACCACGTGCTTGCTGGAAACCTCTCTGGTCCCTATAAAACCATTCAAGAACAAAGTATACAAGTCAGAAGATCAAGGCCCCGGCAAGTGGAGCTTGCCGGGAAGGCCGCCCCAGGCTCAAGATTATCACATTGACACAAGGCTCTGGCAAGAGGAGCTTGCCAGGAAGACCAGAAGACTGCATCTCAGAAGACTTGCCTCGGCGCACCCTGCGCCCCGGTAGGGCCCGGGGAGCGACAAGCTTCAGGGCCCGGCAAGATCAAGACCCCGGCAAGGTGCTTGCCGGGCGAAGCCTACGCTGTGTGCCCGCGCTCCAGCTCATCGGCCCACGCGTCGCCCTGGGGCCCTTCCAGGGACGCGTGGCGGATGGCTGTGCAGCCTGGGGGACACGATGGCACTCCACAGTGACGAGGCTACCGCCGTGGCGAACGGAGACGCATGGACGGGTGCTTTTGGGGTCGACGGTGACGGGCATTTAATGCCCTTGTCCCCCACTGTCAAAGTTAGGTGATGACCACTGTTCATCCACTGTTCACGCACTATTCCCGCACTGTTACATCTACCACCAAAGTTACATTTTTACCCTCCTCTACGTTGACACCTGTCGGTGACCCCTTGAGCTATAAAAGGAGGCCCATGCACAACGTAGAAAGGGTTCGAATCCTTAACAACTCTCACGCTCGGTGTAGCTAGTACTGTAGCTCTTCAAGCTCCCGAGCTCAATACAACCAAGGCAGGAGTAGGGTTTTACGCGTCCGCGCGGCCCGAACCTGGGTAAACTGCCCGCGTGTGCTCCTCGATCCGCTCTTCGTGCTCCCTCCGCTCCCTTACCGCAACGTACAAGGGGCTCCGGTCCCATAGGTGCTCGTGGGAGGACAGTTTCCCCCGACAAACTTCCACCTCCAACTCCAACGGCTGGAACTAGTGAAGCAGGACAGATGCTGAAAAGCCAAGGATTCCTGTCGGAAGTGCTCGATTAGTTTCCATCTGCGTTTGTAGATTAGTTTGCTTTCGTTCTAGTTTGCTTTGGGACAATGTTTGCTTATGTTGCGTTAGTTTGCTTGATGACGTACTATGTTAATTATGACCACAGAACCGTAGTTTCTATCTATCAGATATATGCAGTTCTCAGTAGTCTGTTTTCAGTATGTACATTGCTTCAAAACTGCTGCTGTAGCTAGGATACACATAAAAAACAAAACTATCAGAGCAGTTCACATAGAGAATTCTTTCACAAAACTGCTCCTGTTAAGGAAGGTTTATGCAGTGCTCTTTTATTAAAAAAACTCTAGTTCCGTATGTGGGTTAAAAAAAAGGAAAAGCTCGGTGGGGGTTTCCAGAATGCATGTTCTTCAACTGCTGCTGCACATGAAACTATATATAAAAGAGCAGTTCACTTATACTCAGAATTCTCATAAAAAAATACACTAGAAGCAACGCAAAAAAGCAGTCCGCCGCGCTTGACCAATCAAAAAAACTTATCAAACTAGTCCCCCCACACAACCGTGGCTGTAATGCAGTTCATACAGGCTTGCATTGCATATTAATGCAGTTCGCCGCACTACAAAAATTCAACGCGCATTGCATATTACTGCAGTCCACCCCTCTTGACCACGATTCACAGACGAAAAACACAGCCTGCAATGCAGTCCTAACAACTATATAATCCAAAAAACTCAAAGAACATCTTTGAGAAACGACCAGAGCCAGTCGCGCCGCAAAAAAACATGGACAAAAAACTTAAAATTCTTCCAAATTAACAAATTAATCCGCTCCAATTCATACGGATAGATCAAAAGCAGCCCGTAATTGCCGAAAACAACAGAATATTACATATAGAACGAAACAATTTCGATCCGCACGGGGAAGAACAGAGAACAGAGAACAGAGAAAAGCGGAAGAACGGATGCAGATCCGCCAAATCCAAGGATTTCAGTCGTTTTCTCGCAGAATTCAGTGTGCTTAACCACATATTAAATCAGCGCACGCACGAATAAACCAGTAGAAATCAGTCAAACTAGCCAGAGAACAGAGAAACTTCCGCTGCACCTTTATGTGGTTCGCAGAAGAAGAAGGAAGCAGTGCACATAGCTTTCCAATGCAATTTTGCAATGCAGTTTGAAAGTGTTATGAGAATATTATTCTCATAATGTTATGAGAATAATATTCTCATAACACTTCTGAACTGCTTTGTGTTACAGCATTGGAAAGATATGCGCAATGCACAGATGCTGCAACAGAACTTCATGTTTGAAAAAACTGTACGTGTTGTTTTTTTGGTACCTTTTTTGCTCCAATTTTTTAACCGTTTATCGGAATTATGCGTGTAATATACCGTTGAAAAGCTATGGAGTAGACGCAACTTCGCCATGTTGAACACTTTTCAAAATTCATCATAGTTTAAGAGCAGTTTCGAAAATCATGCGGCTCACAACGAATGGCAGCGAGCGTTTTTTTTGCGTTTTTTTCTAAACCGCTCGTCGGAATGGAACATATGATACACCGTTGGAAAGATATCGTCGGCGCATCTTTTTCATATCTATTATTTTTTCTAATTCGCTACGGTTTAAGAGCAGTTTTGAATTTACTAAATCGCGGAAATGTGTTATTTGATTTTTTTTCAAATTTTCGGTACTGTTTTCACTCCAGTTTTCTAACCGTTTGTCGAAACAAGGCGTGTAATATACCGTTGGAAAGCTACAAACGAGGCGCAACTTTCATATGTTGAAATGGTTTTGAGATTCCTTACGGTTTTTACTTAATTTTGAAAATCGTGCGGCTGACTACGAAGGGCAGTGGCCGTTTTTCATGAAATTTTTACAAAACGTTGGTCGAAATGATCCAAATGATACACCGTTGGAAAGATATCGTCGAGACGCTACTTTTTCATGTAGAACACCCCCTATAATTCATTACGGTTTAAGAGCAGTTTTGAAATTACAAAAACACGGAAACTCTGTTTTTCGCGACACACAAATCGATGCGTGCACTGCATCGGACAGAAAAGCGCACTGCTTGAAACTGAAAAACGCACCGCATCAGATAGTCAATCGAACCTCATGATTTATTTTGTTGGACGTAGATTTTTTTCAAAGGAGTTTTGTTGTCTTTTTTCCAACTTTTTTTCGAAGGAAAGTGGACAGCAACACTCCCGAAAGTGAAAAGTGAACCTCATGATTTGTTGTTGTCTTTTTTCGTACTAATTAATTTTTTATGCGCATTGTGAAGTGTTGAGAAGTGAGTTGCTTTTCCGATGTGTTTTTGTTTTTGGATCACCAAGTGAACCACAAAGGTTTTTTGATGGGCAACTTCGTGAGAGAACAAAGTGAGCTTCAAAGAGTCCTTTGCAATGGACTTTTTTTAGACCAAAGTGCACTGCATTTGTTTGTTTTTTAAATGTTGCTTGTTCTAAATGGAGTGTATTGAAGAGTCCTTCGTAGTGCACCGCAACGGCATGCTTTTGATGTAATCGACTGGTTTCTGAAACAGACGAAACAAAATTGCACTTCGTACATAGGGGTAATGAGCTGGTACACACACAGGGATACTGTTTTTGTCTTCTTCAAACATTTTTAATAAAGACATCCGTACTACAGATGGGATGAAGTGTAATGAAAAGTAAACGAAGTTTTGATGGGTTTGTTTTTATCTCTGTTTTACAAAGTGAACCACATCAAAAAATGAATAAGTGAACCAAGAACTTTTCTGGACACTGCACACACCCACACGCCGCACTGATCACACCCACACACCGCACTGCACGCACATGCTGCGGGCGGCCCGAGCCGAGCTGCAAGAATCGCGAACCACTCCAGAACATAACCGTAGGGGGTGTGAGCAACTGAGCACGCATGCATCTCCTAGTGGACTGCATTCACATAAATCCATCCAAAATATAACTGCACTGCAACACCTTGCTTCAGGAACCATGCGACAATGCACAATATTTTTCGAACTACTATGACGATGGATTTTTCATTCCTCTCATGCAAAAAATTAGGAAGTTGAAACCGCAATAGCAGGAATAGCAAACTGCAGTGCATAGATTTTTCCTCCCAAAATCAAAAAGGTGAGCTGTGATAACAACCCCAAACGCTAAGGTGTTTGTTTGTTCGTTAGAAGAGGAGAAGAAGCAGGGGGTGTCGGTGTGCTTGGGAGAACTTCCTGGCCAGAGAGGGCGGGCTGCAGTGGAGCTCAAGGGGGACTGCAGGGGGGTCGAGCGCGGGGCATCGCGACTTAGGGGACGGCTAGGCGGTAGCAGTCGTGGTGCAAGCACGGGTGGCTGGCCTGATCCGGTAGTGGTGCACGCGCGATGAGCTCGGGAAAGGAAGTCGCCGCATGGAGGATGGGGGAGGCTGGACCTATGATCCATGGAGGCAGCGGTGTGGTGGCTCCGACGTGGTGGAGAGAGGCACCATGGCCGCGCGCGGAGGAAGAGGCGCGGTAGTCTCTGCTCTATTCTGTTGACAGCTCGGCGGATCCAAAGCGGGGCAGTGGTGGGGGATGGTGGTGAAGGCTGAGAAGGGCCGGGATGGATCTGGTGGTGGTGGGTTGACTGGGGCAAGCTAGATCCGTTGGGGGAGGTTGCGGAGGCGAGTTGAAGTGCACAACCTGGGTCGGGGTAGGGAGGTTGCTCCGACGACTCTTTTCAGATCGCAGTCGATGTGGATCGAGATCTCTGGCAACTCTGATCAGGGCACGCCATGTCCGAAGTCCACTGGAGCGCCCGATCGCGACCCCACCGGCGCATAGGGTGGGAGGAGGAGGTCGGGGGGAGGCTGGCCGGCTTAAGGCGGTGATTTCGCTAGGCTGGAGTTGGCCGACGGTGCGTGGATTGGGGGTTGGGCGGAGTGGGGTGCGCCTTCTGGAAGAAGGTGGGGATAGGGTGGAGATGGTGGGGGAGG
>LR738712.1:823805129-823874101 GCA_902687465.1 Secale cereale | reverse complement strand
GATTGTGCCGCCTATTCTCCCAGCTAGGGAACGGTTTTCCCGCATTTTTTGCTAGCTGCTTGGCTCAAGCTCGAGCTCGACTCCTTCTGTAGTCGTGCTCGATGTGCCTTCTTGATTTGGCGCTCATAGTCTCAGTCAACATGCTTGGTATCTGGTTTTCTTGCCATATGAATAAAGTGGTCAACGACTTTCGCAGGCACTTTCTCCTTTGGCGGCGGTGGCGGTTTCGGTCCAAAATGGGCGTCCACTTGGGATTTCACTATGGCTGTGGTTCCTCATCGTTCATGTCGTAAGGCCTCTGGGGAAGAGGAGTGAGGCTTGGACCATATTGAACTCGCTTGCCTTCGCCTGTACCTCCTGTACTACCTTGACTTGTTGCGGCGGCTCTCTTCTGCGACTGCTGAGGCGGCGGAGATGACTGACATGGCTGAGTTGGAGTAGGAGGAGTGGCCTGACGCTGTGCCGGACTTGGAGGAGCGGGAGTCTGCTGACGCGGTGGCGGAATTCAAGGAGGAGTCGGCTGACGCTGTTCCGGACTTGGAGGAGGAGTCGGCAGACGCTGTGCCGAACTTGGAGGAGGAGTCGGCTGACGTGGTGGCGGACTTGGAGGAGCAGGAGTCTGCTGAAGCGGTGGCGGACTTCGAGGAGTCGACTGACGTGGTGTCGTTGGCCTTTGAAAGATGATGCAATCCTTTCTCCATAGGACGATACGATGTATGGCCTCTCCCAGTGTGTGCTCGTCTTCACCTCTAGGAATGTCAAGCTCTAGCCCCGAATATTGGTCCACCACCTCATCAACCTGGACACGAGCATAGCCGGCTGGAATCGGGTTGCAATGGAAGCTTGCTTCGGGGGGATTTGTATAAGCAATGTCGTCCGCCACCTTCATGGATATGTTCTTCATTTTGAACTGTAGCTCACAGTTAGTGTTCTCGGCGATGTCATCCATAGGGTATCTATCCAGCACTGCGTTACCCGGGGCGGAACCCACGCTCTTCCTCGGCATGGATGAGATGATGCTATCCAAAGCTGGATCATCCGCTAGCTGCTACCGCTATTGAGACCCCCTTTCCTTGCTAAGTGAGTCGATTTGCTGCTGCTGCTGCTGCAATTTGAGCGCCAACTCCACGTGCGCTGATTCTAGGCCTTTAAGGCATTTTGCTTCCTTCTTCCTCTGCTCCTCCTCCAGGTTCTTCTTTCTCACACAGCTTCTGTAGTCGGCCCTCCAGTCCGGAAAGCCCTCATACCACGGAATAACGCCCTTGCCTTGTGTTCTTCCCGGGTGTTCAGGATTTCCCAAGGCGCGCGTATGCTCATCGTTCTCTCTGTTGGGCGTGAATTCCCCATTTCGAGCTTCTTCTATTGCATCAATTATCTTCTTTGCAGCTCCTTTAAGAGATGCCTTCTTCGAAACCTTGCCTGTCTTCGGGTCCAATGCCCCCCATGCGCATAGAACCAAGTCCTGCACCTGGGGGGCCAGCTCAGTGTAACTGGAGTAACCCCTGCATTTATCATCTCTTTCTCAGAGAGATCCCACTTAGGCATTGCCACCGCGTACCCACCTGGCCCTAGCCTATGGAACTGCTCCTTTCTTGCGGCATTGGCCTTCTTTTTTTCGACCGTTCCTTTGATAATTCTGATTCCTTGAATTTCACGAAAGCGGGTCAGTGTTCTCTTTGCTTCTCCAGTGTTCCCTTGAATTCTGGAGTCTTCTTTCCTCCTCTGACGTAGTTGGCCTATACAGTTTTCTTATGGTTGTTGAATGCAATTGCCATCTTCCTAAGAGCAGCGTCCTTGACTTTATTCTTGTCATCCTCTATGAAATGATCTGGTAGGGTGAAATGTTCCATGAGTTTTTCCCAAAGCAGAGATTTTGCTATGTCGTCGACAAAAGTAAGATCTGGACGTTTCTTTGCTGGCTCTTTCCATTCTTGAATGGAGATCGGGAGTTGGTCCTTCACAATAACTCCGCACTGACGATCGAACTTGTTCGCAACTGTCCTAGGCGCTACTGGTTGGCCATCAGCTCTGATGGCATCGATGTTCTACTTTACGCCCTGCTTCAACTTTTTGGCCGGACCTCACACTGTCCTTCTGCTTGTAGATTTGCTCGATCCGGAGGGCTGAAAGAAGAAATATATCGATTCATTAATATATCTTCAAATCATTAATAACATGTGATGATCACCAGATGCCTGCTTATATAAATATACCTCGCCGGTATATGTTATTTCAAGATCAACATTTTCGGCATCATCATTGATATCATAGATCATGACTTCACCAATTTGGTCGTCGCGATCGAATAGATTATCACCCTCCACGGTATTGTTCAGATATTGGGAGCCGTCATCTTCTTCATTATGATCATCTGGCCCGCAAGGGGAGCGTATGATCTCGAACATGGTATCTTCTCCCTCTGTGCCGGTATTGTCCGCCATAGCTCTTACTTAACTAATCTAGAAGAAATATAAAACAATTTAGTATTCAAATTACAATGCATGCATGCAACCATTAAAAAAACTGGATCATGATATAATATGCATCGTATCGAATAATATATAACCTCGAATACATCGTCTCGAATAATATATAATCTTGAATACATGGTCTCGAATAATATATATAATCTCGGATACATCGATCATCTCGAATATTATATGTCGAATACATCACTAGCTAGCTAGCTAATAAAGATCGAATACTACAGAATAATCTAGTTCACTCGCGGTTCCCGAGGCACGGGCGGTGGACACCCAAAGAGAAGGAACCATCACATGATCATAGCTCCGGTCATCTCCCCAAAGAACCTGCCAGGAATTGGAGAACCTGGCGTCCGTAGCAGCCATGTATCGACGGACGTGCTCGTCCTCCTCCCTGACACGGCGATGCACCACCTCCGGCGGTGTCGGCTCCCTCCGCACCGAAAGTGGCCCACGCGAACGCCACCAAAGGAGCTCAGGTTCGATGACGGGACCCAGGGCCGCATTCCTCACCAAGCGGCGAGCTCCTGAAGGTAGCACCTCCCAGTGCCAGCTCGATGGAGCCCAGTCCCGGACATGGGTCCTCTGAAGCAGGACGTCATCACGAACGGGTCGACGGCGAGGATGCGGGCCGGGCATCGTCGAGAACAAATACTATATGCAAACTTAACATTCTAAATTTCTATAACTCAAATTATAAGAAACTAAAAAAAAACGATCATCGTCTAACAATTTGAAATTAATCTAATTCATCTAGCTAAAACTAACATTTTCTAAAATTTCTAACATTTCTCTATAAGTAACATTTCAATGTACTATTTGACATTAATATAATCTAATTAATTATTTCATCTAAAACTTTGTATAAAAAACAGAAAAAGTGTATGTGTGTGTGTGTGCGTGTGTGTGTGCGAGGGGCAGGGGGAGAGGGCCTCACTGCGCGGGCGAGGTCGAGGCGACGACGAAGGCGAGGTCGAGGCGCCGGCGACGGCGAAGTCGAGTCGATGGCGATGGGGGCGACAACGGGGGCGGCGACGGCGATGGGGGCGGCGCGCGACGGTGACGGGGGCAGTGCGACAGGGGCGGCGACGACGACGGCGACGGGGACAGGGCAGCGCGCGACGGGGGCGGCGACAACGTCGACGGAGAGAAACAGAACAAGAACAGTGGGAAACTGAATTTTAACAGTGCGAAACTGATTTTTTTTGAAGTTTTGTATATATAGAAGACACCTTTAGTACCGGTTGGAGCCACCAACCGGTACTAAAGGCCTGATTTGGCCAGGCCAAGCGGCGGGAAGGGCAGGCCTATAGTACCGGCTCGTGGCTCCAACTGGTACTAAAGGTCCCCCCTTTAGTACCGGTTGCAGCCACGACCCGGTACTAAAGGGTGTGCGCTGCCACCCGCGGTGCGCAAAGTTTAGTCCCACCTCGCTAGTCGAGGAGCCCCATGACTAGTTTATAAGCCCCGGCGCGGGCACTACATTTAGCTCCTCTCTAATGCAGGCCTTCTGGGCCTAAAATTTCTACTCTGCTCTCACTAGTAGAAAAAGGGCCATTTGTCCCGGTTCGTAAGGGCATTTTGTACCGGTTGGGGAACCGGGACTAAATGGTCGATACAAATGCCCTAGACCATTAGTCGCGGTTCTTATACCAACCGGGACAGATGGGGTTCCACGTGGCCATTGCGGCTTGCCCACGCAGGGGGGGCTTTTGTCCCGGTTGGTAGCACCAACCGGGACAAATAAGCTTCCACGCGTCAGCAGTTCAGTGGCTCGGGTTTTTGTTTTTTCTGAAAGGGGGGAGGTTTGGGGGTTTTGTAGGGTTAATTTAGGGGTTTCATATTCTGTGTTAGCCCGCTAATAGAGAGAAGTGTCCTCTCTTATCTCCGTGCTTGGTCGACGCTACGTACTATATATATACGTATAGATCGGAGGACTCGACACGCTAGCTAGTAAGCAAATGAAGGAAACCATTAAGTATAGAAGATCGACCTCTCTCCTTCTCCGAGAGAGATAGGTCGAACAACAAGTTTTCGTATATCTATCCGACGCTACGGGCTACATACATACAATATAAGATCTCTTACTACAATTACCTAATATCTTAACTCAATTTCCAGATGGTATTCTCCGGCTTTATTGATGACGTGATCAAGAAAGAATCCCGCCAATTCCTTTTGAATTGCCTGTATGCGATCTTGTGGTAGGAGTTCATCCCGCATCTGCCACATCTAATTTGAAGAAGGGGGTCAATACATATATATATGAATTAAACTCAACAGAAATGATCGTAATAAAATAAAATTGTGAATATTTTTGCTTACGCACCTCAAATTATCTTTTAGAGTAGCCCCGCCTATTCTTGGCCATTGCGTTGTAGATGAACTCGCAGACGTAGTATCCACAGTAATTATTCCTGGGTTCCTGCCACAAGCACTTTACAAGAAATAGAGGTCAATCAAACTGATAATGAAGCATTATAAAGGCATTGATGAAAGTATAGCTAGAGTCAACAGGAGATGCGCGGAACTAGCTAGCTAGTAGTACTTACTTTCGGGTAAATCCATCGCAGTTCCCGCGGCAGTGCTGGAACTTTTTTGGCGAATTCTTTCCCAACCCTGCGAGACAAAGAAAACAATTACTTTATATCAGGAAATGAACAAAGTTGCCGATATGGTGCGGTAATGATCGATTGAACTTACTTGTTGAGCATTTTAGACATGTCCGCAAAGGTCTCGGGATCTTTTCGTCTCGAGTCTAAGACGGTTACTAGTCCCTCCTCAAGCTTAATCTCTAGGAGAATATAGTGGAACCTGCGCACGCATGCATACAACTCATCAATAACATTAATTACTATAATCTCGAGTAATATATAATTAAGGGAAACCAAATATGCACAAGACAGTAACACTCACTTGAAGTTGTAAGGAAAGAGTATTTTATCTTTGTTTTGATTTACTATCAACGATTGTAGCAAGTTGGCCTCGGCTTCTTTGGCATGAAATTGAACCTGATATTCATCTATGAGATTTGTGTTAATGAAGCCAATATCATAGATATCGGCTTTTCTACATTCGACGATCTTCAATGTGCATAATATAGTGAGGATTATTATATATACTTGCAATGAAGTATACTTGCAGTATGAAGAGCTGAGCTATATATAGAGACTTAATTAATGACAGAACTAGTACTTACAGACAATAGCAAGTGATCGTTGGTTTATCGAGGGCCTTCTGATTGAAAAAGTTGAAGAACTCCTCAATTGTAATAGACAACATATCAATTCCAACGAGGTCGTGCTCCTCTTTAACTTTCAGCATCAGAGTATCCTAGCCACCAGAGTCTCTGCAGGTTTCCATGTACCAGTCATGCAATCTTCGCATCATCGTGGTTAGAGTTCTGGCATCTTTGGCGAGAGGCCTCCCGTACCGGTATTTGTGATCATCCACCTCTAACACATCAGGAAGTACATCATCGGTCGGGTAATCTGAAAGATTGGTACCGAGCGCCATCCCCGGATGATGAGGAACGATGACGCTAGGTACCTTGAGTAGGGGGCATGATTGGTTATCTTGTTCGCCGAGTTGGGGAATTTGTTTCCCACTTTTTTTCTGTGCTAACCTGTGATCACTGCAAGTACTTCCCGACCGCGATGCTTCGACATATGACTTTTGAATAATGCGGTCATAGTTGGTTTACGGCGGAGACGGTGGTGGTTTCTTCAGGGCATCAATAGTGCGCTTCGCTCTCGCCGGATCTATCTTCTGCTTTGGAGGTAGAGGTTTCTTTGCAAAAAATTCCTTCACTTTGGCTTTACAGATCTCCGCGTTCTCCTCGTCGGTCCTCTCGTATGGTAACTTCTCTAAGCACCTGAGAGATGTACCGTATCTGTATTGCCTCCTGCCTCTCGTTGTACTGCTAGACGCGGAGGAGGAGGCGGGGTGCTACCACGCGCCGGAGCAGCCGGAGCGTCGGCGGCTCTCTTCACGCCTTGCTGACGAGGCGGAGGAGGAGGCGGGCTGCTCGGACGCGCCGGCGCAGGCGGAGGAGGAGGCGGGCTGCTCGGACGCGCCGGCGCAGGCGGAGAAGGAGGCGGAGTGCCGCCACGCGCCTGATCACCCGGAGAAGGAGATGGAGTGTGCTGATCCCTTGCCGGAGGAGGAGGCGGAGTGCGCTGACTCACCGGAGGTGTCCTGTTCACAAGGTTGATGAGGTCCTTCAGCCATAGGCATGGAGTCTTCAGAGTAGAACCCGGCCGAGTCTCCCCTTCACCGGTAGGTTGGTCAAGCTCGAGATCCTCAAACTCCTCCGTTATTTGATCCACCATCACCCTAGCATATCCTTCTAGAATCGGACGGTAGTGAAAAGTTGCGCCGGGTTTAGAAGGAAAAACAAAGCCTACAGCCGCCTTGACTTTGAATTGCATCCATTGCGTCATAAGGTGGCAATGTTGAGACTCCATGATAGCATCCACGGGGTATCTAGCAGGAGCCGTGGAGACAGGCTCCTCAGGTAGCTCGGTGGAAGCCACTCTGCTTTTCCGCTGAGATGGCGGGGTAGCTTCGACAGGTTTCTTGCTAAGAGATACTTCTCGTTCGTCCTCTAGCGCTTTTACTCTTGCGTGTAGCGCTTGCAAAGTGGTCTGATCCACTTTCTTCTTCATATCCCGGCATTTGTAACCGCCTGCGCCGGGAAACCCGACCTTCCATGAAAGGGAGCCTGGCGTGCCTCGTGTCCGTCTAGGGTGCTCAGGATTCCCGAGGGCCATTGTGATCTCGTCGTTCTCTTTTTCGGGAACGAACGTCCCTTGCTGCACTCCTTCGATATAGAACTGAAGCTGCGTCATGGGTATTGCAAGTTTCTCGTCCGTCCAAACACACTTCCCTGTTATAGGGTCCAAGGTTCCCCCAACTCCGAAGAACCAAGTCATTGAACGGTCTGGCCAGTGTGATGTCTGTGGTTTGACCCCTTTAGCAAGCAGGTCATTCTTGGCCTTGTCCCACAACGGTCGGGCTTTGAGGTAGCCACCTGACCCCGTGCGATGGTGATACTGCTTCTTCGCAGCATTTATCTTGTTTCTCTCTGACATCTCCATACTCTTTTACGATTTCTTGTGGGCCACAAATGCGTCCCAGTGATCTCTGATCTTCTCAAATTGGCCGGTGAATTCTAGAGTCTTGTTTTTTTCGACAAACTTTGCATTCAGCTCATTCTTCCACCTCCTGAATAGTTGCCCCATCTTCTTAAGAGTGGCCGCCTCGACCAATTGCTCTATAACTAGTGGCTGCTTCTCCGGATCCTCCTCTGGTGGTAGGGTGAAATTGGACTTCAGTGCGGTTCAAAGATCATTTTTCTGTATATCGTTGACATAAGACAACTGAGGGTCTTCGTTCTTAGGCTTGTACCATAGGTGGATGCTGATCTGGATCATGTCCCTAACAACAACCCCGCACTGAGCAGTAAATGCGTCTTTGGCCTTGCTGGTTTACTCGATAGGCCATCGCGCCCGATTTCTTCGATGATAAACTTTTCATCCTAGCGCAACCTTTTCTTCGGGCCTCGTGTCTTTACCTGTTCTGCTACCTCGTCTCGTCCTATCTCCATAGTTTCTGCAAATATTACGGCATGTCAATTATTATACAAACATGACAAAACGGATATATTAGTGGCAAACGTAGACCTAGCTAGCTATAATCACAACAAGGAACCATATTAGTGGCCTCGACGCTTCTCTAGGGTTTGCGGTGGCCTCGGCGACCCTGGACCCTCGAACCCTCAGCAACCCTCGACCCCTCAGCTACCCCTCCCCCCTCTTGTCGAAGTTATCGGAGAGGGGGTATATATATATATATCGAGAACGATGACATATAGATAGAAAAAAATGTTATAGGGTAGGGGGGTAGATATCGATCGACCCTCCTCATGTCGAAGTTATCGGGGAGGGGGTATATCGACAAAATTACATCATCATATATCATCGAATTAAATTACATCATCATCATCATATATTATACATCTAAAAATGTTTTCATATATCACCATATATATCATCATCATCTAGTACAAAAAATTGACCAATCAACTTTTCATATATCATCATCATCTACTACAGAAAAAATTGACCCCTCGACGACACTCGAACCCTCGACCCTCGAACCCTCGGCCCCTCGACGACCCTCGAACCCTCGACCCTCGACCCCTCGACACCTTGGCGACCCTCGACCCCTTGGTGACCCTCGACCCCTCGAACCCTCGACCTCGACCCCTCGACCCTTTTTTCTTCTTCTTCCTCTTCTTATTTATTTCTCCTTTTCTTCTCCTTTTTCTTTTCCTTCTTCCTAACCTAAACATAAACTAAAATAATCCTAAAACTAAACGAAACTTCTCCTCCTCCTTGTTTTTCTTGTTTTTCTTTTTTTTTCATCCTAAAACTTTATGAACAAAATTACAACAGAAAACAACCATAAAAATTCTATGAACAAAAAAATCTATGAACAAAATTACAACAGAAAAAATCATAAAAATTCTATGAAAAATTCTAACATTTGCATATTCTTTGCATATGAACATATACATCATAATATATATGAAAAAAACAAGCATATATATGAAAAAACAGGGAGGGCGCCGGCCGGACCAAGTTGAGGAGCAGGGCCGGGGCGGCGTGCATCAGGGCAGTGGCGACGAGCGGCGAGGGCGTCGGGCGAGGGCGCGGGCGACGGCGACGGCAGGTGACGTCGAGGGCGCGGTCGACGACGACGGCGGGGGCGGCGGGCGGCGTCGGGGCAGCCTGGCGGCGTCGATGACGTCGGCGTCGTCGGGGGCAACTCTGCGAGATGAGATGTGAAAATTCCTAAGTGCCATCTTATATAGAGCCTTCAGTCCCGGTTCGTGACACCAACCGGGACCAATGCCACCTATTAGTCCCGGTTCGTGCCACCAACCGGGACCAAAGGTCTCTTTTCAGCAGCCTAGAGGGCGGGAAGCTGAGGCCTTTGGTCCCGGTTGGAAGCACCAACTGCGACTAAAAGGGGGGCATTGGTCCCAGTTGGTGCCACCAACCGGGACCAATAGCCTATGCACAGCGGTGTGGTGGTGGGAGTTTAGTTCCACCTCGATAGCTGAGTGCGCCGAGCACCTGTTTATAAGCCTCGCTGTCTCTTCTGTCTTGAACTCCTCTGAACTGCAGGCCTATGGACCTAAACTGACACTGCTATGCCTGTGGGCTTGCCGGGCTTTCTACGGGCCTGAATCCTGGCCCACGGTTGGGTTTCTAGTCGTATTCAGGCCGTGATGGCCCAGTATGTGGCACTTTTTTTTCCATTTTTTTCTTTGTTGCTTTATTTTTTAGTTTTGTTTCTACTTTCAACAAAATTCTTACTATTGCTATTTTTATTTATTTTATTAAAGTTTATTTATTTTACTTTGTTAAAGTTTATTTTGTTTCTACTTATTTATTTTATTTTTATTCTACTTATTTATTTTCTTTTCTTTTTTGCTTTATTTATTTATTTTATGAAAATTCTTTTTGCTTTTAATGTTTTGAACAGAAAATACTTTGATAATTTTAGTTGCATAAATTTTATATAATTCCAGTTTCACTAATACTAGAGGTTTATAAAAGCTTGTTGGTTGATTCCTTTAGATATTAGAGTTTCATTAAAGATTTCTGGATGTATAAATACTGGATGCACTTCGTTTACAAAACAGACTATTTGTTTCGAGGTATCAGGGTTTCAGACGAAAACTCATCTGTTACAAAGTGATTTCAATTTTTTAACTTATTTGAACTACAGAGTACGTACTTCTGTGTTCAAAATGCACCATTACAAAGTGATATTCTAGATTAAAGACATCATCACAATAGTTGTGGAGAGAAAGTCTTCACTTTTTCTTCGCTTGTGTCCTTTGCTTATTGCACCGTAACCATAGATAATCTTCATCTTTTATCAGGGTGCTTGGGTCAGCCTTTACTTTGAACGGGGGAATTTCATGAAATTCTCATAATCTTACGAAATGTCTGTCTTGCCCTCCACTCCCATGATGTCTCTTTTTCCTGAAAGAACTATGTGGCGCTTTGGTTCATCGTTTGATGTGTTCGCTTCCATATCTTTTCCTTTTCTGGTTCTTGTAGACATGTCCTTCACATAGAAAACCTGCGCCACATCATTGGCTAGGACGAACGGTTCGTCTGTGTACCCAAGATTTTTCAGATCCACTGTTGTCATTCCGTAATCTGGGTTTACCTGTACCCCGCCTCCTGACAGGTTGACCCATTTGCACTTAAACAAAGGGACCTTAAAATCATGTCCGTAGTCAAGTTCCCATATGTCCACTGTGTAACCATAATATGTGTCCTTTCCCTTCTTGGTTGCTGCATCAAAGCGGACACCGTTGTTTTGGTTGGTGCTCTTTTTATCTTGGGCGATCGTGTAAAATGTATTCCCATTTATCTCGTATCCTTTGTAAGTAAATACAGTCGAAGATGGTCCCCTGGACAACGAGTACAGCTCATCACAAACAATGCTGTCACCTCTAAGACGTGTTTCCAACCAACTGCCGAAAGCCTTGATGTGTTCACATGTAATCCAGTCGTCACACTGCTCCGGGTGTTTGGAGCACAGACTGTTCTTGTGTTCATCGACATACGGGGTCACCAGGGTAGAGTTCTGGAGAACTGTGTAGTGTGCTTCAGACCAAGAATGCCCGTCCCTTCATATTATTGACTGCCCTCCAAGTGTGCCTTTCCCAGTTAGTCTCCCCTCATACCGCGATTTAGGGAAACCAATCTTCTTAAGGCCAGGAATGAAGTCAACACAAAACCCAATGACATCCTCTGTTTGATGGCCCATGGAGACGCTTCCTTCTGGCCTAGCGCGGTTACAGACATATTTCTTTAGGACTTCCATGAACCTCTCAAAGGGGAACATATTGTGTAGAAATACGGGGCCCAGAATGACAATCTCGTCGACTAGATGAACTAGGACGTGCGTCATGATATTGAAGAAGGATGGTGGGACCACCAGCTCGAAACTGACAAGGCATTGCACCAGATCACTCCTTAGCCTTGGTATGATTTCTGGATCGATCACCTTCTGAGAGATTGCATTGAGGAATGCACATGGCTTCACAATGGCTAATCGGACGTTTTCCGGTAGAAGCCCCCTCAGTGCAACCGGAAGCAGTTGCGTCATAATCATGTGGCAGTCATGACTTTAGGTTCTGGAACTTTTTCCCTGCCATATTTATTATCCCTTTTATATTCGACGAGAAGCCAGACGGGACCTTCATATTGAGCAGGCATGCAAAGAAGATTACCTTCTCTTCTTTGGTAAGAGTGTAGCTGGCAGGACCTTCATACTGCTTTGAAGGCATTCCGTCTTTTTCGTGCAAACGTTGCAGGTCCTTTCGTGCCTCGAGTGTATCTTTTGTCTTCCCATACACGCCCAAGAAGCCTAGCAGGTTCACGCACAGGTTCTTCGTCGCGTGCATCACATCGATTGAAGAGCGGACCTCTAGGTCTTTCAAGTAGGGTAGGTCCCAAAATATAGATTTCTTCTTCCACATGGGTGCGCGTCCCTCATCGTTATTTGGAACAGATAGTCCGTCGGGACCCTTTCCAAAGATTACCTGTAAATCATTGACCATAGCAAGTACGTGATCACCGGTACGCATGGCGGGCTTCTTCCGGTGATCTACCTCGCCTTTGAAATGCTTGCCTTTCTTTCGACATTGATGATTGGTCGGAAAAAATCGATGATGCCCTAGGTACACATTCTTCCTGCATCTGTCCAGGTATATACTTTGGGTGTCATCTAAACAGTGTCTGCATGCGTGGTATCCCTTGTTTGTTTGTCCTGAAAGGTTACTGAGAGCAGGTCAATCATTGATGGTTACAAACAGCAACGCATGTAGCTCAAATTCCGCCTGGTTGGCCTCATCCCACGCACATACACCTTGTCCATTCCACAGCTGTAAAAGTTCTTCAACTAATGGCCTTAGGTACACATCAATGTCGTTGCGGGGTTGCTTATGGACTTGGATGAGTATTGGCATCATAATGAACTTCCGCGTCATGCACAGCCAAGGAGGAAGGTTATAGATACATAGAGTCACGGACCAGGTGTTGTGATTGTTGTTCTGCTCCCCAAAAGGATTAATGCCATTCGCGCTTAAACCAAACCATGCATTCCATGCGTCACCTGCAAACTCCTCCCAATACGTTCTCTCGATTTTTCTCCACTGTGACCCGTCAGCGGGTGCTCTCAACTTCTCGTCTTTCTTACGGTCCTCTGCGTGCCATCGCATCAACTTGGCACGCTCTTTGTTTCTGAACAGACGTTTCAACCATGGTATTATAGGAGCATACCACATCACCTTTGCAGGAACCCTCTTCCTTGGGCGCTCGCCGTCAACATCACCAGGGTCATCTCGTCTGATCTTATACCGCAAGGCACCGCATACCGGGCATGCGTTCAAATGCTCGTACACACCACGGTACAGGATGCAGTCATTAGGGCATGCATGTATCTTATGCACCTCCAATCCTAGAGGGCATACAACCTTCTTTGTTGCGTACGTACTGTCGGGCAATTCGTTATCCTTTGGAAGCTTCTTCGTCAATATTTTGAGTAGTTTCTCAAATCCTTTCTCAGGCACACCATTCTCTGCCTTCCACTGCAGCCATTCCAGTACGGTACCGAGCTTCGTGTTGCCCTCTTCGCAATTGGGGTACAACCCTTTTTTGTAATCCTCCAACATGCGACCGAACTTCATCTTCTCCTTTGCACTTTCGCACTATCTCCTTGCATCAACAATGACCCGGCGGAGATCATCGTCGGGCACAACATTGTCTGGTTCCTCTTGACCTTCAGCAGCTTCCCATGTTGCGGCATCACCGTATTCCGGGGGCACATAGTTGTCATCGTCCTCTTCTTCTTCATTGTCTTCCATCATAACCCCTATTTCTCCGTGCTTGGTCCAAACATTATAGTGTGGCATGAAACCCTTATAAAGCAGGTGGGTGTGAAGAGTTTTCGAGTCGGAGTAAGACCTCGTATTCCCATAGATAGTGCATGGATAGCACATAAAACCATTATGCTTGTTTGCCTCAGCCACTTCGAGAAAATTATGCACGCCATTAATGTACTCGGAGGTGCGTCTGTCACCGTACATCCATTGCCGGTTCATCTGCTTGCATTTATATACAATTAAGAGTGTCAAAAACCATTACAGAACATCATGGATAGATAAGTGATCAAATTAATATAAGTTCATCATCACATTATATTCAAAATACAAGCAAGGCTCACCACGGTGGTGCCGGCGACGAGATCGGCACGGGCGATCGACGACGGTGAAGACGGTGACGGGACGTGACGGACCGCTCAACCTAGCCAAATCTCGGAGAAAATGGAGCTTCGAGTTCGAGCTTCGAGTGGAGAAAGCTTAACTAGTGTGGCTCGGGCATTTCATCGAACACCTCATGTGCATATATGGGTGGTGAGCTAGAGCACCACACAAAGCTCTCCCCTCGCCGGCCAGAAAAAACAGAGCAGTGTGGGCTCGTCGGCGATGGGGTATATATAAGCAACCAATTGGTCCCGGTTCGTTACTGGAACCGGGTCTAAAGGCCACCCATTTGTCCCGGTTCCAGTCACGAACCGGGACCAATGGGTGTGGGTCAGGAGCGAGGCCCATTGGTCCCGGTTCGTGCCTGGAACCGGGACAAATGGGTCCAGACCAACCGGGACAGATGCCCCACGAGGCCCGGCCAGCCCCCTGGGCGCAAGAACCGGGACTATGCCCCCATGGGTCCCGGTTCGTGGGTGAACCGGGACTAATGGGCTGGCCAGGCCCGAACCAAAACCCTGTTTTCTACTAGTGCCTGTTGGGCCTACTGGTCTAGTGGGCATGCATCCTGGCCCAACTACAGGTTGGGTTTCTAGTCGTATGCAGGCTGCTGTGGCCTAGTAGGTGTTTTTTTAGTTTTTTCAATTTTCTGCTTTATTTGAATTTTTTTATTTCTAAGTTGTTTTTTGCTGTATTTAGAGTTCCTTTGTGAGTATTTTTGCTCTAGGTACAAAAAATTACAAAATTCTGTTAGTGCGGGTAGTTTTTAAATTTGAATAGTATAAATTTGAATTATTTCAAATTTGTGTGAATCACTAGTTTGTGAATAACTTAACTTTACAAATAGATTTTTTAGTGATTTTTTTTCTTATGTTTAATATTAGTGTTTTTATCATTATATTCAACTTGGTAATACTTAGGTTATATAAAAAATGTAATGCCTTTGTAACAGATGACTTTTCGTCCGAAACCCTGATATTTCGAAAGAGATTGTCCATTTTGTATACGAAGTGCATCCAGTTTTTGTCATAACCCTCTCTACTTTTTTGCACATGCTATGTGGGTGAAATTATGATACCATGCCAACTTTCAACCTTTTCAGAGTTCGTTTGAAGTTTTTTAAAATTTCAAGGTCATTTAGCTGAAAAATTCAGTCTATGCATGAAAGAATTTGTTTGCACATAAAATTTCTTCGCGTTTCAAATGCCAAAACACATAAGTACCCTAACTATTACAAAGATTCCCTCCGGTTTGTCGAAGCGGGACTTTCCAGATATATAAGTCCGGAAACTCAGTAGAGAAGAAAGTGATGAAAGTGAAGCCGATCACATCCCAGAGTGGGATCTTTGGGTGTGAAACTTTTTCTTTGCGTGTGTCCCTTTGCGCCGTAACCATGGACAATATTCTTCATTTAACTAGATGCTCGGGTCAATATTCACTGTGATTGGAGCAATTTGATCAAACTTTTCATAATCTTCTGACATGTCTGTCTTGTTGATGGGCCTCGAACCCCTCGTTGGTTACCCCAAGTGGAAGGTGTAAGATGCAGTAAGTAGAAGTGTTTTCCCTTAGCAAAGATGCCAAGGATCGAATCCCCAGAGACTCCTAGGTTCAACAAGTAGGTGTCAACTGCTACGGCGCCAGATTAGTAGCAATCAACATGGACCTGCACACAGATACAAATAACTTTGCTCCCAACGAGTACAGAGAGGTTGTCAATCCCTCCGGCCTTGTAGTTCACAAAGGATTAAAAGCAATGATAGTAGTGATAGATAGTGTTTTGCAATAGTAAATAATAACGAAAAGTAAATAGCGGATGTGATCAATGATGGTAATATGGACCGGAGTCTCATGATGTTCACTAGTGATGTCTCTCTCCCAAAAGACGATAAAACAGCTATGTGAGGTAAACAAATTACAGCTGGGCAATTGACAGGACCACGAACGCAAACCAATGCTGACTACATTGCAAGAAAGGTTGAGGTTCAAAGCATGGGCGGTACGCCAAAGTAAGTAGACCGAAATCCATCAATATCTACTACTAATCATCCACCTTGAGATATCTATCCAGAACATCTCGCTGGTATTAAGTTGCGAGTCCCACCCATAGTGTAAACTCAATGCAACAGACAACTGCATTAAAAGAACTTTGCGTAAAGTAAACAATCCTTGCACCCGCGGGCACAAGCACCGTTGTTTTCCCCCTTGTGGCAACAGCACATCCCCTAGACTCATGTTTCCGTCACTCAAGCAAGTCATCGAGGGGCATGAACCCACAATCGAGCACAACGTTCCCTCTTGGAGTCACTACCTACTACACGGCCAAAGCAGTAAATAACAACGGAGAACATGCAAGAATTACTTATGAACAAAAATATAAAAGAGGTGAATCAAATATATTACTCAAGATCAATCTGAACATAATCTCATAATCCATCGGATCCCAGCAAACTCAACATAGCAACAGCATAAGGATTACATAGGTGCCTCGATCATGTAGGGCAGCTCACGAGGACTAATTAGTGAAGCACAAGAACGGGAGGAGAACATCACATAGCTACTGGACATGGACTCATGGTCCAAGGGAGACTACTCACGAGTCATCCGGGAGGCGTCCATGGTGGTGGAGAAGCTCCCGGTCGTAATCCTCCCCTCCGGCAGGGTGCCGGGAAGAGTTCTCCTGGTGCTCCCGATCTTGGAAGCGGCGACGGCGGCGGAACAGAGATGGGATCGCGAAAAGAGTTCCTGTTCTGAGGGTTTCGGAGGACCCTTTAAATATATGCCAAAGGAGGGCATCGGGGGAGCTTCGGGGGGCCCAGGCGCCCCCCCGGCGCGGCCCAGGGGGGGGGGGCGCCGCCAGGGCGCCTGGAGCCCTGGTGGCCCCCCCAGGCTGCCCTGGGCAGTTCTCGAAACGTGAAAACCTGAAATACAAAAACAGCCGAAAACAGAAACTGGCACTGGGGTGCACTGGATTAGTAAGTTAGTCCAAATATGATCAAAAGTGTATGGAAGTGTATGAATATCATAGCAATATCACCCAAAAGTGGCATGGAGCAAGCAGAAATTATAGATACGTTTTGGACGTATCAACATCCCAAAGCTTAATTCCTGCCCGTCCTCGAGTAGGTAAATGATAACAAGAATAATTTTTGTGGTGACATGCTATTAACCATATAGGACTTTTTCATAGTCATATGACAAAAGCTTACTGAGACAATGATTCTATAGTAATTAAGTTGCCTCACGAGAAAATCACAAATGACTGAAAGTTTTACAATATGAAACTGAAACATCAAATAGATTTGCAATGAACATGATGTGCAAATATGATAAAGTGATATCTAGCTTGCCCCCTTTAGTGATGCAAAACATAAATGCAGGGGCACCTTCAAGGTTTGAGTGATGACTAGATACAATCATTTCAGAATAAACGATATCACAATCATGCAAAAGACAATGCTACTTTGGGACAATGCACATTACACTCAGAATGACTATCATGCTCTCAGTAATTGGTGCTTTAACATAAAGGTAAAAGAAAGGTTAAGTGCTAGAGCTTTTTATTTTGAAAACATGGAAGCAATTTTGTCAACGGTAGTAGTACTTCATATGTGTCATGCATAAGACATCCTATAAGTTGCAAGCCTCATGCATCGTATACTAATAGTGCTCGCTCCTTGTCCTAATTAGCTCGGATTCCCATGGGTTATCATTGCATTACATATGTTTCAACCAAGTATCACAAAGGGGTACCTCTATGCCACCTGTACAAAGGTCCAAGGAGATAAATCGCATTTGATTTCTCGTTTTTGATAGATCTCAACTTGAGGACATCCATACCGGGACAACATAGAAAATAGATGATGGACTCCTCTTCAATGCATAAGCATATTCTCATAAGAGATTGAGGATTAATGTCCAAGCTAAAACTTCCACCATGATACATGGCTTTGGTTGGCGGCCCAATGTTCTTCTCTAACAATATGCATATTCATACAACCCATGGCAAATCACCCTTACTTCAGACAAGACGAACATGCATAGCAACTCACATGATATTCAACAAAAGTGTGACAGTTGATGGCGTCCCCAGAAACATGGTTACCGCTCAGCAAGCAACTTATAAGAAATAAGATACATAAGCAACATACTCTTTACCACAATAGTTTTTAGGCTACTTTCCCATGAGCTATGTATTGCAAAGTTAGTTTGCTTAGTACAGGTGGAGGTTAGCAAAAAGACTGGGAGCGACCAACTAAGAGAGCAATGACGGTCGTAATCATGCAGAGCGACAAAGCAATATTGAATCAGGCATGGAAGTTATATCGCTACTCAGAAATAAAAGATCATCAAGGCTTGACAGACTTTCTATACAGTCTTAAATATGCGTGAGCATACGCCAATTCAATCAAAATAAATTCTCGAAGGAAGATATTACTAAACCATACCATATCATAGGCAAACAAACCATGTTGGTACTCCAATAACACATTGGGAACCCCCCAGCTATTTGAGATTAACCATAAGAAAACCTGAACTACTAAGCACCATTATGCAAGTAGCATCTTTATCATAGACACATTAACCCATGCAACGGAAGCAAACTCTCTTAATAAGGTGAGCATGATAATTAAAGAGAGTTCAAGCAACCAACTAAACAAAAGCTCTTTGAAAAGATAAGCATGAATACTAAGAGCAGAGCATGATAGTAGCTATTAAAAGACAAAGAACACACACAGCATAGATAGACATGAAAATTCTATGTTATGTTCTAGGTAGAGGTGGATCGTGTTTCTCTCCCACATAAAGAATGCTGAGTTCCGACTCGTTATGAAAAACTAAAAAGAAAACTAAAAGCAAGACGCTCCAAGCATAGCACATAACACATGAAATGATAAAAATATAGTGGAACGAAAGACGAACTGATAATGTTGATGGAGAAGGGGATGCACGGGGGCATCCCCAAGCTTAGACGCTTGAGTCTCCTTGAATATTTCTTGGGTGTGCACGGGGGCATCCCCAAGCATGAGCGCTTGACACTCCTGAATGTTTTTATCATCTTCCCTCGCACACTTAAAAACTCCCTTCATACATAACTCATCATAATCTGATTAGTGAGGTTAGTACCCTTAATAAAATAATTATACCTTGCTGGAAATAAAGATATTCTTGAAGTCCTACTGTTTCTCAAGATTGCCAAAAGGTTTTTGCAAAGAAAAAGCAAGTTCTTGATTTGCAAAGTAAAGGAAAGGCAAAACAGGACAGAATCTGTGAAAAAGAGAACAGTAGGTAGTAATTGATCTGTTCGGGATACTTCTGCAACTCAAATCAAAAAATTCAGAACAGACGCACGAAAGATAATTACATAGAGAACGCTGTCGAAAAAATTCAGACCAAAAAGATGATCTGGTGATTTTATACGATTTTTTCTATCCAAGGACAGAATCTGTTTATTGGACAGCACCTCACAACTTTTGAACTTTCTAGCAATCAGAGGCTATACTTGGCACAAATATGAAAAGCAAAGATACAATGATGATGCTACAGCAGTAAACAACATCAAGACACAACAAAAGCAAAAAGTTTATTCATTGGGCTGCCTCCCAAAAGCGCTTTCTTTTATGCCTTTAAGCTAGGCATAATGCATAGATCAAGTTTTATCAAGAGTAAAAGAATAGCTAGCCCGTACAACGGACTCAAAAGGTAACTTGACCTTCTTACGAGGGAAGTGTTCCATCCCTTTCTTGAGAGGAAACTGAAATTTTATATTACCCTCTTTCATGTCAATGATAGTACCAACGGTGCGCAAAAAGGGACGTCCCAAAATAATTGGACAAGAAGGATCACATTCAATATCCATAATAGTAAAATCAACGGGCACATAATTATCATTGACAACAATAAGAACATCGTCGATCCTCCCCAAAGGTTTCTTTATGGAAGAATCAACTAGACAAACACCAAAAGAACAAGAATCATAAGGTTTCAATTTAAGCATATCATATATTCTTTTGGGCATAACAGAGGTACTAGCACCAACATCACATAATGCATAACAAGAGAAGTCATTCAAATTAATTTTTATCATAGGATCCCAACCATCTTCTAGCTTTCTAGGTATGGAGGCTTCTACTCTAAGTTTCTCCTCCCTAGCTTTGATGAGAGCATTAGTGATATGCTCCGTGAAGGCAAGGTTAAGCGTGCTAGTGCGGGGATCTCTAGACATCTTGTGAAGGAAATCAATAACTTCGGTAAGAGTGCAATTATCAAAATCAAGGTCACGAGCATCAAGTAAAGTGGTAGTGGTGTCCTTTAGGTCCACTTGTTTGGTAGTTTCTATAGTAATAGCATCACCATTAATAGGTCCATTGGGACCAGGAGTACATTGGGTGCTAAAAGTTTGAACATCCTCAACAACTTGGATAGTAGCAACAGTGTGGTGGGTAGGAAGGCTCTTAATTCTCTCTTCTTCCTCCCTCTCTCTAGCCCATCTTTCTTTAAGTTTAGCCATCATCCTAATGTTTTCATTAATTTGCACTTGAATAGCATTTATAGGAGTGACTTCCCTCTCCTCAAGAGGAGAAGTTTTAATTTTTAGCAATTTTACCTCATTGGCTATGTGGTCTACCTTAAAAGAAAGATCATCTAGTTTATGTAGTTTCTCTTCTACACTCTTATTAAAGGCTTTTTGGGTAGTGATGAAATCTCTAAGCATGGTCTCTATTTCAGTAGTGGAGTTCTTGGTACTAGGATAAGCATTGTTGTTCCCATAAGAATTAGAGGGGAACGGTCTAGGATTGTTACCAAAATTACTCCTATAAGCATTGTTGTTAAAATTGTTTCTAGAGATAAAGTTCACATCTACTTGTTCTTGAGCAATCAAAGAATTTAAAGGAACATCACGAGGATCAACAGTAGATTGCTTCGAAAGTAGAGACATGATCAAGTCAACTTTTTCGTTAAGGGAGGAAATCTCCTCGACAGAGTTTACCTTCCTACCTGTTGGAGCGCGTTCGGTGTGCCATTGGGAATAGTTGGTCATCATCTCATCGAGAAGCTTTGTGGCAGCACCAAGTGTAGTTGACATAAAAGTTCCTCCCGCGGCCGAATCTAACAAATTCCGCGAGGTAAAGTTCAAGCCTGCATAAAAAGTTTGGATAACCATCCAAGTAGTCAAACCATGAGTAGGGCAGTTCTTGATAAGAGATTTCATACGTTCCCAAGCTTGGGCAACATGTTCATTATCCAATTGTTTAAAATTCATTATGTTACTTCTAAGTTGGATAATTTTAGTAGGTGGATAGTATTTTCCAATAAAAGAATCTTTGCACTTGTCCCATGAATCTATGCTATTTCTAGGCAAAGACTGAAACCAAATTTTAGCTCCTCCTCTCAAGGAGAAAGGAAAAAGCTTAAGCTTAACAATATTACCATCTATTTCTTGGTACTTTTGCATATCACAAAGTTCAACAAAGTTGTTCAAGTGTAAAGCAGCATCATCTCCAGCACCGGAGAATTGATCTTTCATAACTAAGTTCAGTAAAGCAGGTTTAATTTCATATGAAGGTGCTGAAGTGGCAGGTGTACTGATAGGTGTGCTGATAAAGTCATCGTTGTTGTGACTAGTGAAGTCACACAACTTGGTGTTCTCGGTGGAACCCATAGTAGCAAGCAAGCAAGATAACTATTTTTGTGATTTTCAAAAAAAAGGTACTGAAGCAAAAATTGAAAGGTAAACTAACAAGACTAAAAAGCAAAGGTAAAAGATAGCATGCAACTCCCCTATCCTGAAGAGTGGAGGCCCCGACAACGGCGCCAGAAAATACTCCTTGATGGGCCTCGAACCCCTCGTTGGTTACCCCAAGTGGAAGGTGTAAGATGCAGTAAGTAGAAGTGTTTTCCCTTAGCAAAGATGCCAAGGATCGAATCCCCAGAGACTCCTAGGTTCAACAAGTAGGTGTCAACTGCTACGGCGCCAGATTAGTAGCAATCAACGTGGACCTGCACACAGATACAAATAACTTTGCTCCCAACGAGTATAGAGAGGTTGTCAATCCCTCCGGCCTTGTAGTTCACAAAGGATTAAAAGCAATGATAGTAGTGATAGATAGTGTTTTGCAATAGTAAATAATAACGAAAAGTAAATAGCGGATGTGATCAATGATGGTAATATGGACCGGAGTCTCATGATGTTCACTAGTGATGTCTGTCTCCCAAAAGACGATAAAACAGCTATGTGAGGTAAACAAATTACAGCTGGGCAATTGACAGGACCACGAACGCAAACCAATGCTGACTACATTGCAAGAAAGGTTGAGGTTCAAAGCATGGGCGGTACGCCAAAGTAAGTAGACCGAAATCCATCAATATCTACTACTAATCATCCACCTTGAGATATCTATCCAGAACATCTCGCTGGTATTAAGTTGCGAGTCCCACCCATAGTGTAAACTCAATGCAACAGACAACTGCATTAGAAGAACTTTGCGTAAAGTAAACAATCGCGGGCACAAGCACCATCGTTTTCCCCCTTGTGGCAACAGCACATCCCCTAGACTCATGTTTCTGTCACTCAAGCAAGTCATCGAGGGGCATGAACCCACAATCGAGCATAACATTCCCTCTTGGAGTCACTACATACTACTCGGCCAAAGCAGTAAATAACAACGGAGAACATGCAAGAATTACTTATGAACAAAAATATAAAAGAGGTGAATCAAATATATTACTCAAGATCAATCTGAACATAATCTCATAATCCATCGGATCCCAGCAAACTCAACATAGCAACAGCATAAGGATTACATAGGTGCCTCGATCATGTAGGGCAGCTCACGAGGACTAATTAGTGAAGCACAAGAACGGGAGGAGAACATCACATAGCTACTGGTCATGGACTCATGGTCCAAGGGAGACTACTCACGAGTCATCCAGGAGGCGTCCATGGTGGTGGAGAAGCTCCCGGTGGTGATCCTCCCCTCCGGCAGGGTGCCGGGAAGAGTTCTCCTGGTGCTCCCGATCTTGGAAGCAGCGGCGGCGGCGGAACAGAGATGAGATCGCGAAAAGAGTTCCTGTTCTGAGGGTTTCGGAGGACCCTTTAAATATATGCCAAAGGAGGGCATCGGGGGTGCTTCGGGGGGACCAGGCGCCCCCTCGGCGCGGCCCAGGGGGGGCGCGCCGCCAGGGCGCCTGGAGCCCTGGTGCCCCCCCCCCCCGGCTGTCCTTCGGACGCAAGGTTGTTTCCGAAACGCTGATTTTTTATATAATTTTTCTGGATTTTTCTGGGCAGTTCTCGAAATGTGAAAACCTGAAATACAAAAACAGCCGAAAACAGAAACTGGCACTGGGGTGCACTGGATTAGTAAGTTAGTCCAAATATGATCAAAAGTGTATGGAAGTGTATGAATATCATAGCAATATCACCCAAAAGTGGCATGGAGCAAGCAGAAATTATAGATACGTTTTGGACGTATCACTTGTCATCCACTCCCACGATGTTTCTTTTCCCAGAAAGAACTATGTGGCGCTTTGGCTCATCGTATGATGCATTCGTTTCCTTATTTTTTCTTTTTCTCGGCGTGGTAGACATGTCCTTCACATAGAAAACTTGTGCCACATCATTGGCTAGGACGAATGGTTCGTCTGCATACGCAAGATTGTTGAGATCCACTGTTGTCATTCCGTACTGCGGGCTTCAGTTACCCCGCCTCTTTTCATATTGACCCATTTGCACCGAAACAAAGGGACCTTCAAACCACGTCCATAGTCAAGTTCCCATATGTCCTCTATGTAACAATAATATGTTTCCTTTCCCGTCTTGGTTGATTCATCAAAGCGGACACCACTGTTTTGGTTGGTGCTCTTCTTATCTTGGGCGATCGTGTAAACTATATTCCCATTTATCTCGTACCCTTTGAAAGTCATTATATTCGAAGATGGTAACTGGGACAGCAAGTACAGTTCACCTTCATTAGCGGCGTCATGCATGGCACGTGTCTGCAACCAGCCGGCGAACGTCGTCGTTTGTTCATGTGTAATCCAGTCGTCGGACTGCTCCGGGTATTTGGAGCATAGAAAATTCTTCTGTTCGTCCATATACGGAGCCACCAAGGCGGAGCTCTGTAGAACTGTGTAGTGTGCTTGAGTAAGAGAATGCCCATCCATACATATTATTTGATCCCCTCCTAGAGTGTCTTTTCCATCCATTCTGCCCTTATGCCGCGATTCAGGAACACCAATCGGCTTAAGGTCATGAATAAAGTCAATACAAAACTCAATGACCTCCTCATTTTCATGGCCTTTGGAGATGCTTCCTTCTGGCCTAGCACGGTTATGAACATATTTCTTTAAGACTCTCATGAACCTCTCAAAGGGGAACATATTGTATAGAAATACAAGACCCAAAACGTTAATCTCTTCGCATGGGTGAACTAGGACGTGCGTCATGATGTTGAAGAAGGATGGTGGGAACGCCAACTCGAAACTGACAAGACATTGCACAAAATCATTCGGTAACGTCGGTATGATTTCTGGATCGATTACCTTCTGAGAGATTGCATTGAGGAATGCACATAGCTTCACAATGGCTAATCGAACATTTTCCGGTAGAAGCGCGTCATAATCACGTGGCAGTCATGAGATTTTAGGTTCTGGAACTTCTTCTGTGTCATATTTATTATTCCCTTTATATTCGACGAGAAGCCAGACGGTACCTTAATACTGAGCAGGCATTCAAAAAAGATTTCCTTCTCTTCTTTGGTAAGAGCGTAGCTGGCATGACCCTGATATATGTCATCTTTTCCGTGCATACGTTGCTGGTCCTCCCGTGCCTCCGGTGTATCTTTTGTCTTCCCATACACGCCCAAGAAGCCAAGCAGTGTCACGCAAAGATTCTTCGTCACGTGCATCACGTCGATTGCGGAGCGGACCTCTAGGTCTTTCCAATAGGGCAGGTCCCAAAATATAAATTTCTTCTTCCACATGGATGCGCGTCCGTCAGCATCATTTGGAACAGGTTGTCCGCCAGGACCCTTTCCAAAGATTACCTTGAAATCCTTGACCATATCATGTACATCAGCACCAGTTCGGTGGCGAGGCTTCGTCCGGTAATCTGCCTCATCTTTGAAATGCTTGCCTTTCTTTCTTACAGGATGCCTCCTCGGAAGAAATCGACGATGTCCAAGGTACACATTCTTCCTACAATTATATAAATATGTACTATCGGTATCATCCAAACAATGCGTGCATGCGCGGTATCCCTTGTTTGTCTGTCCTGAAAGGTTACTGAGAGCAGGCCAATCATTGATGATAACGAACAGCAACGCCTTTAGATCAAATTCTTCCTGTCTGTGCTCATCCCACGCACGTACACCTTTTCCATTCCATAGATGTAAGAGTTCTTCAACTAATGGACTTAGGTACACATCAATGTCGTTGCCGGGTTGCTTAGGGCCTTGGATGAGCACTGGCATCATAATGAACTTCCGCTTCATGCACAACCAAGGAGGAAGGTTATACATACATAGAGTCACAGGCCAGGTGCTATGGTTGCTGCTCTGCTCCCCAAAAGGATTAATGCCATCTGCGCTTAGACCGAACCATACGTCCTTTGCGTCACCTCCAAACTCCTCCCTGCTGTACTTTCTCTCGATTTCTCTCCACTACGACCCGTCAGCGGGTACTCTCAACTTTCTGTCTTTCTTACGGTCTTCTCTGTGCCATCGCATCACCTTGGCATGCTCTTTGATTTGGAAGAAACGTTTCAACCGTGGTATTATAGGAGCATACCACATCACCTTGGCATGAATCTTTTTCCTGGGACGTTCGCCCTCGACATCACCAGGGTCATCGCGGCTGATCTTATAGCGCAATGCACCGCATACCGGGCACGCGTTCAAATCCTTGTACTCGCCCCGGTAGAGGATGCAGTCATTAGGGCATGCATGTATCTTCTGCACCTCTAACCCTAGAGGACAGATGATACGTCTCCAACGTATCTACTTTGCCAAACACTTTTGCCCTTGTTTTGGACTCTAACTTGCATGATTTGAATGGAACTAACCCGGACTGTCGCTGTTTTCAGCAGAACTGCCATGGTGTTGTTTTTGTGCAGAAATAAAAAGTTCTCGGAATCGCCTGAAAATCAACGAAGATTTATTTCAGAAAATATAAAAAATACCTGCAAGAAGATCCAAACCTAGGGGCCCACGGGCCGTCCTCGAGGGTGGGGGGCACGCCCCCTGCCTCGAGGGCAGCCCGGTGCCCCACCGACGTATTCCCAGGTCTTATATATTCTGTTTCGTGGAGAGAAAAATCAAGGAGAAAGAATTATTGCGTTTTACGAGACGGAGCCGCCGCCAAGCCCTAATCTCTCTCGGGAGGGCTGATCTGGAGTCAGTTCAGGGCTCCGGAGAGTGGAGATTGTCGCCATCGTCATCATCAACCTTCCTCCATCACCAATTCTATGATGCTCACCGCCGTGTGTGAGTAATTCCATCGTAGGCGTGCTGGACAGTGATGGGTTGGATGGGATCTATCATGTAATCGAGTTAGTTTTGTTAGGGTTTGATCCCTAGTATCCACTATGTTCTGAGATTGATGTTGCTATGACTTTGCTATGCTTAATGCTTGTCATAAGGGCCCGAGTGCCATGATTTCAGATCTGAACCTATTATGTTTGCATGAATATATGTGTGTTCTTGATCCTATCTTGCAAGTCTATATTCACCTACTATGTTTTATGATCCGGCAACCCCGAAGTGACAATAATCGGGACGACTCCTGGTGATGACCATAGTTTAAGGAGTTCATGTATTCACTATGTGTTAATGCTTTGGTCCAGTACTCTATTAAAAGGAGGCCTTAATATCCCTTAGTTTCCAATAGGACCCCGCTGCCACGGGAGAGTAGGACAAAAGATGTCATGCAAGTTCTTTTCCATAAGCACGTATGACTATATTCGGAATACATTCCTACATTGCATTGATGAACTGGAGCTAGTTCTGTGTCATCCTAGGTTATAACTTCTACATGATGAATTGCATCGAACGTAATTTCCCATCACCGATCCAATGCCTACGAGCTTTACCTATATTGCTAGATGCTTATTTACTTTTCCGTTGCTACTATCACAATAACTACAAAAACATTATCTTTGCTTTTATTGCTGCTACAACCACTATCATATTACTGTGCTACTAAACTATCCTGCTGCAGATACTAAGTTTCCAGGTGT
This sequence comes from Secale cereale, assembly GCA_902687465.1. Lineage (NCBI taxonomy): Eukaryota > Viridiplantae > Streptophyta > Magnoliopsida > Poales > Poaceae > Secale > Secale cereale. The sequence goes on along the minus strand of LR738712.1, from coordinate 823,847,028 downwards.
GGCTGAATTAACAACTCAGTTGCTAATACTTAAGAGTATTCTTTGGCTCCCCTTGTGTCGAATCAAAAAAATTGGGTTTAATACTTTACCCTCGAAAACTGTTGCGATCCCCTACACTTGTGGGTTATCAAGACTATTTTCTGGCGCCGTTGCCGGGGAGCATAGCTCTATTCTCTAAGTCACTTGGGATTTATATCTGTTTATCACTATGAAGAATCTGAAGGACTCAAAATTCAAGATCTTACCCTCAACTAGGAGGGGAGGTAAGGAACTACCATCTAGCTCTGCGCTTGATTCTCCTTCTGTTATGAGTAAACTTGCGACACCTACTCCTGCTATTGAATCTGATATGTCGTATGTTCTTGATGATGCTACTTCTGCTATGTATGATGAAACTACCTCTATGCCTGATACTGTGCCACTAGGTGAATATCTAGATGAACAAATTGCTAAGGTTAGGGAGAGCGCAAATGTTGATGATATTTATGAAAGTGATGATGAAACTACTCCCAATAGATATGAATTGCCTGTTGTGCCTGAGGGTTATGTTATGGATGAAGAAACGGCTTGAGACTTTCTTGCTTGCAATGATAGATATGATCTTAAGAAGTTATTAGCTAAGTTGAAAGAAAAGTCCTTGAATGCTAGAATGAAACATGACCCTGTTTTTGCTACTTCACCTATATGTGTCACTGATAAGGATTATGAATTCTCTGTTGATCCTTAGTTAATTACTTTGGTTGAATCTGATCCTTTCCATGGCTATGAGTCTGAAACTGTTGTGGCACATCTTACCAAGTTGAATGATATATCCTTAAGTTATTTCCGTTCTCGTTAAAGAGTGATGCTAAGACTTGGTTTAATTCTCTTGATCCTGGTTGTGTGCGTAGTCCCCAGGATATGATGTATTACTTTTCTGCTAAATATGTTCCCGCTCATAAGAAACAAGCTGCCTTACGGGGAAATATATAACTTTGCTTAAACTGAAGAAGAGAGTCTCCCACAAGCTTGGGGGAGGCTTCTCCAGTTACTTAATGCTTTGCCTGATCATCCTCTTGAGATGCATGACAAACTTGATGTCTTTTATAATGGACTAACCGATGCTTCCAGAGACCACCTGGATAGTTGTGCTGGTTGTGTTTTCAGGGAAAGAACAGTGGAACAAGCTGAATTACTATTGAATAATATGCTGGCCAAGGAAAATAATTGGACACTTCCTGAACCAGCCCCTAAGCCAACTCCGAAGAAAAGAGGTGTTCTATTTCTCAGTCCTGAAGACATGCAAGAGGCAAACAAATCTATGAAAGAAAAAGGTATTAAAGCTGAAGATGTTAAGAATTTACCGCCTATTGAAGAAATACATGGTCTTAATAACCCAACAGAGGTAGTAAAGGTAAATTCTCTTTATAGATTTGATGAAAGTGATATTCCTCGTTATAAGTCTGCTAGCCAATGCGTAGATGAGTTTGACAATTTTATTGTGAAACAAGAAAACTTCAATGCTTATGTTGGTAGGCAATTACAACACAATGCTCATATGATTGAACGCTTGAGTGATTATCTGTCTAATGCTAAGGATGAATTGAAACTTATGAGTATACATGCTTCTATGGTTACCACTCAAGTAGAACAGGTACTTAAAGCTCGGAATGATTTGCTCAATGAATTAAATAGCAAGAATAATGATAATGCCATTAGAGTCGTGACTAGAGGTGGTAGAATGACTCAGGAACCTCTGTATCCTGAAGGCCACCCTAAGAGAATTGAGCAAGATTCTCAGAGAGCTAATATAGATGCACCTAGTTCTTCTAAAAGGAAGAAAAAGAAAAATGATAAGACTTTGCATGCTTCTAGTAAACCTGTAGCTCACCCACCTGAGAATCCCAATGATATATCTGTTTCTGATGCTAAGACACTATCTGGTAATGAACATGAACCTAGTGATAATATTAATAATGATGTTCATGATGATGCTCAACCTAGCAATGATGATGATGTAGAGATTGAACCTGGTGTTGATCTCGATAACCCACATCAAAGAATCAACGTTATGATAAGAGAGACTTTGTTGCTAGGAAACACGGTAGGGAAAGAGAACCACGGGTTCAGAAACCCATGCCTTTTCCTCCTAAACCATCCCAGAAAAAGGATGATGAAGACTTTGAGCGCTTCGCTGAAATGATTAGACCTATCTTTTTGCGCATGCGTTTGACTGATGTTCTTAAAACAAATCCTTATGCCAAGTATATGAAAGATATTATTACCAACAAAAGAAAGATACCTGATGTAGAAATCTCCACCATGCTTGCCAATTAGACTTTTGAGGGTGGAATGTCTAAGAAATTAGGGGATCCAGGAGTACCTACTATACCTTGCTCCATTAAGAGAAATTATGTCAAAACTGCTTTGTGTGATCTTGGAGCAGGTGTTAGTGTTATGCCTCTCTCTTTATATCGTAGACTTGACTTGAGTAAGCTGACACCTAATGAAATATCTTTGCAAATGGATGATAAATCAACTGCTATACCTGTCGGTATTTGTGAGGATGTGCCTGTTGTAGTTGCAAATGTTACTATTCTAACGGACTTTGTTATACTTGATATTCCCGAGGATGATAGTATGTCTATTATTCTTGGAAGACCTTTTTTGAATACTGCAGGGGCTGTTATTGATTGCAACAAAGGAAATGTCACTTTTCATATCAATGGTAATGAGCATACGGTACACTTTCCGAGGAAACAACCTCAGGTCTTCAGTATGAATTATATTGGAAAAACTTCAACTATCACTATTGGAGGTTTTGAGTTTCCTATTCCTACTATCCAGAAGGCATATGACATATTATTGTTGGGGACATACATATTAGGTTAAATAAAAGAAAATTAGCATTATCTGTCTGTTTCCAGACTTATCCGTGCAATAAAAAAATATCCCGAAAATAAAATTTCTCCAAATTACATGAAAATGAAATATGATTTTTTTCTAGAATATTTAAGAAAATATGGCACTGAACACATAGCGAGGGGAGCCAGCACGTGGCCTCGAGGGCACATGGCGCGCCCCCTTCACAGGGCGCGCCCCCGTGCCTCGAGGGCTCCACGTAGCCCCCCTCCACTTATCCTTTCACCCAAACCCTTCTTCTTCCTCCCAAAAAAAATCCCCAGCCAGCTCAAACCCGAGTTTTAGCTCATTTTGCTGCCATTTTCGATCTCCTTGCTCAAAGCACCATTCACCAAACTGTTTGGGGAGATTGTTCCTTGGTATGTGACTCCTCCATTGGTCCAATTAGTTTTTGTTCTAGTGCTTTATTTGTTGCAAATTTGTGCTGATGTGGTGACCTTGTTCTTGAGCTTGCATGTCAAATTTTCTTGGTCCCAAGTAGTTCTAATGCATGATATAGCTTCTAGGCACTTATAGGAGTTGTTGCTATCATTCTTGTTGAGTTTGGTTAACTTTTATTTGTGAGTTACTAAAAATTTCAGAAAAAGTAAATGTTAAAAAGAATATTGAGGGGCTCTTCCAGCAAGAGCTCAGAGGAGAAGAAGAAAGAAGAAAACAAGAAGCCCAAGTATCATCTTCCTTGCATGGCGGAAGTTCGACCGTGCGAATGGCCTTGTAATAATTTCATGACGTCCGCCGGTATTTACGAAGACTTTTATTGGATGGCTAATAATGCAGGCCTCACCGACTACATCAACGACCAAAAAGAACAGTATCTCTTACTCACCAATATTTTTACGCAAAGCTTTCATTTTCATTCTAGGAAAACACCACCTACGGTGGAGTTTCGCTTATATGATGTGGTTAAGGAGATATCACTGTTAGATTTTTGTGAAATATGCAAAGTACCCTTTGAAGGTAGACTAGATGAACCACGTCATGAAGACGTCAAAAGGTTTATTGATATGATAGCCGTAGGTGAAACTAGACAAGTTTCAGGGGCAGGAATCACCAGTATACACTTCCTTGTTCTGCGCTACTTAGCTTTATTTGCTAGTAGGTGTTTAATTGGTCGTGGGAACAGTGGGAATCTCAGCGCCCCTAATATTATCATTTTACGCCATGCTTTGTTTCGTGACACAAATTTTAGCTTGGGCGCCGTCGTTGCCAAACGATTGAGTCTGAACCGCTCAAAGGGGCCCGTCTTTGGAGGCATCTTTGCTTCTCGCCTTGCTGAACATTTCAATATACCTATTAGGCATCATGAGAAGGAAGAAAAATTGCTTGCCCTGTTTATCTAGACTACAAGAGCATGGTAGCTCATGACTTTCTTGGTAAAGACAAAAATATGCAGCTACTTTATAAATTGAGGTTTGATGAAATATACTATGAAATTGTTACCTTGCCTGCACCATCTCTGTTTAATATGTCCACAGGCAAGTACCTCATTACATCAGACGCCTTCTACCAGTACCAAGGCCAGGCACAAGCTTCAGAGCCTAAGCCAGAACCACCGTTTGATCCTTCTCGTCAATCTGTTTACGTGTGGGATCTGGATGAGCTCGCCAACCAGTGGCATCCAGAGGACACATCTTAGTACACTGGAGGGAGTGGCTTCGATCCGTGGACATAGACCAACTTAGGCCAAAAGCCTAAGCTTGGGGGAGTACGTGTTTCTCTCCGACTCACATTCATGTTCACACACTTATTCCAGTTGTCGGTGCTCACACTCTTTCACTGTACCATCCATGCTTAGTTTAAATTTCTTTTTCTTAGTCTTTTTCTCGTGTCCTAGAAAAACCCAGAAAAACAAAAAATATTACTTGTAGCTTCTAGCTAGTTTACTTTCTTTGCTCGTAGTAGTAACTAAAAATAAAAACCCAAAAGATTTCCCGTTCTTCTTTTGCTTGTTGGGAGCTTTCCCGTGTAAATAGTTTCTTTTCTTTTCTGTAGGGGTTAAGAGTAGAAGACCATGATGAAAATGCTTAGTGGCTCTCATATGCTTTATTGTTGATTTAACCTTGAGCCATATTACCTTGTCTTCTCTCTTGTGGTAAATGTTTGCAGATTCCAGCTTAGTCCAATGCACGTGCACTATTATTATTATCCACACTGTTCGGTCGTGCGAGTGAAAGGCAATAAGGATGATATATGATGAACTAATTGAGATGAGAAAAGCTGGTATGAACTCGACCTCTTTTGTTTTTGTAAATATGATAGCTATCGTTCTTGATTCAACTTGTTATGAATGAAACATGTTTGCGATGACAATTAGAGATCATAGCTGCTTATGCCATGCTTAATTAGATGAGAGTTTATAATGGTCTATCTTGCGTGCCAACATGATATTAAAATGGTTGTGATGTGGTATGATGGATGGTATCCTCCTCTGAACGATTTAAGTGACTTCACTTGGCACATGTTCATGCATGTAGTTGAAACAAATCAACATAGCCTTCACGATATTTATGTTCATGGTGATTTATATCCTACTCATGCTTGCATTCATTGTTGATTAATTTTAATGCATGTTCATGACCGTTGTTGCTCTCTAGCTGGTCGCTTCCCAGTCACTTTCTAGCCTTCACCTGTACTAAGCGGGAATACTGCTTGCGCATCCACTTCCATAAACCCCAAAGTTATTCCACATGAGTCCACCATACCTTCCTATATGCGGTATTTACCTGCCGTTCCAAGTAAATTTGTATGCGCCAAACTCTAAACCTTCAAATGAAATTATGTTTTGTATGCTCGAACAACTCATGTATCAACTAGGGTTGTCTATATCTTCCATGCTAGGTGGGTTATTCTCACATTGAGTGGACTCCGCTCATCATTCACGAGAAAATGGCTGGTAATCGGGATGCCCAGTCCCATGCTCAAATCATAATAATTAAACAAAACTCCCCCAGGGTTGTTTCTTGTTTGGACGGTAACCCGTGGATTCGGCTGGCCGTGGAGTGTGCTTGTTGGTGGTTGGGGGAGTATAAACTTGACCATTCTGTTTGGGAACCGCCTATAATGTGCGTAGCATGGAAGATATCGATATTCTTGGTTGTTATGTTGGCAATGAAAGTATACCGCTCAAAATGTTATTCAATCTCTATTTAGAAGGGCCTATCTATTTACTGAGCCGGCAATGCTTCCCTCTGCGAAGGGCCTATCTATTTACTTTTATGCAGAGTCATCATCCTCTTATCAAAGAGCACCAGTAGGAGAGCACCTCTGTCGTTGCATGTATTACTATTAATTTGCATTGAGTATGATCATGACTGGATCTCTTTTACCATGAATTACAATGTCTAGTCAGTCCTTGATTTTTAAAGGTGCTCTGCACTTATGTTTTGCGGTCTCAGAAAGGGCTAGCGAGATACCATCATGTTATATCATATCATGATTGTTTTGAGAAGTGTTGTCATCCGAGGTTTATTATTATTGCTCGCTAGCTGATTATGCCATTGATGTGAACAGTCTTGAGACCTGAAAGTTATTGTGAATGTGGTTAGTTCGTGATCTTGTTGAAAACCTGAATGCTAGCTTACATATTAACAACAACAAGAGCAAACAGAGTTTGTCATAGTTTTTCCTTATCACTTTCAGTTTATCAACTGAATTGCTTGAGGACAAGCAAAGGTTTAAGCTTGGGGGAGTTGATACATCTCCAACGTATCTACTTTGCCAAACACTTTTGCCCTTGTTTTGGACTCTAACTTGCATGATTTGAATGGAACTAACCCGGACTGACGCTGTTTTCAGCAGAACTGTCATGGTGTTGTTTTTGTGCAAAAATAAAAAGTTCTCGGAATCGCCTAAAAATCAAAAGAGATTTATTTCAGAAAATGTAAAAAATACCTGCAAGAAGATCCACACCCGGGGGCCCACGGGCCGTCCTCGAGGGTGGGGGCACGCCCCCCTTCCCAGGGCGCCCCCCCTGCCTCGAGGGCAGCCCGGTGCCCCACCGATGTATTCCCAGGTCTTATATATTCCGTTTTGTGGGGAAAAAATCAAGGAGAAAGAATTATCGTGTTTTACAAGACGGAGCCGCCGCCAAGCCCTAATCTCTCTCAGGAGGGCCGATCTGGAGTCCGTTCGGGGCTTCGGAGAGTGGAGATCGTCGCCATCGTCATCATCAACCTTCCTCCATCACCAATTCCATGATGATCACCGCCGTGTGTGAGTAATTCCATCATAGGCTTACTGGACGGTGATGGGTTGGATGGGATCTATCGTGTAATCGAGTTAGTTTTGTTAGGATTTGATCCCTAGTATCCACTATGTTCTGAGATTGATGTTGCTATGACTTTGCTATGCTTAATGCTTGTCACTAGGGCCCGAGTGCCATGATTTCAGATCTGAACCTATTATGTTTGCATGAATATATGTGTGTTTTTTATCCTATCTTGCAAGTCTATAGTCACCTACTATGTGTTATGATCCGGCAACCCCGAAGTGACAATAATCGGGACCACTCCCGATGATGACCATAGTTTGAGGAGTTCATGTATTCACTATGTGTTAATGCTTTGGTCTGGTACTCTATTAAAGGAGGCCTTAATATCCCTTAGTTTCCAATAGGACCCCGCTGCCACGGGAGGGTAGGCAAAAGATGTCATGCAAGTTCTTTTCCATAAGCACGTATGACTATATTCGGAATACATGCCTACATTGCATTGATGAACTGGAGCTAGTTCTGTGTCATCCTAGGTTATAACTTCTACATGATGAATTGCATCGAACGTAATTTCCCATCACCGATCCAATGCCTACGAGCTTTACCTATATTGCTAGCTGCTTATTTACTTTTCCGTTGCTACTATCACAAAAACTACAAAAACATTATCTTTGCTTTTATTGCCGCTACCACCACTATCATATTACTGTGCTACTAAACTATCCTGCTCCAGATACTAAGTTTCCATGTGTGGCTGAATTGACAACTCAGTTGCTAATACTTAAGAGTATTCTTTGGCTCCCCTTGTGTCGAATCAACAAATTTGGGTTTAATACTTTACCCTCGAAAACTGTTGCGATCCCCTACACTTGTGGGTTATGACCAGACAACCTTATTTGCTTCGTACGTACTCTCGCGTAATTCGTTGTCTTTTGGAAGCATCTTCTTTAACATTACCAGCAACTTTCCAAATCCCTTGTCAGATACACCATTCTCTGCCTTCCATTGCAGCAATTCCAGTGTGGTGCCCAGCTTTTTCTTGTCAGCTTCGCAATTTGGGTACAACAATTTCTTGTGATCTTCTAACATTCGCTGCAACTTTAGCCTCTCCTTTTCAGTTATGCAGTTTCCCTTTGCATCGGCAATGGCCCGACCTAGATTATCAGTGGGCTCATCTGATGCCTCTTCTTCAGCTTCTTGCCGCATTGCCGGCTCAGCTTCTTCACCCATTGTTGTACCATAATATTTAGGGAACCCATGGCCAGGATAGATGTCGTCGTCCTCTTCTTCTTCTTCATTCTCTTCCATCATAACCCCTCTTTCTCCGTGCTTGGTCGAAACATTATAGTGGGGCACGAAACCGGACTGAAATAGGTGGACGTGAATGGTTCTTGAGTTAGAGTAATTGTGATCATTCTTACAGCCAGCACATGGACAAGGCATAAAAGCACCCGCCCTCTTGTTTGCCTCAGCCGCATTCAGAAAAGTATGCACGCAATTAATGAACTCGGGAGAGCATCGGTCATCGTACATCCATTTTCGGCTCATCTTCGTTACACAGCACCAAAAAAACCAAATTAATACAAGTTCATACATAAAGTTCATACAACACTTAAATGCAACATACAAATAACTCTCTAGCTAAAGCATTTAAATGCAACAACAAATGCGATCAAGATCTCAACTAAGGTAACAATTGATCCAACAACATTATGATACCAAGCCTCATTATCAATGGCATATTTTCTTATCTTTCTAATCTTCAAGCGCATTTTGTCCATCTCGAACTTGTGATCGTCGACGACATCGGCAACATGCAACTCCAATTCCATCTTCTCCCCTTCAATCCTTTTCAATTTTTCTTTCAAATACTCGTTTTCTCTTTCAACTAAATTTAACCTCTCGACGGATATCAAAACCATGGCACTATGTATAACAAACAACGTACGGGTAAGATAATTATACCAGTAACTATATATCTAAATCACACAAACATGATTTTTTTAATATAAATAAGAGAAGAACAAGAGGCTCACCACAAGGTGGTGCCGGCGACAGGACGGTGCGGACGATCGACGGTGGTTAGGATGGAGACGGGAAGGCACTAAGTAAATCACACCTACAATTGCAAACTAAATGTTATTTTGAGCTCAAATTGCATATAAATCAAATAAACTACCACATATAATTCCTCCAAAATTACTAAAACCCACCAATTAATTACTATATAAAGCATTGCAAGAGCTAATCTAGCAATGAGAGATGAAAGGACAAAGTTGCTTACCTTTGTGATCACTTGGATGGATGGGGTGCCTTCAAATCTTCACAAATTTTGGCAAAAATGAAGTGTGAGCTCGAGGGTAGTGGGGAAGAACAGAGAGGAGAGGGGAAAGTGGAAAACAGAGAGAGCTCGGGTGGACGAAGGGTTTATGTAGGACGACCTTTTAGTACCGGTTCGTGGCAAGAACCGGTACTAAAGGTGCTGGAAGGGCCCCGGTCTAACAATATTTTGCCACCACTCGCTTTAGTACCGGTCCGTGGCACGAACCGGTGCTAAAAGTTCGGCACAAACAGGTACTAATGAGAGCGGCCCGCCTAGCCGTTGGAACCAGCACTAATGATCACATTAGTGCCGGCTCATATCAAAACTGGGACTAATGATCTGAACATTTGACCCTTTTTCTACTGGTGTCATTTATACCTGTGGTTAGGCTATGCTCTTTCAGTTGTAATTAGGATAACTAACAAAGTGGCCCGTTCGATGCACGGGCAATGCCTTTTAACTACCTGTCATATTTTGTTATTAAACTTCTTATGTAACGTGATATTACAAATATTTTAGAATTCATTTGGATTTTTTGACCATCGTTCATTATTTTTAGTACATAAATATTGGTAATAATAAATTAGATCCTAATGAATTAGAATTCACATAAATTTTACCCGTATGTACTAATATTTTATTGAAAATTTTCAAATCTAACAATGAATTTTTTTAGGAGTTTAATTCTATTAGATCTTTGAAAGAGATTTAGCATCATGGATATTGTTAAATTATTGTGTTTTGTGTTGTCTTGCACTTTGAAGAATTACAAGATTCACTTGGATTCTATTATATGTGTACACTTTTGAACATATGACTCCTGAAAATTTGTAATCAAACTTGAGTATTACATCCGCATAGAAAAAACCCATTACAACTCATGTACTACAACAGATGGAAGAATATGTTTCTTTTTCTGTCAATTACCATCATGGAGGTGATTCAATGGATGGAATTATCATGAAGTTCTGGTGATCAACTACATACAAATTTATGTCTCATATATTCGTATGATAATTAAATAATGAAGTTGCATTGTATTGTGAGAATATACAAGGAGGAAGATTAAAAATTTCATGCAGTATGCTTCAGTATAGAAAAAGTTTGGACCGGGATATGTCTGCATTATTATCAAGTGGCATGCTAATATAACTACTTGAGACTGTAAGTTCTATCATTCCCGTGTGAACTGTCACAAGATGGATACAACTTGTCCTTCCCAAGGCAAGCATAGATGCTCCTGTTCACGATCCTAGCATGTCTTCTTCGATATCACTGCGTACATACAGGTGGTTTTCGAGCCACTCTTTAGAATGGCACCCTGTCCACATGCATGCTACATCATCTGCATGCTCCATATATTTTGATTATTTCGACCTTCCCTATGTTTGATTTTTGTTCCTCTCTTTTGATGCGCTCATAGCCATGCGGAAAACCAAGTTGTCTCCTATGGACGGGAGATATTTTTTCCCTGGATACCCGATTTGCTCTAGCTAGACGGACGGCTAATACTTTTTTTTCATGGAAACGTGACTCTTTTGACCTGGACACGTGAGGATGGGTGTTTTTCTCGTTTCACCTGGACACGTGATTTTATTTAGCTAGACCGATGGCCGATGGGAGATTGTTTTTTTACGTGGACATATGATTCTGTTAGCTAGATGTGACAAAATATATTTAGGGCCATAAGGTTTTACGTAATGGCAATGGTGTATGAGTTTGTGAGGTGTATACGCATCTATACTTCCTTTTCTCTCTTTATTTTTACAGTTGGGACATGTATGGCCTTTCTTTCCAATTAAGGTGGTTATCTTTTTGGAAGAAAAAAATTGATGGTTATCCATTCTACTTTCATGCACGACATTAATTGATTTTTTTTCTCATTGTGAGTTTAATTTATTTTGGACAGCCTAATTTGTTGTTTCTTTCAGGTTGGAGGTTGTACGTGTGATATGAAGCCACGTGAGCGTCGCATACACCCCCTATGAGCACCTCCGAGAGACTGAGCCGGCATATCATCTTGAGATTTACGAAGTCACCGTAGGCGCCTCGTCATCGACGGGAACGTCTCCTCCCACTGAAAGCGCATCGCCGGAAATCCTGAAATAAATCGGGGCATAATGCGAGCACCAGGATTTAAACCCTGGTGGGTTGGGGATACCACCGTCCACTTAACCATCTCAACCACAGGTTGGTTCGCAGGCTCCCATGTTATAGTGTACTAGCACAAATGCCCGTGCGTTGCAACGGGAGAAAATAAATATGATACATACCTAACTCAGTAAGCATGTCGTCTTCGGCAGTGTCCGGTAACAGTGTTATACCATCCAAATCCTTCTCATACGTCCGGAAGAACAGTCCAGTCACTGTCCACAAAGAAGAGAGAGGGAAATAAAGCCAACCAGACCCCACTTTGTCCTCATATAACCGTACAGTTGCAAATCGTCATTTCAGTAAATATGGGCTTCTTCTCTTCGTTCCTTTCCTTCGGGCTGGGTTAATTCATTTTCGCTTCCTTTCCTTCGGTACCTTTTGTTGATCCTCCAAACAGCTTACATATATGATGAACTGGGAATCTCAAAAAAAAAATGATGAACTGGTTGGATTGTATCTAAAATAGAGAGCTGGGACAACAGTTTTTTAGGAAGCTCGTGTACATCTGATTCTGAAAAGCCCACTCACGTGGTCCAGTAGAAAGCCAACGGACGGCGTGGAGGCCCAAGTCCAAGGCGAAACGCCTTTGACGTTTTACGTACGGGCAGGTATATAGATTAGTACCATCTCGGATAGAAGAAAAACAGATGAAAAATGATGGACGAATGATGGACGATAAACAGACGAAATTACGATGGTAAGAAACGCTTCTCCCTTTATTAGTAAAAAATAAAAAATATGCCCGTGCGTTGCAACGGGAGAAACTCATACAGCACTTCTCTAGAAAATAGACACCCACATCAATATTCGAAACATGATACTGGTTTTGGAGAGTTAATCTAAAGCTTATATGTCCTTTAAAAAAACTCATATGTGATTCTCAACTTTTTCCTGGTTCCTTTGTCCTTTGCCTGGCTCTCTTGAGTTCTTAGCCCGAAGCTTATTGTCTTTGCTCCATTCAGTTCCACTATTTTAGGATCTTCGGTAGCAAAAAAGTTTATGGTACCATTGAGAATCGTCTATTCATAAGAAAATGTGCAAGTCAAAATTCAGTCGCTCTTTAAATTTATCTGGTCGCTACAAAAATTTCTGATGTGTGCAAAAGAATAATACAGATTAAAATCTTCCTAAACGACGGTGAGGTGCAAAGTGAGTAGAAGAATTGTTTTCTAACAAATTGTATAGTCGTGTGTGTAGTGTACATCTCTGTACAGAAGAAGGTTCATAGTTACAAGTCCATACATCCATTTCCGCCTTCCTTTTATGTGAGACCATTTCAGCTCCAAACTTTTTTTTTTAGAACATAGACATCAAAGACGTCCGGCTTTAAATTAATAAAACCCACACAGACAGCGTTTAAAACAGACCATCGAGACCTCGAAACATAAATAAGTTTGGGACCAACGCACTACACCAAAAGGATCGTCGAGATCATAAGTGCATTTCAGCTCCAAACTTGGTTCCATGATTGTGGAAAATGGTTTTGACATGTACCTGGTCGCATTCAAGAAAAGGCATAGTGCGTCGTTTTAGAGTTTTGCTGAATATACTTATGCCACGGAGGGCAGCAGATTTTTGATTTCTCCCAGCACGGTCCATCCTTAGTCTAGCATTACAATACCTAGTTTACTCTACCTGTTCCTAGAGCTACCATGACTAATAATCATAACTTGTTTCATCTACAAACCTTTCTCAGTATAGGTACAACACAACTCTATGTTCTGTCCAAGTTTGTGCTCCTTCCGTATGAAATACAGTATAATATTTAATTTATTTCCAAGATCACAGTAACATGAATATCGGCCGATGGCATAAGTTGGAATTGTTGCCATCAGCATGCAAGTGCCGTGCCAGCTCGGTACAGTCAAATAATCAACCAGCGCCATTAACGATCGCACATAAATCCAAAGGATGAGCACCAGATTTTTTTTGTGCTAGCACGCATAGCTTCCAGCAGGTTCCAGTCGGTGTACAGCGACAACAATTTGATTAAAAAAAGCAATAGCAAGCATCAAATCCCCACTGAGCGCCCAGTGACTGCTGCCCCTTCTACACTTCGCCATTCCTCTCGTCCTCACCACCCAGCGCCGCTCCGCTTCGATCTTCCTCCTCCTGCAACCTCACCATCAAGCGCTCCTCCTCCTCCTCTTCTCCATCCACCTCACCACCCAGCCACTTCCCGGCTGCCAAAGGTGGCGCGGAAAATTCTGGCAGCGTCGGTGTGTGTGTTTGCTGCTGCGGCTGGGGCGGCGGCGGCCTACTCGTCGGCTCGCGGGGGCCGGAGCGGAGCATCGGTGCCGTGGTGGTGGAGCCCCTCCTGGTGGGTGGGAGCGACGGCGGGCTGCAGGGCTGGCGTGCAGTGGCGGCTCGGTTGCTCGCCAGATCTGGCGGCCGGCCAGCACGCTCGGGGGCTGGTTGGACCTATGGCAGAAGCGAGGGAGGAGGTCTGGTGGTGCTGCTCGTCTGCCGGTGGCAGAAGGATTCTGGGGCGGCTCAGGTGAAATCACCAAGTTTTCTCTTCCGTGAGCTCTTCTCTGTATCATCCTTGGCCATCTCTGTATGAATCAATATGGCAAAATTAGCTCGACCTATCTATTAGGCTGGGCACACCATGGTTGCACTAATTGTTTTCTGTATCTCCAGATCGGCTCTTCTTCTTCTTTAGGATTATTATATAGCTCAAATGGCATCTCCAATTTTTTCTGTGTATCTTCGGATCGGCTAATTGTTTTTGTGTATCTTCAGATCGCTTCTCTCTTTATTTTTTCAGGGAGCCACCAGCCTCCCGGCAAGGCTAGGACCGGCGGAGGCCGAGCGGCGGACTGGTTTGGTTTGTGGTGGTCGTCGACTCGTCGGAGAGGGGCGAGGTGGTGGTCGTCGACTCGCCGGAGAGGGAGGGGGAGGAGGAGGAGCTGCGGCATGGTCCGTTGGGTGATGTGGTGTGAGGGTGGCGGTTGAGAGGACAGGATAAGGAAGGGACGTGCGGCTGGTGTTTTGGCTAGCGAATCGTTATTTTACTTAAGGTGTGGATTGCGGGTTGATTTCATGTAAACCGAGGGACTTTTTTGAAAAACTACCACGATGACGGACGGGCTGAAACCGAACTTTCTTTATTATTAGGTAAAGATGTTACATGGTTGGGGTTTGTACCACGTGAGAGTCCAATTCTTTTTTCCTTCTTTCCTAATACTTTTTTAAAATCCTTCTCTCCTGATACTGTACGTATGGGGTTGCATGTTGTTTTACTCATCCTTATTTTTCTTTAAGATGTGTCACGCATGTTATCCTAGGCCCACCTTGCTATATAGGAGTATGTTACACAGATTAAACGGCCAGATAATCTTAATTTTAAGAGATCCTCGAAATCAAGGGCTAGCTTTTTTCTCTTCCACCTAATTCACCGTATATTATATTTTTAATATATAATAGAAGATTATATTTACCCCTGGTTCAGCTGCTAGACTATACTTTGCAAACTTGTCGTGACAACATACACTAGTGGCTAGCTCCATGTTAGGGTAACGTAAACGGAGGCTCCATTGATCGGTAAATCAAATCAGTGAGTTTCTTAGTAAGGACCTCAATCGATTGCCAAGTCCTTCCATAGCTAGCCATGTCTGGCCAAGTCTATCCAAATCCCACTTAATAATGTATGTATCATGTTCAGATCTGTAGCTGCAGGCAACTCTAATTAATTAGTAGGACCTCTATCGATCCCCAAGTCTTCTTAAATAATCAGGTTTCTCGATTCAGATCTGCATTCAGGTCTGCCCAATTTATTTATTTATTCGCTTGGGACATTGTAACCAAGCGCGCCTATCAAGCCACCATCTGCTGACTGCTCTTTAGTTCAGACTAGGAAGACGCATTTGCCTCATTGAATCAGAAAACAATCAAGAAACTAAGGTGGTCTCAGTTTGGGAAATGGGAGGTCTTGCGAAGACCACTCTCATTCGAAGCGCCTACCGAAGCCAACAACTTGGTGGCTGGAAGCATGCTTGGGTCACCGCATTGCGCCCATTCAACCCTACAGCACTCATCAGAAGTTTAGCTTTGCAGCTGCTAGATCCTGCAGGAGCAACAGCAACCGGAAAAGAAAAGAAGGACATAGCATCAATGGGACTTCAAGAGCTGGTCAAAGTATTAAATCGCCTTCTAGATGAAAAGTGCCTAATTGTTCTTGATGATCTATCAACCAACGCAGAATGCGATTTGGTCAAAAGTTGCTTGAAAAATGCTGGAAGGGTCATAGTCACTACAAGGGAAAAAAATATTGCTGAACATTGTTCAGGAGAAGACACCAACATGTATCATCTTGAAGGTCTGAAAGATGCTGCTGCACTTGATCTCTTCAAAAAGAAGGTACTTTCACCAAGTCCGATGTCTTTTCTTTCTGTTTGCATGAGCTTTTTTACGGTATTCTTTTGCATGAGATTGCCGTCAGATAGTATTATTAGGAGTTTTTTAAGGTGTGTGACCATTCTTTTGTCTTCTGCATTGAGACATAGGATTGAGATTAGTAGACTTACGCTCCATAACTTTGCTTATATTTTAATCAATAATAAAATACACACATGCTTTTATCTGCATTTAAATGTATTGATAAAGAAGAGCAGGCAATAGGCTGTCTACAAATTACGCATACAATAGCGCTGAAAGAAAAGCACATAATAGCACAGTTTCCTTTCTGAAACTGTAGTAGCACATTCAACAAACATAAACTGACCTTATTAGGCATATGACTTCTTTCAGCAGCGACAAATTGAAGCGTGATTGAAAAAAGCATATTATTTATGTATTTTACCTCAAACAGTTATTCTTTAATCCAAGTATTTAACTACTTTTTATTATATCTATGTAGGTGTTTAAGGACAAGGCAGGAAAGGTCAATTTGGCCCTTGATATGGAGGAACAAGCAAAACTTATCTTAAAGAAGTGTGATGGACTTCCCCTTGCAATATCAACTATAGGTGGATTTCTGGCCACTAAACCTAAAACTGCTGTTGAATGGAGGAAGATGCATGGCCGTATTAGTGCTGAGTTGGAGATCAACCCAGAGCTTAGGACTATAAAGACAGTCCTTATGAGGAGCTATGATGGCTTACCATACCACCTCAAGTCATGTTTCTTATACATGGCCATATTCCCGGAAGACTACATAATTAAGCGCAAGCGTTTGGTGAGGCGATCGATTGCAGAGGGTTATTGCAAGGAGATGCAGGGCATGACAGCAGAAGAAGTTGGTGATACCTACTTTGATGAGCTTTTAGAGAGGAGTATGATTCTACCAGGAGAAGGTGTAAACCATCACCACAGTGGGAAAACTGATTCTTGTCAGCTTCATGATATCATTCGTGAAATATGCATCTCGAAGGCTAAGGAGGAAAACCTAGTTTTCACACTTGAGGAAGGATGTTGTTTGAGTAGTGCACAAGGTCCAATACGGCATCTTGTCATTAGTAGCAACTGGAAAAGAGATAAAGATGTGTTTGATAGTATGCTGGACTTGTCCCACGTGCAATCGCTGATTGTGTACGGAGAGTGGAGACCGTACTTCATCTCTGAGAAGATGAGATTCATCCGAGTGCTCGATTTGGAGGACACATCACAGTTCAGGGAGCGCCATCTTGATAAAGTTGGGAAGCTCCATCACCTCAGATACCTCTCTATACGGAACAGTGTTTATATTTGGTACCTCCCTAATTCTATTGGAAATTTGAGCCACCTCCAAACATTGGATGTCGAAGGCACGCGTATATCAGAACTGCCAACAACTATTATCAAGCTTCGCAAGCTACAACACCTCCGTACAACTAGTTATTTTAGTGAATCAGGGAAGGTGAATGATATTGTTAGGCTTGCTTACAATTGGTCGATGCATGTCCGTGGGTCCCGGCTAATGTTCCTGGCTAAAGGAGGTCTGGTTAATGGAGGAAAGACTGCCAGATTATTTAGAAATTCACAAGACCAGGGAGGTCCGGCTGACAAATTATTTAGGAGACGTTCAGAACTTGACTTGAACATGCACGACAAATTCAAAGTGCACTTCTCTAAACATGTGCCTGGTGTTCAAGCTCCAAGAGGGATTGGAAAATTGACGTCCCTTCAAACACTGGGTGATGTCAATGTTACAAGGGGGCAGAAAAAGATCATAAAGGAGCTCAGTGCACTTACTCAGCTGCGTAAGCTAGGTGTGATGTGTATTGACAGGAGAAACAGGAAGTTCTGGTCTGCCATTGCTGCTCACAACCAACTTCGTTCTTTAACAGTGCGCGGCAATGATATAGATGGTTGTTTGGGTGGGGATTTGTTGCCACCAAAACACCTGGAGAGCCTCAAGTTGGCCGGCCGCCTAGTCACAGTACCGCATTGGATGCATCAACTACAGAGTCTATCAAAGTTGGACCTAGAGGGGAGCAGATTGAACGAAGCTGTTGAGATACAAACCCTCGGGGGTCTACAAAATCTCAGTGTTTTACGACTGAGGAACAGTGCAATTATGTTAATGTATGATCTGCATTTCCTAGGTTCATCATTCCCGAGCCTCATGGTGCTCGAGCTTTCCGTCCCGTTCGATCTCAACGTTTTGAGGTTTGAAAAGGACGCAATGCCCAAGCTCGAGCTGCTACAAACTGATAAATACGTGGAGATGAAGGGGCTACAATTTCTCACTAACCTCAAGGAAATTCGGATGGATGGTAAAGGCATCGGTAAGATGATAGCAGAATTAGATAAGCAGTACGCTGAGCATCCAAGTCTCAAGAACATCAGCTTGAGGCTGATTAGCTGATGTATTCTGGTTGTGTTGCTCATGTCCTTCTTGCTCGGGTCCTCTCCTTGTAGCCTTATTTGCCTTCTCATCCTTGTAATCTGTTGCCTCAGATTCGTATATGTGTGCCGTACATGTCTGCATCTCCTTCTCATGCTTGATCAGTTATCCTGTAAACTTGAGTTCTCCATCCATCCATCCATTTGTATCCGGATGATATTTCAGATATTGACATGGTACCCAATGTGTATCTTTGGCTGCTACTTTTTGTACCGCATCATCATCTGGACATTTTTCGACAAAGGGTGTTTTTTATTGACTCATAATGTAGCATCAAGTGATACAATTTTTTTCGATAAAGGGCTTTTCATTGAATTGAAATATCGAGTTGATACAGCCGCATCAAAGATAACCCGGCCTCTGCATAACTAGATGCACACAGCCACAGTTCCACATCCAAAATACAAAAAAGAACAAAGGAGGCGGGACGCCCAAAGTAGCGAAAAAGTATAAAAAGAGGCCTAAGATGATGCCGGGCCTATCCGAAGGTCACACCGCCATCCATGGGGGTAGAAAATGTCCCTGGCCGAGCACTCCAACCGGGTAGAAGCCATCATAAAAAAGTCTCTGTCCTCCGGCCTCTGCAGGATAGACCACATATGGAGCCATCGCGAACATATATGAATTACCTGCATGGGAGAAGAAACACTTTTATGGTTAAAAACAATGTCATTCCTGGTTAGCCACAACGCCCAGCATAAGGCGGCCGCTCCCGCAAGAATGTGCTTAGAAAATTGTTTATCAATTCCCGGCAGCCAGTTTCCAAACATATTCCGTACACTGCGTGGAGGGTATAAATTCGAAGCAACTTGGACTATTGCCCATACCGATCTAGCGAACTTGCAATCAAAGAATAGGTGTTTGATGGACTCATTATGATTGCAAAAGACACATTTTTTGCTGCCTTGCCAGTTTCGGCGAGCTAAATTATCCCTAGTTAAGATAACCCCTTTGTTGAGAAACCAAAGGAAAATCTTCACTCTTAGAGGAATCTTAAGCTTCCACAATTTTCTATTATCCGATGGAACCTCGTTATGAACCAATGCATCATACATGGATTTAACTGAAAATCTTCCATTGAGATGCAAATTCCATTTAAAAATGTCCGAATCGGCCGACAGTTGGACAGCTTCCAAACGAGTCAGCAGATCGTTCCAAGCGTTTAAACGAGGTCCAGAAATCGTTCTGCGAAAAGAAATATCCGGGTTTACTTGCCTCAATACCTGCTTGATCGTGACAAACTTATGTCTAACTATTCGATATAAGCTTGGGTATTGCACATTTAAAGGAGTAGTGCCTAGCCAGGTGTCTTCCCAGAAACGAATCTGGGAACGTCCCAGACCGAGAAGGTGCCAAATTGGAAGAAAAATTACTTCGCTTTCATAACCCCACTCCAAAAATGAGAGTCACCTGGTTTCCAGTAGACCTGAGATATTGCTTTGGACCCAACGTATTTATTACGAATGATCTCCTGCCAAACGCCATCCTCAGTGAGTAATCTATATACCCATTTACTGAGTAATGAAATGTTTTTTATCTCAAGATCCTGGATTCCGAGTCCCCCTTGACTTTTAGGCCGACAAATAATGTTCCACCTAGCCAAGCGATATTTCTTTTTTCATTTTCGCACTGCCAAAAAAACCTTGATCTAAAATAATCAAGGCGTTGGAGAACACCTTTTGGCAGGTGAAAAAAAGACATCATATATAGAACCAAGTTGGTAAGAACCGAATTGATAAGAACTAGTCGGCCCCCATACGACAGGAGTTTGGACTTCCAGCTCGCCAATCGTTTCTCCAACCTTTCTTCCACGTTCTTCCATTCAGCGATAGTCAAACGCCGATAATGAATAGGGATGCCTAGATATCTAATCGAAAATTGGCCTAGATGACATCCAAAGATTTCCGCATAGTCATGTGAGTTTTCTGCGGCTTCGCCAAAACAAAATAGTTCACTTTTATGAAAATTTATCTTCAAACCCGATAGCTCCTCAAAAGCACATAATACCAATTTGAGGTTTCTGGCCTTTTCAAGGTCGTGATCCAAAAACAGGATAGTGTCATCCGCATACTGCAATATAGATAGGCCACCTTCTACGAGGTGCGGGATGACCCCAGTGATTTGTCCAGCTAGTTTTGCCCTCTCGATCAGAGTAACTAGCATATCAGCCACGATGTTGAAGAGGATAGGAGATGCGGGGTCGCCTTGCCGAAGCCCCTTTCGTGTCTGGAAATAATTGCCTACATCATCATTGACTTTAATAGCCACACTACCTCCAAACACAAAACTCTCCACCCATCGGCACCAAGAGTCCGAAAAACCTTTCATGCGAAGAGTTTGAAGCAAAAAAGGCCACTTCACCTTATCGTAAGCTTTCTCGAAGTCAATCTTAAAGATGACACCGTTCAACTTTTTACGGTGAAGCTCATGAACTGTTTCATGAAGAATGGCCACACCATCTAAGATGTTCCGTCCTTGCATGAAAGCCGTCTGAGACGGTTTCACTACGTGTTCTGCGACCCCATTCAGGCGGTTAGTCGCAACCTTGGTGAAAATCTTAAAGCTCACGTTTAATAAGCAAATCGGTCTGTACTGTTGGATCCGATTGGCCTCCTTTAACTTTGGTAAAAGAATAATTTCACCAAAATTTAATCTGGAAATGTCTAGCCTATGAGCATGTAGGTCATTGAACAATTGAACTAGACCAGTCTTAAGCATTTCCCAGAAAAATTGATAAAACTCCGCCAGAAAACCATCCGGTCCCGGAGATTTATTAAGATCCATTTGGAAAACCGCCGACCGAATTTCGTCCTCAGTGAAAGCAGAGGTAAGGAATTCGTTTTCCGCCGCCGAAACTTGCTGAATGTCGTGACAGAGAGACTCATCCAACTCCAACGTAGTTTCGGAGGGTGGACCAAACAAGTCTTTATAGTATTTTGTGATATAATCCTTGAGCGGACCGTCCCCCTTAATGCGGCCCTCATCCTGATCGAGGTTGAAAATACGTTTCTTTCTATGTCTGCCATTGGCTAACATTTGGAAGTACTTCGTGTTATCATCACCAAGTACCAACGAGTCCGACTTGCACCGTTGGTACCATTTGATCTCCTCTTCGCGTAAAAGGCTGGCTAGCTGCTCATTGAGATGACTTTTATGTTCAATCTCGTCCGTAGATAAAAGCCTCACCTCCGCTGTTTTATCTAAGGAGTCAATCAGGGTTGATAGTCGCATCTTTTCTTTCTTATAAATTCCGGCGGTATGCTTGGCCCAGCCACGAAGGAATTGACGCAACGCCCGAATGCGGTTGTTCCACCGCTGAATCGGCGTGTCGCCCCGTACCGGGCGAGACCACACCTTTTTGACCAACTCTGGGAAGCCCTCTCTCGTGAGCCACCCCAGTTCGAATTTAAAGTGATGGCGGTTCGACGTGGAGGCCGGTTGGCCGAAATCAGTAAGCAAGGGAGCATGGTCCGATAAGGCCTCAATACGCTCCAAAGCTCTTACTGATGCTAGGGGGTATTTAAATTCCCAGTCCATAGTGACTAGCACCCGATCAAGTTTCTTGAAAGTCGGGTTGTCTCTATTGTTAACCCAGGTAAACTGACGCCCTGAGAGGGTGAGTTCCCTCAAATCAAGACTGTCAATGACCGCGTTAAAGAGAAACGGCCATCGAGTGTCAAACCTATCATTGTTTTTATCTTGCCTAAACCGCAGTATGTTGAAGTCCCCCCCAAGTAACATAGGGTGAGGGTTTTCTCTGCAGGTGTTGACCAGTTCTTTTAGAAAAGCCGCTTTCAATTCATCTTGAGCGGCTCCATATACGGCAGCCAGGCTCCAAATGAAGTTATCAGACCTGTTTCTCAGGTGGAATTTAATATGATACTCCCCCTTAGAAACAGACAGAAGTTCCAAGTAGGTAGAATGAATACCTAAAAGGATGCCTCCTGATCTCCCTGAAGGCGGCAAGATATGCCACTCGAAAAGTTTGCCACATGAGAAGTGGTCCAGATCACGCGAAGGAAAGTCTCGCTTACTGCACTCAGAGATTGCCACGAAGTCGAGGTCATGATCTCTAACGCAATCGGAAATATGTTTATACTTAGCCAAGTCCCCAAGACCTCTGCTATTCCAAAACATTCCTTTCATGGGGAAACTTTGTTACGTTTGGATGCGTTGGACTTCTTCTTAGGGCGGTCCTTTTTACTGCCAGAGTTAGACTTGTTCTTGCGTACCGATGCAACAAGCTCATAAAGCATCGTGTCACGCATGGTATCTTCAAAGTCTACCTCTGTAGTATCGTTAACCAGATGGGAGAGGAGTCTGCCTCCAGGGTTGGCATCGGACTCCTCATCCTCCTCATCTGATACTAAAGGGACCCTTGAAAGGAGCGTTTTAGGAGCAACCGTAAACCGGTCGACCTCCATTTGCTTAAGGGCTTTAACCGAGAAATCAACTACTGAATCATTTTTACCCAAAGAAATGCCAAGACTAGCAATATTTGAAGATATTTTAGCTTTATCGAAGGATAAAAAAGATTTGCAGGAGGACGTACCATCAAAATCGAGGTTCCGCGATGCCGTTCTGCGCATGGCCCTCTGCAAAGAATCTTCGTCGGTGACGGAGGCTCCATCAGTTCCCACGGCATGGCGACCGCTGCGCCTAGGCGTAGAGGACAGCTCCGAAGCAGCCCGCCTCCCAGATGAGCGAAAAGGAGGGGTGGACAACTCCGTCCAGCCAGCGGTCGTCGAAGAAGAGCCCTGCGTCCCGCCCTCCAGACCGGGGCGGTGAGCGCAGCCCCCTCGTCCCCCAGAGGCAATGCATGAGTAAGCCCCATCCGTGGTGACGGCAGAGGTGAGCCCAAAGTCTGTAGCTCGCCCTCGGGAGCAGCCATCTGGGTGGCGGGCTGCTCCAGAGACGGCAGCACCGGAGACATCGCCCGAAGCGCCGCTAGCGCCGACTCATGGTCAGCGCGCACCGCCGGAGAGAAGATAACTCCCCTTCGACCAGAAGATCGAGAAGAGGTAGGTGATGATGACGAGGGGTGAACAGCATCAACCGCCGGTGACCCCAGCTCCCGGGTCGTCGCCGGCCCCTCCTCCCGGGTCCGAACAACAGCCACCGTCACCTCCTCCGGTTGGAGAAGTGGAGACGAAGCATGGTCAGCCGGCAGAGGGGAAGGACTGGACGGCACAAGGTCCGTAGCCGCCGGAGGCTCCCCTGCCAACCGACGCGAAAAGAAGCATGGTGGAGCCGTGCCGGAAGCAGGAACGGAGGTGGTAGTTTGCATCGGTACCACACCTCCCGAGGAGGAGGATGCCGCCGTATTGGCGTGCTCCGCTGAAGCTTTCGGCCTTTTACTCATATCAGTAGCCCCCGAATTGTTCTCTCGCTCAAACTCCCTGTCCCCGTCCAAATCATCGCCATGTTCCCACACACGAGGCACGAAGTCAGGATCAACGCGAAAATTGTCATCTTCCAGGGTGTACCGGAACTCATAGCCCTTCTTTTGAACGACCACATCTGACGTGAGAGAGTTAACAGGGCTCATCTTGAAAGCATCAAGGTTCAGCACCCCGACCTGAATCCTTACAATACCTCGACGACGCAAGCATAAGAGGTCGACGTCAAGAGTGGCACCAATAACAGAACCGACCGCCCAAAGACCCAAGAAATGGCGGAGAACATGGGGAACACCGTGCACATGCACCCAAACTGGAATGAGCTCAAAACGATTCGGTATATCCTCAGAGTGACAAGCCTTAAACTCCATAGTGACATTGTGCGACTTGATGAAGACCGTAAAACCCGAGACTCTCAGAAGCACCTCATCACTAGGGAAAGACATTATAAAGGCGTTCTGGCCATGCGGAATAGCCTCCCACGTCCAGTGTTGCTGATATTGAGCAATCTTAGCCACCTCTGCCTCCACAATACTAGATGAGATAGAGCCACCCGAAATGGTGACGATGGCCGTTGGAGAGGGTTGTGGTGCGAGATCTGCCCTGCAAACGTTGTCAGGCATCTGGAAGAAGGCCATGCTCTCGGTCCCGTAGCCACAGAGCATCGCAGCCGGCTTCGGCATCTTGAGGGCTGGACACCGCCTAGCAGTCATCGGGTGGTTAGCTTTGTTGCATATGAAGCAAAACTGCTGGGTAACACAGTCAGAAGCCACATGCCCAGCCGACTGGCACTTAGAACACCACAGTTTAGTCGGTAACGTGTTCACCCCGGGCGCATGTACAAAGTGAGCCGCGCCTTGATGCTGTTGAGGCGGAGCCAGAGGGGGGGCATAGTTCACCAGCGCCCCAGGGACGGGAGCTGTAGCACCATGCGCGGCCTGAAGCGGAAGAGCTTGAGGAGCAGCGGTGGCCGGAGTGACTCCAGTCCGGTTCTTAGGCCTGTTGCCTTTACCGCCCTTGGGTTTCCTTGGCCGAACGGCTCCAGGCTGAGCTCCGGTCGCCGGGTTCGCCAAACCGGCGTTGAAAGCCATTGGCGGTGCCGCATTGGGGCCAAGGTTCTGCTGAACAGTAGCTCCGGTTGGTTGATAATGGAAAACCGGCGCCATCTGTTGCATGTACCCCGGCGGAGCGTGGAACATCGGCTGCTGATGAAAAATCTGCTGGGGCATCTGGTACATGGGCTGAAGCTGTTGTCCCGGCGCTGAAGCATGCTGGGCAATCGGCAGGGTGCTCGAGGAGGACGACATGGCGGGAGTATATACCCCCGGCGCGAATCCGGGAGCGCCACCCGACGAGGAAGCCGCTGCAGGGTTCGGCTCGGCGGCCATAGGGCGAGGCATCCCGGAGCCCGGCGGATGTTGAGTGTCGCGCGTCATCCCCGAGCGAGCGGCGGCCAGGAAGGAACGAGGTAGGGTAGGGTTGGAGCGAGGCCTGTCTCTGTTCCACATATGAAAGAGCCAGCGGTTTAGATTAACCATGCGTAATGAACGGTTAGGATGCGACGTACCAGAGGTAGGACTCGGGCCCAGGCCCAACACGCGCGGTGGCACGCGAGGCGACCCCCCAGATGATGGCATGATCGACGTTGCAGGCGGCGTAAGCGCCGTCACCCGCGCCAATCCAGCGAAGGGCATGGCATCGCCCAGCGTGCGAGGCGGGGATGCTCTAGGGGGAGGAAGAGGCTCGATCCACGGCCTCACCATGGGCTTTGAGGAAGCCAGTGCCCTCCCAAGATGGCGATCAGCCGGCGGCAATCCCAGCGGTCGAGTCCCCGGCGAGGCCGATTGGCCGGTAGCCTCCAGATCACCGGGCGGCAGGGCAGAACCGCGCCGCGAAGACGGGCGCTCCCAGACCCTAGAAGCGGGTGTTGGAAACCCTATGTCCGCCCAGAACTCAGCCGCGAGCTCCTCGTCGGACTTGTGCCGGCGGGAAGATTCACAAGTCCCGGTGGCAGTGGAGTCATCGTCACCGTCCTGGACTCGAAGACACGAGAAGCGGGATCCAGATCCTTCCGGCGCCGGCGCAGCCCACTCGGGCGCCAGGGTGAGGCGTCGACGAGTGGCCAGCCGCATCGAGACTTGATGACGACGGGAACAGCGCGATCGCGATGCCACCACGCGACGAGATCACGGCGGGGTTCGCACGATGAGATCACGGCGGGGTTCGCTCGGTGCTAGCACGGCAACCTCCACATCGCGGCGGGATCGCGGCAGCCACCACAGCTCGGCGGGATCACGACGACCTCCACAGCCCGGCGGGATCACGGGCGGCGACAATCCACGGCGCAGTGGAAGCGCGGCGGCCGGGATCAGCGCGACGGCGGCCTCCACAGCGCGGAGGGAACGCGGCAGCGGAGCCGTGGATGCCGCCCCGGGGAGGAGGGCGGCGAGGCTGGGGCCCGCCGGCGCCGGAGAGGCGGCCGACGCGGAGGGGGAGAGCGCTACGTTAGCGGAGGGGCAAAATGTTGCACCTGTGAGAGCCTACGCATGCAAGAGAATCTTCACCGAGAATGTAGTAAAAACAAGCGACATGACATGTGCTGCAGGTGGTGCCAAGCGATACAATTATAATGAGTACCCATCCGGCCTATGCATAACTAGGATGCACACAGCCAACACTACGCACGCACATAAAAATTGCACTGGCAGAGCAAAGTCATGTAAGACCGAAGCTATGCCTAGGCAAAGAAAAAGAAAAAACCGCAGCGGTCGGTGATGTACAACAATGACCATTGACATCAATCATCCTTTGACAACAAAAGGACTACGAGAAGGGTTCTCCAGAAGCAACGCCTTCAAGAAGGAAACGGCGCATATACGCCGTCGTCTACAGATCCACCAGATCGTGGGTTTTCATCCTGGAGATCAAGTCCGAGCAAACTCCAAGCAATGCTTTCAAGAGGGTAACGATGCAAAAACACCGCCATTGCCAGGTATAACCATGTAAGATCTGACCTAGGATCTTCATCCCGGAGCTCAAGAGCGTGTACTTGAGAAGCACCACCCTATGGAAAGTCATCCTATGTTACGTTCTCCACTTTCCATGATTCCGGCAGCTTGACGAGGGAGGAAGGTCACATGCACATTCAAATCCCGAGTTTGGGACGATCTTGCGTACCCGTGCGTCCTCACAAGTGGTAGTAGATGAACGATCTGCATGAGACAATATCTCCACATGCCGCCACTACCATCGTCGTCGTAGCAGGTAGCAGCAGATTGCACCGGGTGGAGGACACGGTCATTGTCGTCCTCGCTGGATCTAAAGGCCCATACCTCACCGGCGACTGTAATCCAGCGCATGCCGTGTCCATGTAGGTAGCCAAGCACGGACGATAGTGCCCAGCAGCGCATAGGCTAGACCGGGATGCGATGGCCGTGACAAATTGCGAGTAATTGATAAAGTACTTCCGAGAATGTGTCTTGTAACGGGGTCGAGCAGTTTCGTACCATGATGGTACAGATTTGGTGGAATCATGTGGCATGGTAAACACGGAAGAGCAACGTACTTGACTGACTCGATGAAGTATGGATAGGTAGAAGTTAATAAGCACGGAGGCAATGAGGTTCTCTTGGAGAAGCTGCTGGATCTCTTCTGGTAGTGTGCAGTGTGCACACACGGGAAGCAGAGCAAAGCAGAGACGCAAGTGAAGTGCACCAAGGGTCTGACTTGGTGGATTGGTTCAGACAAGCCAATCTGGGCAAGAGCTATTCAACTTGTCAGGTGCTCGGCTTGCTCTGTTTACAAACTGAAAAAATATCCTGTCCACGAACTTGACATACAAACCCTCGGGAGTTTTACGACTGAGGAAAACAGGGCAATTTTACTGAATGAGTTGCATTTCTTACGCTCATCTTTCCTGAGGACGCTCAAGATTTGCCTCTGGCCCTGGGATAGCAGTCCCGACCTTATGAGGATTGAAAAGGACGCAATGCCTAAGCTTGAGCCGCTACAAACTGACAAATACGTGGAGATGAACTGGCTATGGGTTCTCACGGACCTCGAGGAGATGCTACGCCTACAAAGCAACTGTGAGGGAGCTCCATGGCCAGTCTTGTACATACAAGCCAATCTTGGCAGGAGCTGTTCAAAATTGTCAGGAACAGATGGGCCAACAGAGCGTGTTAACCGGTGCCTCAATATAAACGGCGTTCACTCTTTTATTTTCTGTATATACAGGGGACTCATAGGCTTTCGGCCATGGAGTTTTGGTACAGCTTGAGTTTCTACTGTAGGTCTTGCTCTGCTTCTCCTCGTCCACACTTTGTCTCTAAATTTCTATCCAAAACAAAGTGCATTGAGACTCTAGCTAACGTTGGGCTGCTTCCTTTCACACTAAAAAGAAAGGATGTGATATTTGGCACATGTGTGCCATATAAGCAAAACTGTCACACCTCTACTTCTTTCATTTCAAAGTACCACACCATCTCCCTTCCTTCGACCACGCCTCCTCCCGAACGACCCCACAGACTCGCCCGAAGCACATCTCGCGTGCCCACCCCCGAGAAAACTGCTGTTTCTTCACGTCTACCACATGATAAAAAAATATTACGCATGTGGGATTTGAACCCATAACTTCCTAGCACCAAAGCACGCCATCACAACCAACTCATCCTTAGGTATTTGTTGCTCAAACTAAAGATACTAATTGTTTCGACCCTTTTTTTACAGTTGTGTTATTATAGAAAATTACCACGATTTCCCCTCAGGTCAAAGTTACCATGGTATTTGTATGCAAATTATCAGGCCTGTGTTGCGTAAGTTACCGTGCTATTTACACAGAACTTACCAGGTACTATGTTTCAACAACTATGCCCCTTTCAAAGTTATCACTGTGTTTTGTACACAAGTTATAAGGTCTTCGATGTGTAAAATACCATGGTACTTACACATAAGTTATCAGGATATATTTACATCAACCTCCCCGGTCAAACTTACCATGTGGGATTGTACATGAGTAACCGGGTTTACAGTTTGTATATTATCATGGTACTTACACCTAAAAACCTAGGTGTGTTTCGTTCATGGGTAAAAAATTACCACGATATTTTTGCGTAACTTATCACGCCTATAGTGGGTTAAAGTGGGCCGTTTTTCTAGGCCAACCCATGAGCACGTGTGCCCCTCATGACACTAAATATTATGTGACTTTTCTGTGGCACGCCATGTCTTGTGTTCATCCAAGAGGCCCCGCGAGGCGAGTGTATGTTTTTAACAACTTGTTTTCCTTTTGTAAAAAGTTACCATCATGTTTATATGTAAGTTAGCGGTTATGCAGTGCTTATATTATCGTTTTATTTACACAAAAATTATCGTGGATGTTTTGAAAAACTTTTTCCCGGGACAAAAAGTTATCATGGTGATTCTAGATAACCTATCAAACCCGCAGTGCTTAAAATATCATGCTATTTATACAAAATTTATCAGGGGTATGTTTCAGCAAAATTCCCCCCTCTCCATGGGTCAAAAACTTACCGTGATGTTTAGTTATCGCAGTGCATATGTTTTTCGTGCTATTTACACATAAAAATATCAGGGGAGGGAAGTATACTACCGTGCTATTTACACAGAAGATACCGGAGTATCTTTAAAAAAAATTCCCTATGGTCAAAGTTACCATGGTGTTTCTACCTCAGTTATCAGATGTGCACTGCGTATATTACCATCTATTTACATATAAATTATCGGATATCTTTTCATATTTTTCTTCCTCAATGGTTAAAGTTACCACGATGTTTGAATCTAAATTATCAGCTCTATGGCGTGAATGTTATCGTGCTATTTACAGAAATTACCGGGGGTGGGGGTGGGGTGGGGGGCGGGTTCAACAAATTTCTTCCCAATGATCAAAATTACCACGATGCTTTCACCAAAGTTATCACGCCTTCAGTGCTTATGACCATGCTACTTACACATAATGTACCGCGTGGTATACAAAATTTATCATGTTGGTGGTTAATTTATCGTGGTGGTGACGAATAATTTACCACGGGGAAAGTTTATGTGTTTTTCAGTGCTGACATATTAAAGATAAAACATGTCAAAAAACAATATTTCCCTTTGCTTGTTCAACAATGAGTGTTATAGGTGAGGTGGTTAGCTCCCTTTGTTGATTACTTGCAGACAAGAGATCAAATCCCAATCCAAGAATTATTTTTGCCTGAAAATCGGGAGGATCTATTTTTGCAGCATAATATCTGCTCCTGCCATAACTGATGATTACGGAAATTAGGAAGGCATGATGGGTGTGGCAGTTTTGCAATCTGCCACACGGTTGCCACATACATATTTCGAAAAACAAAATCCCATCCGAATTTACATTTCTACTTGCATTGGCATCGAACAGTGATACTGGCCAAAAATACAAAAAATCATGGTTTCCCTTTGCCCAACTGACATTAAAAAGCTAATGCTGTACTACTCAACTCTGTGTATATGTACTGCAGCTCTGTTTTCCTTGCTAACTTAATCAAACGACTATCATCTCCAAATAAATAAATAAATATGCATAGATGAGAATGATGTGGATGTATCTATGCCTCTAGATAATCTTGTTTGAAAAACTTAATACAATCTTTAAAAAGTCCGCTAATATATCACTATCTGTAGTCTGTAGGATCCAAGTATACAAACTTAGACGATTATACAAGCCTAAACGGCATTAACTGCTTGGTGCTCAGCTAGCCTGTAAAAATAAAGAAGAGCTCTTTGCATGATCTGTATACAAACTTATAACAGTCATCGACCAACCCAGAACAAAGCAAAGCTTAAAGCATAGAGCTACAACATTCAGATAAGTAACACTCGACAGCAGCGGATTTATAAAACGCAAAACTGTTGCAAAAATAAACACACACGTACAATCTTCATCACCGTTACGTATATGGAAGTTAGAGTACAACAAATTATTACAACAGTCAATGCATAGCTCACAAATCACACACCACACCACACAGAGAGAGCATAGCAGCACCATGAGCACGTCAGGGCTCATGCCGCATAAGCTGAATGCCACTCCTATTTATTTCTCTCTTGCTCAGAGCCTATACCATCATCTCTCCAACCAGATGATAGATACTTGCTCTGATGGATACATGGGTCGGTCCAGGAAAGATGACGGAACCAAACCAAACCAATCAAATCCAAATTGGAAGACGCATCATCACATCAACAATGTAGATTGCTGTAGAAGCAGAGCCACGCCATGGCAAAGCAGATACAGGGCACTCACAAACCAATCAAGTAACATATATTGCAGAGTGATCTTCAACTTTGTAGGCCAATATGCATGTGGCGTTGAAGCAAGCTGAAGATCACGTCAGTGCAGGGATGGATTACCTGGAATGCAGAATGATAAATCGCCAATGAGATGATTGATTATAATTACGTAAATTAATGAAAGTAGAATAGTACTGGGATGATGATGATGAAACTAAGTTGACTATCACACTAGTTAATTATATTAATGGATGGAATGATGGAGCAAAATATATCGCACCTGAGTATGGTGCCTCTTGGCAGCTGGGCCTTCTTGTAGTACCTCGAGTGGCTCAACTTGTAGAGCGAAGGGCAGTGGTTCGCATCACCCTCGTCCCACTGCAAGTTGTCCCACCATTCCTTCTCGCAGTCCACCTCGGGGCATTGCTTGGCAATAGCAGGCAGGCGCCTCAGGCTCCAGCAGCCCCTTGTCTTGATAGTCTCGAGCTTGGGCGCTAATATCATACTTCCACAGATGCGCTGTAGCTTGGGGAGGTCGTGCAGGTGGATGTGCTTAAGCTCAGGGAAATTTATAATTGTTTGCTTCTCTTGGCGCTCAGGGTCCAAAGGGAAGATCACCATGAGATCACCACAACACACGATCTCAATGGTCTCTAGGTTCCCCAACGTAGTCATATTCACGGATAAGGGGAGCACATGTATGAGGCTGGGGCAATAGTCTAGGTGCAAGAATTTTAGGCGTTGAAAGGAATCTTTACTGGGTAGGCATGTTGTACTCCAGTTCCAGATGTAGCGTGCCTTCAGCAGCTGGGATGCCCGGAACGTGGTCAACCAAGAAAAGCATTCAACTATCTCATAATCATTCCCATCATCACTTCGTGTGGGGATAGGAAATACAGAGCTTAGTTTGGGGCATCTCTCAACTCGACACCATCGAAGGTAGCTCCAGAATTTTGTAAGCCTGCTCGACCATTCCACTTGTGGGCTTGGGATGCTAGTGATGGACAAGCTATCATGCACACGCAGTGTTATAGCACTGTAACATATAAAATCAGGGATTAAAGCAACACCAGTACTAGTTCCTTGGATGTTGCCTTGTTGCTGCAGCAATCCACTCTTTATCTCCTCTTCATCTTGTATGTGGACGTACCAGCTCACGAATTCATCAACAACACGAACAGACGAGCAAGCCCACATCCATCCGATTGCACCTTCATTAGCAGTAGCAGCCAGCAGGTGGTCTCGGAAGATTATATCTCTTGCATATAAATAATGACCAGGCTTTCCAATTCCTTGAGCACGTCCACTATCATCAATAGCAACACTACTTGTAGGTGATGAAGCCATCTCTATACATCCAAACTTCGTGATGAAATATTTTCCAAAGGGCTCTAGCGACCTAAAGAGCCTTGCATCCCTTACAGAGATGTACCAATCAAAGGATGTAGCTGGTTTTTCAGCAGGAACTGCAGCAATACAAGATGATCCTATAGCAGTAATAGTCTCCTTGGTCTTCTCTTCCCAATTAGCTTGGGCAGATGATGCTGGTCGGATGGTGTCAATGCGCAACACCTCGAACCTCCTTTGCCATTTGTGACTTGATGGATGTTGTATTGTTTGCAGCTTCCCACAACCCATTAGGATGAGCTGCTTGAGGTTCAGGGCTACCACTTTTCTGAGGTCGACGGTCTTCACTGCTGTACCAGAGAGATCCAGCTCCTGGAGGTTCTCCATCACCCCTCCTAGCAGCACACTCTTCAATTTGGCAAGGCCCTCTAAGGAAATGCTTGATATCTTAGGGATAGCATCATCAGTGATGAAGAAACTAAATGACTCAAGCAATGGTGGCAGAACATCAGGGACAACTTGTTCCAATCCAACACAGTCCTCAAGGATGATTTCCTTAAGGAGGCTAGCGCTAGACAGGTTAGGGACTTGACAGTGAATAACTATTTCTGTTGCAGAGTTTGTGTCGGTAGCTACTCGTAGCTTGACAAGGCTTGTTCTATTGCCACAATGATCAACTATGCTCAGCCAATCCTTGTCTGTCTCCACATTCAACTCCCTGAGTTCATCCATTAAACACATCATAGTTTTTGAGTACCAATCTGTGTACCTCAGGTCCAACACCCACAACTTCTGGAAACATGATCCGCTTTGGTTGTTGCTTTGATGCTCCTCCTCTTTGACATCTGTGCAATGGTCCAGCAGGAGGAATCTTAGGTGGTTGCAACAGAAGAAGGGAGGAGATGTAAAACTAAAGGTGCACCAAGATAGATTTAACACCCGTAGCCTATTGCTGTGTGGGAACATGGCAGCTGGTAATACCACCCTCCTACCCTCTGATTCTTCTGTTAGAAGGAAGAAGGATGTCACCCAAGGAGACAAGACACGATTATCATCATGTAGTAGGGTTTGGTGTGTGGCTGAAACCCAACAGCCATTAGGACTGGAAATGCGACCACCAATCTCTTTCTCATAGTAAATATTCTCCACAATCCGATCCAAGTGTATGTTTCTCTTCAAAGCATTGCCAACCTCCCATGCCGATGTATCGCCTTGACCTTGTACAATCCCGTCGCTTACCCAATAGTTTGAAGCATGCATCTCCCAGTCGATATCACTCACAAGTCTTCTTGCCCAAGCATACTGGAAGCACTCAACTATCTTATCAGGATCAAGAAAACCCATGCGCTTGGCAACCTCCGCGGCCTCTTCATGCAATACATGATCGTGCCATTCTTCACTTCCCACGAAAACATCAACCACATTGTTACTAAGCTGATGTTCCAGACTTTTATTGGGCAAATGAAAAGCCCCACCCCATGTCCACACGACCTTGTTACTCAAAAATGTTGTTACAGGGACACCACACTCGTACAGATCAATGTAGTGGTTGCTCCCGTTGTGGAAAAACACCACAAATGTACTGCCAGCAAGCTTTCTGAAGATCTCCTCTCTGACATCCAATATAACCCCTCTGGAGCCTTGGTCTATCCCATTCAAATCATCCTCCTCATCATGCTGATCAAAGATGGCCATCACCGACTGGGGAAGCTCTAGCTCCTCAGCAACTGCCTTTTGCAGGTCTCTCATGCTTTGCCACAATGTGCAATCTACGTGGACAACCTTGTCAAACTTCCTTCCTTTAGTAGCCGGTGATTTCAGGCGTTGGGCTGCCACTCTGAGAGCAGCAGATGCCCCGAGTCCACACCAGCCAAAAAAGTAGATACTTCTTTCATGTTTGCTGATGTCATCCAGAATACTGAGTATCTCTCCTGCTGCAGCATCGATGGTATTTGCCTTGAGCTCGATGCCCTGCGAAGTGTACAATAATCACTGAATGAGGTTTATCAATTTGATCTTTGTCTCTTTATCACTACTTTGTTTCAAGTTGTAAGACATGTTTTTTGTCTATAGGAATAATACATAGGAATAACAAAGATCATAGTTAATTATTACCACTAGTGTCCTACTTATTTAGTAGACACTTATTCGTTTAAGAATATATAGATGATTTAGAATGCCTATAATCAAGCACTTAAACTGGATTGTAAATAATTTACTATCATATAAGTTCATTAAAAAACAATGGCAAATGTGTTTGTTATATAAAGAACCATGTCAATAAAGGAAATGATTCTAGTACTCCCTCCGTCCCATAATGTAAGATGTATTTGCAAGCTAACGTAGCTTACAAAAACGCCTTACATTATGGGACGGAGGGAGTACATGAGTAATGCACGCAATTAGATCATCACATGCCACGGCTGAACTTAATCCCCTTCTTCTCAACAAAAGTGAAACATTTTATAGACGTCAAGTCCACAAGGTTAACAGGGCAACAAGCAAAATATGATAACCAATGCAAATCTCAGTTAAGCTTGCGGCTAATTGATTGCTGAAGATCGAGATGCATGACTGAATTACGTACCCTTGGTTCCATGTTAGTATCGATCGATCTCCAGGTTCATTTAGAGTTTAATTGGCTTGTTCGATCTAACCCATGGATCCGATGGATCTGCAGCAAAGACTCCAGGTTTAATTATTCGTTCCTACAAATGTGTAGGAACAGGATCAATGCAAGCATTTTGAGAAGTAACAACAAGATCTCTAGTTCATTATAAAACAGTCTTTGAAAAGCTTGACAAAAATTAGAGAAGCACTCTGCAGATCATATATAGTATAGACGATTGGCACAGTTACATTACCTTGATTGCGGTGCTGGATTTAAGTGATCCGTCCAGAGCCAGCTAGCTTAGCTAAAAAGAAGCCAAATATTTATAGAGATCAATATGGTCGACGAGAAAGCCAAGCTGCAATGTATGCGGACATGCTTCACCAGAACTAGTATAGAATGGAATGGATACAATAAGCTCTGGTCCAGGCAGGCATGCATACACCTAGCATACTACGTAGTATTTGCTGCGTTGCTGCTTTATTTGCCTGTCTGCCAACAAAGCTGCGAATTAATTCTTTGCTCCCGGCACACTCTTCATCATCAGATTCTTTACTTGGCAAGTTTAAAGACCACAAAGGTAAAGCTAAAGATAAAGTTAGGCTACCGGTGGCCCTGCATGTGATCTGGCGGTGGGATCAGGGCCGACGTGCCTAGAAAATACCGGACTCTGCTAAATTTGAAATCAGGCCCTAGACCTGATTAAGAAAAGTTGAAACCAATTATACAAAAACAATAAGAAAGAATTCATTATGACGTAACACAATTTTCTATACCGGCTTGTATCATCAAATTCAGCATGATTTTTACCCGCAAAAAAAAGTTAGCATGATTTGTTATTATTATCGGAGACGACGGGTCAAATATACAGCAGTTCATAACCATTTTTTTAAGTATGGTTGGGTACACTCCTCTTAATAAGATTATAACTTTCGATGTAAATCAGCGGTTGAGATTAAAGTTTACCCCTTTAGTTGCGAGGGCAATGTGTCTTTGTTAACTGGTTAATTGGGTCTTTGGCTTAACACTGTCAAAACCCAGCCCATCAACATCTCTCATCTTGTCATGTAAAACAACACTTCTTATCCGAAGCACATAAATATATCAGTAAAGCAGGATGAAGTGGAATAGTGGTATCCGAAACATGCATGCTTAGAAAAGGCCAAACTTTAGTGTATCCTGCACCTGCACTTAATAATGCATGATACTTTCTTTTTTGCTTCGATAAATGAGTTAGATGCCAAAGAGAGATATGAGCAAGAACCTGCATAACAAAGAAGGAGGCCACCGGTAGAGTCGTAACTACATAGACATATGCATGTAAGTTGTTTCGGAGTTCAAATTGATGAAGCTACCAGTGCATCTCGCAAACCCATGCACCTGATACATACGCACACAACAATGAAATGAGAAAATTTCTGGGACGACAACCATGAAGGGGAAGGCATGCGTTTAGAGACCGAACAACTGCAATTAAAAGTGAAGCAGAGAACAGCAACAGGTGAACCAACTTTCAGCAACACGAGAATCACCTTGGTATCAACAGCAAGTTGGAAATGGAGGGCCTCCGCACATATGCGCCATACCGCCACGATGATTTGCGAACGCCTAGTCGGGCGGCAGGCACTGGAAATCTATCTCTTCTTGCGCCGTGAAGCTTGAGCATCCTTAGGTTTGCCAAGCCGCGCAAATCAGGCGATGGAGACATGAAAACCATCATCTGCATGAAAAGCATAGACCTGGCGGGCAGGGAGAGCTACTGCAGAAACGGTGCACCAATTGACACGGCCCCCACCCCATGACCCTGTATTGAGATCCAAGACAATATGCTTCGCTCCGGATGCCTCGTTGCTTCACGGAAGGCGATCCATCCGTTGACATGGCACTGCACGTTCGAATTGATTCAGCCTGAACTCGATCGAGCAAGAACTTGTCCCTGGGGTGGTGGCACATCGCATTACCAACGTTGCTGACTTTATATTCTCGGCCTTGCGCTTGTTCTGTGGGGCAGCAGAACATAGGGCGCGTTTGGTTACCTACATCGTTTTTTTTTTGCCACTTTGCATACTTGTCCCGCTTGTTGGGTCTCACTGAGCATATGCATACAAAAAACCATCATCTGCATGTTGATTGGTTGCCTGCATCCTCTCTCTCCGCATAGTAGCAATGCCCCATACCAGTGCATGTTGTTTGGTTGCTTGCACGGGATATGATTAAGACTTAACAACTACCCATAACATAGAATGGCATGGCGATTGCGATAAACGATGACGAGGACACAAGCAACTAGTTCGCGGCGTCGCCGTCGCACTCGACGCCGAGGCCACCGTCCACCGCCGGGGGCTCATCCGTGCAGAACGCCGGCCTCTTTGGGTCGACTGCATCAGCGGTGAGGCGACAGTTCTAGATGCAGAGGTGGTCGATCTGAGCCACGCCGGCCTTGCACTCGCCCTCCCAGGTGGCCATGGCCTCGAAGCACTCCTTGGCTTGTGCTTGTGCCGGAGCGATGTGATTTGATAGGGCATAAAGCCACGGCGGGATGCGTCGGGCGCAGTGGCGGAGCTAGCATTTGACATCAGGGTGGTCCGCCCCCAATTTTTTTTATAACTAATTATCAATATCACATAGAAATAGATCAATATGATCTTACGAACACACTAAAATTCTCAATTAAATCTCAGTTTTGCATAAAGAAGCCTACATAGTAAATAGTACATGGACCATAGCACATACCTTGAGAAGTTAAAAAAGACTATCTTTCTGGCCTACGCTTTTGCATTGCCATGAAGGTATCAATTATGTCATCTTCATTCACCTCAGAGAAAGCATCCCTCTCAATGTATGTGACTAGGCAATCATCCAAAAGACTATCACCCATCTTATTTCTCAACTTGTTCTTGACAAAACTCATGGCAGAGAACGCTCTCTCAACATTTGCTGTTGCCACCGGGAGAATCAATACCAATTTTAAAAGCAAGTACACCAAATGATGAACTATATGTCTCCCTGTTTGAACAAGCTTAACAGAGAGATCAACAAGATTTCCAAGGCCTTGAAAGTTCTCATCATTTCTCATGTCATCAATATAGTTATCAAGTTGTAGTTCAAGGTGTATCAAGTCGGCACTTGAAAAGTCTTTGGGATAAAACTCAGCAAATCTTCGTACCTTGTGTGCATCAAAAGAAACAAATGAGTTAAAGAGATTCTGTACCAATTTTGAAAGCAATACAAATTTTAGAAGCAAGTTTGCATACCTTTTGTGCATCAAAAGCAGCAAACGAGTTGGCGGGATTCAAAGCAGACATACAAGATAGCAGCTCCATATTGATCTCATCAAAACGATTTTCAAGCTCTTGACTAATTTGATCAATGACTCCAAGAAAAACTTCTCTTCGAAAGTGATCATCATTTGTTTGGGGTCTAGCAAACCGTGTTGATCTTCCATAAGGCACATAATTATCTTCCATTATAGGAACTTGAATGCCATGCTTGTTACAAAATAGTGTTACCTTTTGCAGAAATGCATCCCACCCATTAGCCCTAAGCTCTTGTATTCTACTTTTTGCGGTTCTAACAAGTGCCATTGCAGTAAGAATATCTTGGTCTCTTCTTTGCAAACAATCAGACAAATCACTTGTGTATCCAAGAATGACAAGCATCAAATGTGCATTAAAAATGAAGTCAAATGACTCGAACACTCCAACAATAGTATGAATTTTGGGCCAATCACTTCTTTGTGAAGCATCTTGTCCAAGAGTTATGAGCACATCACGGATTGTGGGATACATAGCAATAATGTTGAGAACAGTTTTGTAATGAGAGCCCCACCGAGTATCACCAGGCCTAGGTAACCCCATCTCTTGATTCAAACCACTCCCAGTTTGTAACTCACCACATTCCAGTAGTTTCATGATATTATGAAGTCTAGCATCTCGAAGCATGTCATGACGCTTACAAGACACTCCAATAACATTCAGTAATAAAGACACTCGGTCAAAAAACCACACACAGTCATCATTTCCCTTGGCAACAGCAACAAGAACTAGCTGGAGTTGATGTGCAAAACAATGAATATAATATGCAGAAGGTGACTCTTTCATGATCAATGTTTTCAATCCTTTAATTTCTCCTCTCATATTACTAGCCCCATCATATCCTTGCCCACGAATTTGTGTTATAGTCAAACCATGATCAATAAGTAAAGTTTCAATTGCTTCTTTTAGTGACAATGAAGTAGTGTCACTTACATGAACAACTCCAAGAAAGTGCTCACACGGCCTCCCTACTTTATCAACAAAACGCAAGCATAAAGCTAGTTGTTCTTTATGTGATACATCACTAGACTCATCAGCTAGAATAGCATAGTGCTCATCACCAAGTTCATCAATAATTTGCTTTCTAGTAAGTTGTGCACAACATTGAATAATCTGCTGTTGTATCTGATGAGATGTCAATTGGCAGTTACCTGGTGCATTCTTCAAAACATACTTATTCGCCTCCTCACTATTTGCTGCAAGCCACTTCAATAGCTCAAGGAAGTTTCTTCTATTGCTAGACTGTTCACTTTCATCATGCCCACGAAATGCCAATCCTTGATGAAGAAGAAACTGCAAGCATCTAAGTGAATACTTCAACCTTATCTTGTAAAGACGTAAATCCTCACTGTTCACCTTCACAAAAAGATCATCAATTGCTGCACGAGGATTCACAAATAAGTTATATCTTTCTTGAGCTGCATTATGCACACTTGATACACAACCAACATGCTTAAGAAGAGCATCCTCTCTATTCCAATTACTCCAACCACCATCAGTAAATGCATTAGTTCCCTTACCACTAGTTTTTTTCTCTTTGAACAAGTAACATACAAAGCAAAATGCAGATTCCTTCTTGATACTATATTCAAGCCAACTATGATTATGAAGCCACAAAGGATTGAATGAACGTTCTCTACTCCCAATTGTTCTTTTTTTGAAGTCATGTGCATAAGGTTTGAAAGGCTTTTTAAGGATATATGATCTTCGAACTGCATCTTGATCATTGATAGGATAACTTGCAATGGGTAGCCTTTCCCCGGGATCATGTTTAAGACGACTAAAATCATAAACCGGTGGTGATGGCGGTGACACATCTTCAGTTTGCTCTATGGTCACATTTGACATAGACAATGTTGGTTCTTCAATTTGCTCTTCGATCACAACCGGCATACACACAACTTCGCGGGTCTGCTCTTCAGCCACATCCGGCATATTCTCTGCCTTCTTCTTCTTCCCTATCTTCATAGCTTCTCTTTGGAAAAGAGAAACAATGTCTGCTGCCCCTGCCCTCTTCATTCTTCAACAATTCTGCAAGAATACTATTTTCTATCAGTACTACTTTCTATCAATAAAGCTAATTGAGGCCAAAATGAGCGCAGAATTATCTATGTGTTCATAGTGCAAAAAAACAAACCCTAAATCATAAATTTGGGGGTATTTGATTTGGTACCTTGCTGCAGCCGGATTTGGATTTTGGAGGGGGGCGAGCCGGCGAGGGCAGGGCCACCAAACAGCCGACCGGCGAGCGGCGGCAGGGGCCCAGGCAGCCGGCGCTCCGGCAGGGCAGTGGTGAAGCCGCGCGCCGCGCGCTGGGACCTGGGGGCTGGGGCTCGCCGCGGGGGCAGGGAGGCGGCCAGGCGGGCGGGCTGGAGAAGAGAGGCGGGACGCGGGACGGCTGGAGCTTCCTCGGTGGCTGGGCGCCGGCAAGGGCGCCGGGCGCGAACGGCGGCGGCGAGGAACTGCCGAACTGGCGAACTGCGAGGGCCGAGGAGGAGATGAGGCGAGGCGGCCGACTCGTCGAGACGTCGACTGGAGTCTGGACTAGACTGGAATTCTCGATCACTTGGTTTGTTTTTGGGCTTGTTTTTTTTCTGGCCCATTTGAAATCTATATGTATATAGGTAGTCTCAGAATTCCAGGGTGGGCCGCGGCCCACCCTGGCCACCCTGTACATCCGCCACTGGTCGGGCGTGTGTGCGGGCGCGCGCCGGGAGTGTCAGGTCGTCCGTGGCCGCGTCCAGCCAGTGTCTAGGCATAGTCTGACCACTGTCCAGGCATAGTCCGACATGTGTATGGTCTGGCCATGGTTTGGGCAGGGGCGGAGCCAGGATTTTGGTATAGGGGGGGCCAAGTCAAGTTGATAATATATTTTTTCTAGACTGAAAAAATAACAATGATAACTACAATCATGTGTCACTTTGACGCAAGTATAACACATGATTACATTTGTATTTACCCCTATAATTGCCAATAAAATTGAAAATTTTAATTTCATCAGAAGAGAACTTAGCGACTAATATTTCTGCAACATAGATTACCATGCAATACCGAAGTACGTAGTCATCTCCCATTTGACAACGGTTAAAAGGAGTTATTATTTATAAGTGTTTGGGGTGGTTTCTTATTCATAACTGTTGATCTACAGGTTTCAGAACTAGCATCACACCACAACCGGAATCCGGAGTACTTAAATTTGATGTATATTCATGCCACGGACAAGAACTAAGATCCCTTTCAGAATCACATCACAACGGGAAAATTGAGAGATCAGTAATTTATAGTGCTACTGCTAACCTTGGCTGGTACATTGGGCAGATCGGAGAATTGACGAGCACAGCCACAAGATTTCACTCTAATAGCTGCTAAGGAGGACCGGAGGCGGCCTCAGGGGCGCAGCGGCTCCCTGATAATGACACTCGTTAATGACGGGAGAGGCGGCCTCAGGGGCGCAGCGGCTGCGCGTGTGGGCCGCTTCCACGGGCCTTTACCTTTCGTCTGGCCTTTATACGCTCGAGACATGGGGGGGGGGGGGG
>LR738712.1:823792233-823804994 GCA_902687465.1 Secale cereale | reverse complement strand
GGGCAACTACGTGCAATTTACAATTGTTATCGCTAACTAGTAAGCGTGCACGTGCAATGCACGTCTTATTAGAGTTCAAATTTTGAATACTTTAAAGCTTAAATTTTCAATTCACATATTTGGATACATTCGATAAACTCTGCGAGTTTAAATCTCGATGAGATCTCCTACAATGTACTGACATTAAATACATCAACAACATCTATCTCTATTACCACTCGGAAATAATAGATATACAATTCCAAAGACTCTTACAATGTAAGTGTGAAGAGACACATGGTATGAACACTCTCTTATAGATTATCCACTATAAGATGGCAGGGTCTCAAATGAATTCACAATTTAATATTAGTTCTTCAAGTAACGCTCGGAAGCAACCAGAAAGTAGTGAGATAAAAATAATAACAAAAAAAAGTGCCAATAAATGTTAAGATAAAAGATGGTACTCCCTCCGTCCGAAAATACTTGTCATCAAAATGGACAAAAAGGGATGTATCTAAAACTAAAATACATCTAGATACATCCTCTTTTATTCATTTTGATGACAAGTATTTCCGGACGGAGGGAGTAGTATATTTGTCACAATATAAAACACCTTTTTTCTTTCATTTTGAGCTATCATGAGCTAAATTCAGTCGCATACAAAAGCGGCTTATGGCAAAGCAGCAAGCAAGCCAGATTCCATCCTGAGCAACTGACCAACCAATATATATCTTTCCTTGATAAATTACCACTAAGTTTAAAGAAAAAATGATTTCAAGTTCTCAGTACATTAGTCAGCAGACCATTAGCATTGGCTCATGTTATCAATGGTAACATGCTATTGTAGCTCAGGTCACAGCCATTCAGATTGTACAGACCACACAGCAAACCAACACCTACAACACACTGATTCAAATAATTTCATGTACATCTTGTCCCAGAAGCTTGCACTGAGATCTTCAGGCTTCTTCAGTGAGATTGCATTTCAGACGCAATCTGAATTTTGTTTGTTTTTCAGCACAGGAACCAGTTGCAGCACCAGAACCAGGAAGGCACATGTCGCACAAACCGAAATTTGTTTGGTCTTTCGGATGTGTTGCACCAGTCGCGCCAACCGAAATGCCCGCTGGTTCCGCCTCGCCTCAACCTTGCTTGCTTCCCCTCCACTTTGTGGCTCAATGTGGGCAGCCTCTTGGTGAAGCTGTTCTTCGCCGGCACCTTCTCGCCCTGCACCTGAAATAGAATCTGCATAATTACAGCCAGCTGAGATTTGTTTCACAGCTTTTGTCTGGACAGTGCAACAAGTTCAGGAATTCAGACGGCTGCTGACCTCTGCATTCATCTTGGCTTTGAATTTCGATTTCTGGCAGTTCTCCCACTCATGTATCGTCACCGCCTTCCTTTGACATCTGAGCCATTATGACCAAAACAACATAAGATTGAGAAGGAAATACGGTTTTTTGAGTGAAACAATTAGGCACAAAAACCATGAGACATATGTGGAGATTTTGTTTGTGCCTTGATGCGAGTTTACACTTCTTGGACTCTGCCCATGCTGCAGCTCAAGCTTCGGACTCCTTCACCTGGTCTTCTTTGCCGGAGCTCTTGTCCGGTCTTGGTACATATGTGATCCTTTTTGCTGGCTCAGGACGTGTTGCTCATCTTGCCCAGCTGCAGCCCGAGCGCGGCGATCTCCCGACGCGTGCTGGTCTGCACCTGCCTCTCCGACGCAGACGGCGAGACCGACACCGAGCAGAGCGGGTTGAGGGATGGCGTGTTGGCGCCGGCCGGAGTACCGCTCCTCGACTGCTAATCGCTGGCGATCGGCGTCATCTCTGTGCCTCCTACGCCCCACATCGACACTGACGATGACAAATCAACATCAAAGCAACATTATTGTTATAGTGCAAAGTTCTGTTACCTAGTTTTGCAAGTGTCTAAATCAAAAATTGAATTACCCCATTTATGCAGTTCCCTGTTAATGTCATCATTGCACAGATCCAGAACATCATTCTTCATTCTTGATCTCTTTTAAATCTACACCACAAAAAATACCATCATCAAACTGTGAAAACATAAAATGGTGAACGAAAGAACATCAACAATGCTACAAGAAATGGTTATCAATATGAATATTTTCATTTTATTTCGCCAGAGTCAAATCAAGATGTTGTATTTTTACTTGATTTTTTACCATAACAAGAAGTAGTTTTGCCATTGCATTAAGAAGGGGGGACAACCGTACATTAGCTGAGAACCAAGTTAGAGAGCAAGAACTGGAAATGAAAAGGGAGAAAAAAAGAAAATAAAAACAGTGCTGAAAAGGC
This sequence comes from Secale cereale, assembly GCA_902687465.1. Classification (NCBI taxonomy): domain Eukaryota; kingdom Viridiplantae; phylum Streptophyta; class Magnoliopsida; order Poales; family Poaceae; genus Secale; species Secale cereale. The sequence continues at coordinate 823,802,685 of LR738712.1, read as the reverse complement.
TGCATATCATACTACATAATATGCTTTCATGCTTCAGGATCAACAATGTGAAGGTTGGATTAGGAGGCAGTATAACTGCACAAAGAACAACCTACATTGCACAGTAGTTATAGGTTCGAGTATAACTGCACTGTAGTCATAGGTTCCAGTAGTTATAGGATACGAAGGCAGTATAACTGTACAAAGATGAACTCATATTGCACAGTATAACTCCACAAAGATGAACCTACATGCTCCAGTATAATTGCACTGTAGTTATATGGGGCAATACCATCTTTACTATTCGAGATTCACCCTCTTCGTTCAGAATCATGACCTATGTTCAGAAAACATAAATGAAAGGCTGAACGAAGATGCATTTCTCACTAAACAAAAATACCAAGACATCTTATTCACGTAAACCATCACTATATTCTACAGAGAGAAATCGACCATTCCAGTTCAAACAATGCTTTGAAAATGGACCTTTTGTCCGGTTGCTGTTAAAACGATAACCAATTTGTTGCCCTTTGGGTGAGCATTTACCTGGTTTACCCATAAATTTTTACTTGCTGAAGTCAGTCCCAAAATGCGGTAGATTATCCACTCTAAATCTGTTGGAACTAAACACAACGTATGTGTCCGTGTTAGTTTTGTATACGTCACCTAGGACTTGCAGTACGTAGCTGAATAGGATTAGTGCTAGTTACCGATTCCTATTGGTACTACCCTAGCCTAGCTGCTATATATATGTAAGCACCCATTGTAAACCATACTGTGGATTTGTGAAGTAATACAAATCAGAACATGCTCGATACGAGCCTGTGGCAATACGCCGGCTTCGTGTGCGTGCGTATTGAGTATCGGCCGGAATCGATCAATCGTGAGATCGATCAGGTTGCTAGCTAGGCTAGCTTTGCACTGCAGTGCACGGTGCAACTCGGCGTAAAGCACTTCATCGAGTTTGTCAGTGTCGCTTGGCTATCGTCGTCGTTCGCCGTCGGTCGTATCGTCGTCGCCGGAAAGTACTCGGCGTCGGGTCTGGGCCAACAATTGGTATCTAGAGCTTGGTTGATCTTTTAGTAATGGGAGGTCATGTCGGATGACGAGAAGAACAAGCAGCTGGTGGAATACTCCGGTGCGGCTAAAGTAATTGCTGCTCGGACGAGTTCGCCGTACCCACGGTTTGATCGCGAGAACTTCGGCATCTAGAAGGCTCTCATGGAGTGTGGTCTCTGTGCCAACGAGCTATGGGACGCGGTGTATCCAGGAGGCGACGCGTATAAGAAGGAGGGAGCCGAGCACCGGAAGGATCGGCAGGCGGCGTCGGCAATTTACTCGGTGATGCCGATGGATGTCCTCCAGCACCTGATTGCCAAAGCAACGGCGAAGGAGGTGTGGGATACGCTGAAGCTCCAGTTTGAGGGGCACACCCGCGTCAAGCAAGCCAATCTCCAAACTCTCCTAAGGAACTATGAGACTTTGATCATGGGAGACGATGAGTCCGTGGATGCGTTCGCTTCACGGGTGGCTACTCTCGTCAATCGGATTCGCGCGCTTGGAGAAAACCTCACGGAGGCTTCGGTTGTCCGGCGGTTCTTGCGCGCGGCCCCTCCCCGGTACCTGCAAATTGTTACGGCGATCGAGCAGTGCGTCGATCTCGCGACACTCTCCATCGACGATCTTGTCGGACGGTACAAGGCTCACGACGAGCGGATGCGGTACAGTCTTGGGGACGGGAGGAACGACGAGCTTGTAATGCTCACAAGGGCGCAGTGGGTCGCTTTGTCAAAGGAAACACAAGACGGGTCCACAAGCAGCAGCAAGAAGAAGGGGAAGCAGCGTTAGGCGAGAAAGAACTTCGCCGACTCGGACGACGAGGATGCCCCTGCACCACCGAGGAGAAAGTTTGATTGTGAAGAAGCACCGAAGCAGAAGGCACTCATGGCCCAGCAAGGAGATGATGGTGACATGATGTTGATGAGCGAACTCGTGGACGAGGAGGATCCAGACTCACAAGTGCTGACTAAAGAAATTGTCGAGCTTGCGAAAGAAAAAGTTTGCCATCAAGATTATGGTTCGGAAACTCGTGTCGCTGCTACGAACGTGGGGGGTGATTCCGAAACCTACATCGATGTTACGAGCATAAGTGCTAATTTCGCCGGAGCGGATGCAGCAATTGCCGTGTGTGCTCGGCCATGGAGGAGTAGTTTTTGTGCGACGCGTCCACAGAAAACAAAGGCGTACGTGGCACCGGAAGTCCACAAAGAAACAACGTACACAAGTACACATGTTGCTGGTGCAGAGACGGACACGTGTGCTGCCACTACCGATGTACCGGAAGAAGCTAGTGCATCGAGTCGTGCGGCTAGCTTGAGGCACACACTGGAGTGTCCTGGAAGCAAGGCCAACTTGATGGCTTCAGAAGTCTTAAAAAAGAGTTGCACTGGCGTGGTGTCGCCATGCAGACCACGTGTGCTTGGAAGCTCTCTGCCCTGCTCGGGTGCAGCGACTGCTCGGCCAAGATGTCCCGAGCCAGCAACGTCTGGAAGTACAGCCATGGAGGCGCATACTGCTGGTGGCCAGACCAGTGAACGAGGCAACAACAGCAGTGACATAGGAGCAAGCGCTGCAACAGGATCATCCAGGGCAGCTGCATGTGTTGGTCCATCCGCAAGTCAAGGCTCACGTGGTGTGCTGGGACCACCACATACAAGTGAACCAGGAGAAGAAGGCGTCGTGCCTGGAGGATTTTTTTTTTTTTGAAAATTACGGTCTATTTTATTTAGCCATCCCACGTAGGAATCTCGTCAGCTACAATGTGTAGAATAAAGTCTGGGGGCACATGCAGCCACTCCTTACACAAATTATTCAAAACCGCATCACGGGCAAGGCCATGAGCCGCACTATTCGCCTCCCGCCACGTCCAGGTAACTCTCCACATCTCCCTCGTCGCCAGAAGTTGCTTGACATCTTCCACTACCGGTCCCAACGCAGAGAGGTCCTTCTCCTTGTCCTGCAGTTTACTTACTATCTCCTTGCAGTCCATCTCTATATGGAGCCGGGCTATGTTCAAGTCATTTGCCATCTGCACTGCTAGTTTGCATGCTTGAAGTTCCACCCTCGCCGGGTCCCTCCCCAGTGGGATTACACGGCACGCCCCTCCCCGGAACGCGCCCTCATGATCTCTGAACAGCCAACCCGCACCTCCGCTCTCTCCTCCCTTCGATGTGGCACCATCAACATTAACCTTGATCCATCCCTCTGCTGGCGGCCGCCACCTTTCCTTCACTACTACCTTACATTGCTTACTTACACGCCCGTGGATGCCTTGCCATTCAACCATGAGATGAAGCACTCTTTTAGCAATCTCCATCGGTTCTTCTATGCGCTTCCCCTCTCTAGCATTGTTACGTGCAAGCCACAGCGCATATGTACCTTGGACCATCACCGCCCGCTCATCGTCCGAGGCCCTTTCGAACCAGGCCAATAGCCAGTTGGATAACGCACTCTGGGAATAAACTGACTCCGGTGGGATCGCCACCGGTACCCCCAACTCCGAATGCATTATCTTCCAGAACATCACCGAATGATGGCAACCCCAGAAGCGGTGGTAGATCGTTTCCTCCCTACCACAAGCAACACAGAACACACCTTGTTTTATTTTCCTTCATCGCAGTTCGTCCCCAACCGCAAGCCCGTTCCTGATCATCCTCCACATATGGATCTTCACCTTTCCCGGTGCCATTGTATCCCACAGTTTTAGCCATGCCCTGTGGTCCGCTATCGAGGAGGTGGAACCCGGCTGTCCGGACCTCACTCGCTTTTGACTCATCCTTAGATGGTAAGCCGAGCGGACAGAGAACACTCCGTTTTTAGTAAAGTTCCATGCCAGATAGTCCATCACATCTTGGCCACTGTTGACCACTTCAGCAACCATGTCAAGCAGTCCAGAAGGGACTACGCGTACAGTTTTGCCATGCTTGGCCACTGTAACGCACCGAGATGGAAACCGCAAGGAAATACCGGTGCCCGTCATGAAAAAGGAAAGGACACTACCACCTACATCTGTACTGCCGTATTCGGAGAAAATTCTTCGGGCGCTTGACCCGGTAAAGGAGAAAAAGAGTGGGCGACGGTGTCTAGCAACTGCCGATGAACCGGCGAGTTTTGACGATGCAAATACGATGGAGTGTTGGCGTCAGGCTATAGAAGAAGAGTTGAGATCAATCCACGACAATAATGTATGGGAGCTTGTGGATCTTCCCAACAATGAAAAAGCCATAGATCTCAAGTGGGAATTTGTGATCAAGAAAGATGCCGAAGGGTCCGTGAAGCACAAAGCGAGGCTAGTAGCCAAAGAGTACATGCAAGAGGAAGGTGTGGATTTCGAAGAAGTGTTCGTTCCCATTGCAAAGATGGAATCGGTGAGACTACTCATCGCTCTCGCGATTCGGGAATCATGGAAGATACATCACATGGATGTAAAATCTGTGTTTTTGAATGGCGAGTTAGAAGGAGATGTGTATGTGAATCAGTCACCGGGATTCATCAAAGAGGAAGAGGAACACAAGGTACTACACAAAGTCTTATACGGGCTACGACAAGGCTCTCGGGCGTGGAACGTCAAACTTGATCAGACGATGATTTCTCTTGGATTTGAGAAAGCCCCATTAGAGCATGCAATGTACAAGAGAGGTGAAGGAAGGGATCGTTTACTAGTTGGCATCTACGTCGACGACCTCTTGATTACTGGAGCAGATGAAGAGGTGATTGCAAAGTTCAAGCTACAAATGAAGGAGCTTTTCAATATGGATGGTCTAGGGCTATTGAGTTACTACCTCGAGATGGAGGAACGTCAAAAGCAGGAGGGGATCACACTATGCCAGGAGGCATACACAAGGAAGGTACTTGAAAACTGTGGCATGAAATATTGCAATTCAATTGATGCTTCAATGAAACCTCGTCTTGAGCTGAGCAAGAAGAAGATGGTGAAACCACTCGGCTATAGTGGTAGTGACAAGGAAGAGATTGTTGACGGCCATAAGAGTACCTCGGACGTGGCATATTTTCTTGGTGGAAGCATAGTAAGTTGGCTATCACGAAAGCATAAAGTGGTGACATCGACTTCAAGTGAAGCAGAGTGTCAAGGTGTGTGGCTAGGACGGCTACACAGTGATCTCATGGATCGAGATCTGGAACAAGTGGTGCTCAACGTTGACAGTGAGTCTACAACTTTTCTACGAGAGGATCCAGTGCGGCATGATAGGAGCAAGCACATTGATACGATGTATCACTACATGAAGGACGGCGTGGAAGAAGGGAAGACGGAGGTCAACTACAATGACAGTGATGATCAGCTGGCGGACATCCTAAACAAGGCTTTGGATCGAGAGAGGTTCTTGGAGCTGCAGAGAAGGATCGGCGTCGGAGCTGTGACGTAACGACGTCGTGTTTAGGGGGGTGATTGTTGGAACTAAACACAACGTATGTGTCCGTGTTAGTTTTGTATACGTCACCTAGGACTTGCAGTACGTAGCTGAATAGGATTAGTGCTAGTTACCGATTCCTATTGGTACTACCCTAGCCTAGCTGCTATATATATGTAAGCACCCATTGTAAACCATACTGTGGATTTGTGAAGTAATACAAATCAGAACATGCTCGATACGAGCCTGTGGCAATACGCCGGCTTCGTGTGCGTGCGTATTGAGTATCGGCCGGAATCGATCAATCGTGAGATCGATCAGGTTGCTAGCTAGGCTAGCTTTGCACTGCAGTGCACGGTGCAACTCGGCGTAAAGCACTTCGTCGAGTTCGTCAGTGTCGCTTGGCTATCGTCGTCGTTCGTCGTCGGTCGTATCGTCGTCGCCGGAAAGTACTCGGCGTCGGGTCTGGGCCAACAAAATCGGCCTGTTACCAATCGACATTCAGATGTTGGATGTTTATCGGACCACGAAACCAAAGCAATCTTGGTACGATTAATTGATGCTTGTAGCTAGCAGCCACGAACATTCACCTGCTCTAGCTACCACAATCTGTACTGAATTCGCCTTAAAACACACAAATGTGAAGGAATATATAGACAAGTTAACCTATAATATAATTGTTTTGCAAAACAAATCAACTATTAATCACTGAAAGAAAGCTGTGAACAAGCACAATTATGAATTTTTTTATGGGTTTATATCTCTCCAAAATTTAAGATGCCTTCTGAACATTCCCATCACATAAAATTGAACCACTCACTTTTTTTCTCTAAGCTCTCCCCATTCCAATCTGTCCACTGCCAATAGCAACTCATGTGCACAAAATAGCTCTTCCTGAACCTGCGAAAGCCACAATTAACATTAGTGATGCAGGCCAACTCACTCACAAATAGCTACTATAAGGCTACTGAATATCAGTCATATGAGTTTGTTTCTTCTGGACAAACACTGAGGTAGAATTGTTTCCTAAAATGAATAGTTGTGCCACACCAATTAAACTGAAGTGCGATATAGTACAGATTTGTTTTACTGAAGAATGATCCCCAATAGCTAGAGATGAATTAATATGCACATGGCCTTGCTCTAAGCGGCTGATGCAAAACGCACGAGCTAAGCAGTTCATGCAAAGTAAGTCGTTCCTAACCATAGAGCATCACGCGTCATGGCCGCCGGCATGGCCAAACGTACCTGGCAACAGAGCAACTCCCAGGCGGAGTGCACGAACGCATGGAGGGGATTGGGGGCACCCGTTGCTGTTGCCACACGAAGGGATCAGGGAGCGCCCGCTGCGGTTGTTGGCCAGCGAAGTGCGGTGAGTCGGCGATGCAGGCGTCTGCTGTCGTATCGACTTTGTCTTCGTGGGGTGGAATAGGGAGCGCCGGGAGGACGGCTGGTGGGCATCGAGAAGGGAGCGTCGGGAGGACGGCTGGTGGGCACCGAGAAGGGAGCGGTGAGAGGGAGCACGGTGAGGGAGGCGGGTGAGGGGCGCCGAAGAGGCCCGCGGGTGGGTTGCTGTAGTTGGGCGGCAGCATCTCGACCGAGGAAGTGAGGAGAAGGGGGCACCTCTGGCACGGGAAGTGGGGCGTGGAGGGCCGGCGGAGGCGGTGCCGTGTGGGGAGATGTGGAGGGCAGGACCGCAGAAGGCATGGTTTGGGTGTGGACAGCCGGCGGAGCAGAGGAGCGGTGGCGATGACCGGTGCGTACAGGCTGTGTGCCTGCCTTCATGGGACGCCAGCGGCAGGGATTTTTGGCAGAGGAGGAAGTGACGAAGGGATTAGCGGAGCGGAAGGGGAGGAAATGGCGGAGGGATTAGCGGAGCGGATGGATTAGTGGAATCAGCGGATGCGGACGACGGAGTTTTGGTCCGTCCTCTTAAATTGCTAAATCTACTTTGATGAGAGTTAGTTGTTGTGTTAACGGTTAGATCTAAACAAACGAAACTGATCGTGAGGCTCTAATTATTCTGTGTTGTTGTGTGTACGCTTGACGGGGTACGTTTAGAGAAGATTACTCTGTACTGCTAAGCAATCCTTCGATGGCTCCGCCACTTTGGGGTGTGTCCGACTAGTGCACAGGGTGCGTGCGTGTGTGTGGACAGTCTGTTGGCGAACGTGGGGGTGTGTGAGTGGGTTTGTTGCGGGCTCGACGCGACCGGGACGTGTGCGTGCACGTCGAGGGGAGGACTGCGGCGAGCTAGGGCAAGGGCTAGCTGCGCCAACACGATTCCTCGGGTACCCGTATCCAGTTGGTACTGGTAGTGTCTTCCATGTAGTCTCTGCCGGCGACGACCTAAGCAGAGTACTCCGGGGCCAGAGTACATCGCGCAATTCGCACGACACCTTCTGCAGCTCGAAGCCGGCGGCGCCCATGTCCACTTGGTTGCTTCCGGTACACGGCACGCCGCCACCGCGCGAGCAGCTGCTACATGACGGTGTTGTCGGAAGCATCCGACGCGACCTGGTCGTTGACCAGGCCGTGGTCGCCGTCGGCGGGCAAGCCCAGAGCCTCCACCGTGTCCCCCGCGGCCCGCAGCATGGCGTCGATTGCCTCGAGCAGATCCCGTGCCTGGTCCTAGCCCCTGTCCACGAGTGTGTGTGCTGCGCGCGGGCCGGAAGAAAATCTTATACGACCTGGTCGTACGCGCCATCCCGGGAGACCCCATCGATCCGCTGACACGTGGCGTCGCAAATCTCAAAGCAGCCAAAGAACACATCGTCATCTTCGTTACCAAATCAGATGTCGATTAGAAATTTAGAATTCCCCATCTTTGGCCTGCTGGGCACGGCCGCATGGTGGCGGGATTCTGCCGGGCGCCGGCATAGCAAGACGCGGTGAGATTTCTACACCAACTTTGGTGGGTGCACGAGGGCTGACGGCCTGCGGAGCTCACCAGAGATGGGCGGAAAAGCTGAAGGTTTTCTCCAAAAAACTGAGGTTCGTGCGTTCCGTGAGGCTGCGAGGTTGCCGGAGAAGGCTTGTACAGCGCCACCGCGAGCTTGCATGCACTCCCCCGTAGTAGCTTCCTGCAGCGCTCTCTTGCCGCTGCAGCCCTGGGCAACGCGCCGGCGGCTGAGTTGGTACGAACACGAACAGGCAAGGAAGAAGTAGACAGCTGCGTTTGTTGGTTGCTTTGAGATTTGCGAAGTCACGTGTCAGCTGATCGATGCGGTCTCCCGAGATGGTCCGTACGACCAGGTCGTATAAGATTTTCTTCCGCGCGGTCCGGCGGGATGGTGCGGCGTTACCTGTCGAGGACGCCATCCTCTGACTCCCACACGAGCGGAGGGGGTCGCTGGCGAAGGAGAACCACTGCGACCGGGACCGCGCACAGCGTGGCGAGCGCTGCCGCCCCTGCTGTTGGCGTGCTCAGCGTGCGTGCCCGTGGGGGAAGTAGCAGCCGCGCGTACGGGAGGTCGTGCCGAGCATGGTCGGGTCACGCGCACGACATATGGGAGATACGGCCAGGCTGGTGTTGGCGAGCCTATCAATCTTTTTAAGCAATGACATCTTATTATTAAGAAAAGACATCAATATTTTTAAGCAAAGACAAATCAAACTTTTTGATGGCAAATTTAGTTTATGAGCACATCAATTTCCTGGCAAAAAATAAATAAAATTGAGCCGGACAACCAACAAACTGCTAGGCCTTTTGCGTCCGCCACTGCTAGGCATTCATACAACAGTGATGGGTTGATCACTAGTCGTATTAATTAACAAGAGTTTAGAAGGTTACACAATGATAGATGAATAGTCAGGGACAATGTTTGTATCCTCACGGCATCAAATATCCCGAATGTTTAGTGCTTGTGAGAGCTCAAAGATTGGCCTCGGCCTTTATCTTACTGGTGAATACCAGTATCTACTACTCCCTCTGTTCCATAATATAAGAACGTTTTTGATATTACACTAGTGTAAAAAACGTTCTTATATTATGGGACGGAGGGAGTAGCTACTAGAGGTGCACCTGGAAATCTTAATACTAAGGCACCGTTCGGTTTCTCTCCACTCCGCTAAACTCCACGGAGCTGCAGAGCTCGGTTTGAGCTGCTCCATAAAAAGCTGCAGCAACTTGCTCCGCTCTGGGAGTTGAGTCGCTGGAGTGGAGAGAAAACGAACAGGCCCTAAAATTAAGGGCCTCTTTGATTCGCAGGATTGTAAAAACATAGGAACAGGAAAACAATAGGATTGGAATGTCATGTTCATCTCAATCATATAGGATTTTAGTTTGTTTGATTGCATCATAGGAAAAACAAAGGATTCTTTCAAAGAGGTTTGAGTGGATGCTAGAAATCCTATAGGAAGTAGTACAAAAAAATCCTTAGGAAAAATTCCTATAGGATTCAATCCTATGAATCAAATAATCAATATAGGAAAAATTCCTAAGGATTCTAATCCTCCAAAATTCCTATCCAAATCCTTTGAACCAAAGGAGCCCTAAAACTAGAAACCATCCAATTGTATTCCGATTAGTATGCATAAACCAAACCCTTTGTCCCAAACAAGTGGTAGTATCTTCTCAAGATCTTGGTTGATGAGATGTAACTCGTCCTACTTTGCTCCCCTGCCAGGGTAGCGTGTGTCCGTGGCTGGCTGGCGGTCCGAGCCAAACCCCAACCTAGCAAGCACACATACTATACATAGGTGTTGATCTGCCACGACTTAGTTTTCTTTTGAATCTGCACACGACAATAGCGTAGACTCCAACCTAGACTACCGAAAATGTTTTCCTCATGTACTCGATTTAACCTATGGACAGTCCTGCATCCATCCTTAGGTTAGGGAGGGGGGCATGCCCCACCCCCCGAGCTTTGCTACACTTACAGGCAAAATCTACGGATGGAAGTCTACAGGAAGATGTGGCGTGAGTTAATTGAGAACCACCAGGCCCCACAGCTGAATTCACGGCCAGGAGAGGGATTACGAGGGACACACGTACGTCCATAGGGTGCAGCGCATAGGACTCAATCCGTAAGTGTAGAATTAT
>LR738712.1:823773190-823792137 GCA_902687465.1 Secale cereale | reverse complement strand
CCCCCCCCTCTTGATGGGCACACTAGTTTTGTTCGTTTTTCTTGTAGCACCATTCTCCTGAACCCTTGAACATGTTTGTCAACCATAATATCTTCATATAGGTTCAGGTTACCTCTGATCCAGCGAGCACCTACGCAGATCACCCTGCCGCGGTGGTCCTCGTCGGCAGCGACGATGATGTATCCACTGGCGGCACGGGCTGAGATTTTCAGTACGCTGTAACAACTTGCCCCTTTTCATCCGCCCTCCGATTAAGATCCGGTGGATGAGGATGTCCAAAGCACAAAACAGCCCCACACTTACGGATAGGTACCATAATACACTTTTTTTCGAAAAGGGGCGCTTTATATTACTTAAAAGGTTTAAGCATTACATCCGGACTCTGCATAACTAAGATGGACACAGTCAATCCCTTAAAAAAAGATGCACATAGCCAAACAATGTCTTCTCACACAAACGAAAAAAATATTAAAAGGCGAGATACAAAGAAACATGTAGAGTTCGTATAACGCCTAAAGCGGAGGGGCGTCAATCCTAAGATCATGCTGCCACCATGTTGGGTAAAAGTATCTCTCATTGTAGCCTCCAAATCGACACACCTCCGTGAAAAGGTCTCGATTCTCATCCGTTGTAAAGATGACCATAAACGAAGAGTCTTGATACATCTGTAGATAACTTGCATATGAGAATACCTTAATCGTTAAAAACCTTCTCATTTCTACATAGCCAAAGTGGCCAAATAACGCCAAGTGCTCCCACCATAAGAAGAGTTCTACACCTGTGATCAATCCCATGTAACTAGTTGCCAAATACATTAACAACACTACAAGGAGGATACAAGCCAGAAGCTATTTGGATGACCGACCATATAGAACGAGATAATTTGCATTGGAACAATATAAATTTTATTATCTCATCATGGTGATAAAATACTCATTGCGGATTTCCATGCCAAATCCTCTTAATAAGGTTATCTTTAGTAGGAATAACTTCGCGACGAAGATACCATGCAAAGATTTTATTCTTAAGATGTATCTTCATCTTCTAGATCTTCTTGTTATGATCCATGCATGCCTCTAAATATATAATCTTGCTTGAAAAACTTGATTAATATACACATAAAAGGCTAATATATCACGCTTGGTACGGTCCAAATATACAAACTTGCATGATTATTACAAGTTGGATCACCATTAACCACTTAGCAGGCAGCTCAGCTAGCTGGTATGAAAGGAAATCCTTGTGCATAGATTTGCATGAATGCATGCCTCTAAATAATGTTTGCCAAAAAAAATAGTGGAATAACCAAAAAGTGTACAATCTATTTATACTGCAAACTTATATGACCATTAGCCAGTGCAGAACAAAGCAAATCATAATAAAGCTAGAACGATAACATATAAGAAACCAACGCAGAAAGAAGCAAATCATAATCAAGCTAGAACCTTAACATATAAGAAACCTCAAACAACAAATTTGTAACAACACAACATTGTTGCAAAAATCACAAGCACAACCTTCATCACCATAATTTATATTTTTCGGACAAACGATGTATTTTATTGACTCATAATGAAGAATCAAGAGGATACAAACACACAGAGCACACATCCGGCCTTTGCATAGCTAAGATGTACACAGCCAACATCAAAGCACGCACGCACACAAAAACACGCCAGCAAATAACAATGGCATATAAGACCAAAACTATCCATAGGCGAGGAAAAAACCCAATGTGATCAGATCCACGATTGGCAAACTACAATAATGACCATATACGCACCAACCACCTCAAGACACACACATGAACGGTGAGGTTCTTTAATAGAAACACCTTTCGGAAGGGAGTGGCGCTTAAGTGCCGTTGTCGCTCGATCCAACCAGCTAAGGCCAAAATCTAGATTTTTCACCTTGAAGAGGCAATCCGAGCATATCCGAGCAATGCCTTCACCAAGGTAACCATGTAAAAACAACAACATTGCCATGTATAACCGTAATTTATTTGGAAGTCAGAGTATAACAAATTATTACAAGAATCAGTCAATAGCTCATAAATCACACACCACACAGTGTGGGCGTGGCAGCACGTCAGTGACTCATGCTGCTTAAGCTAAAGTCCGCTGCTATTTATTTCCCTCTTGCTCAGAGCATGCATGTACCATCATCTATCCAACCAGATGACAAATACTTGCTTTGATGCATATACGGGTCAATCTAGAAAAGTTGGCCCAACCAAAACCAACCAAACAGGAAGATTGATGCAACATAAAGCAATACAAACCAATCAGGAAGATCGATCCAACATGACAACAATGTAGATCAATGCAAGTGCAGAGCCACACCATGCCAACGCAGACAAAGAGCACACAAAAACCAATCTAGCAGCATCAATTTGAGTAGAAAACTCCTCAATGTAGAAGGAAACTCCTCATTGAGTCATTGTTATCGTTGTACCATACAACCAAATGTATTTGTGGTGATCTATGGGGGGAGGGGTGGGGGTGATCTATATTGACGTAGATCTCGCATCCCCGGAGGGTACCCGCGACCTGGCCTCTGATCTTTCAGGGCCTACACATATGGAAAGCTGCCAACAACCTAGCTGCAACCTAGCTGAATGGTGTCGCCACGACACGAGGCCCTAACTATAACTTTATGTTGAACACACAACCTCCCATCGCTGGAGCACTAGACGGATGGGAAACGAACCATCGGCTTAACCGGCAAGAGAAGATGGGGAGAAGATGGAGATCTAAAGAGAGGACAGAGCGGTGTTGTGCAGTTTTCTCTTTTTTGTGATCTGTTTTGTTTGGGCCAAGAGTATTCTTTCTTGTGCAATGTGGGCCAAGAGTGTTTAAATGAACTTGTAAGGCTCGTAAAGGGGAGCAACTAGTTGATGGGCGCTCCTCATCCTTTGACAGTAACTGTAAACATCCCTTTTGATTAATAAAGCGTATTCTTGCCTTAAAAAAGTTGATGAGCGCTCCTTCCGGAGCCTCACAATGATTAGCGCCATTTGGCGCGCTCTCAGCCGCCGCCACGTGTCGCGCTCTAGGCACTCCTTCCAAATTTTGTTTTCTTATTTATTTTTCCACACGTGTTTTCGATTTTTTAAACGAATTTTTTCAGTTTTTTTGACATTTTGGTTTTCCACCGGTCATACTTAGCTTTTGGATCAAAAAGTATGAATTTGTCCGCACGAAAAAAACGCGTTTTTTTGCTTCGCTGAGAGGCATGATTTTGCTTTTGCGAGAGGCACAACCATGCCTCTCGGAAATAAATAAAAAACATGTTTTTAGTTTTTTTTTTCATGAGAGACAGGGTTGTGCTTTCGCGAGAGGCACGGCCGTGCCTCTTGGAAACGAAAAAAAAAATTCTATTTTTTTCCTTTTGCGAGAGGCGTAGTTTTGCTTCCATGGGAGGCATGATTGTGATTTCGCGAGAGGCACGGCCATGCCTCTTTGGGAAAAGAAAAAAAACCATGCTCCCCGTACGGTTTTTTTGTCTGGTTTTTTGTTCTGTTTTTTGTTTTAAAAAAAGTTCATGAAAACCTATCAATATGGAATCTAATGATGAAAACGGTTTAAGATTTGAACGCACGGTTTAAGAGATAAAATATTTTAAATAAATAGATATACGAAAAAAGGGAAACTCTCAGGTTTTTTTAGGGGTATATTTTTTGACACGTACTCCCTCCGTTCCAAATTACTCGTCATGGTTTGAAACGGAGGGAGTAGTTGAAATAATATATAGTACTATCCTTTTATTCGAAGTTCCGGACACACAGCAAAGGCCACGGCCCATGGGATGACTGATATGCGCGGCCCCTTGGGTTTTGTTTTGGGCCGTGGAGAGGTGATCCGGCGTGAACTGCGGCGGCAGGCACGCGCGGAAGGAACGTGGCGATAGACGGAGGTCTCCGCCGCTCGCCCAAACCCTTGTTGACCTCTCGTCGCTGTTCCCCTCCCCCAGCTCTCTCATCGCCCTTGATCTCCACCCTAGCTCCCACGATCGATGGCATCATTGCAGAGGCCGACAGAAAGGAGGGTGTCGAGGTGCACCCCAGTCATGGCGCGGGCCACGCTCGTATTCGACATCGTCGCGTACAGCCTGCATAAGGGCATGGGCGCCGGAAAATTCATCCGGTCCCCTCGCGCCTCCATTGGCGGGTACGAATGGTGCATCCGCTACTACCCTGACGGAGACGAGGGCGGGGAGGAGGACCATGTCTCAGTCTACCTCGAGCTTCTGAGCAAGGGTGCTAGGGCAAGGGCGCTCTTCGATTTGAGGTTGCTCAACCAGGCCAATGGTCTGTCAACGTCGCTGACGTCCTGCTTGGAATCACCGGAAGGGTTTGATTCCGTCGACCCCATTAAGAACAAATACGCTTGGGGTGCTCCTTCTTTTAAGAAAAAGAGTGAGCTGGAAAACTCGCCTTACCTGCGTGATGACCATCTTATAATTGAGTGTGATCTCAGTGTGATCAGCAATGTGCCGCTTGTCGCAGAGACCGTGGAGATCCAGGTGCCGCCATCAAACTTGCCTTATCATCTCGGAACATGGCTGGAGACGGGGGAGGAAGCAGACGTGACATTCAATGTTAGAGGGGAGACTTTCCCTGCACATAAGATTGTGCTTGCAATGCGGTCACCGGTCTTCAAGGCAGAGCTCTATGGACCGATGGGAAGTCGGACGGCGCGCAACATCACCGTGGAAGATATGCAGCCAGCTGTTTTCAAGGAATTGCTTCGCTTCATCTACAAAGATTCATTGCCTTCTCTGGACAACCTCGATGATGACATGGTTAAGCATTTACTGGTGGCTGCAGATCGGTATGCCATGGAAAGGATGAAGATGATATGCGAAGGCATTCTCGGCAGAAGACTTCGTGTCGAGACTGTGGCAACCACGTTAGCTCTAGCTGACCAGCATCACTGCAGCAGGCTCAAAGAAGCCTGCATTGAGTTTATCATCTCTTCCAACAGAATGGCTGCTGTGGTTGCAAGCCAAGGGTATGCGCACTTGAAAAGATCATGTCCTGCTGTCTTAGGGGATATCTTGGAGAGAGTAACAAAGTCTCGCACAATTTAATGTGCTCATTCCAGGGTAAAACTTGGATTAGTTGGCTTACCTTCACTTATCACTTTCTAGAGATCTTTGTGAGGAGCAAGTATATAAGTATTAGAAATTTATGTATGCTCATCTTGGATTCATGTGGTAGCTTTCATGTACTTCCTTATTGATACATAGCCATTGAGATGATATGAATCTAGTCTATATCTGCTCTATTTTATTTCTCCCTTTTTTCTCTAAACTTTGGGGATGCCTTCGCATTCGTTGTCATGTACTCTTTGAGAATATATAGGCATCTGAGATGAATCTAGTCTATATCTCCTCTTTGATTTCTCCTCTTTGTTTTTCTAAAATGTGGGGAAGCCTTCGTTTTCGTTGTCATGTGTTAGCTTCCATGTACTTACTTGATGCATGTGCTGCTATACTGATGCACTTGCAGGTGAAGGTTGAGTGATAGATTTTAATTAGAGAAAAGGCTTTGAAATGTTTTCCATACACGATGGGTTGACCAACAGACCTGGACTTGACAATCATGAGAATTATATGCCATTCGGAAATCACTTATCAGTTATAAAAGATATGCTGGTCTGCAGTCTGCACGGGTAGAGTGGTAATATACTCGGCTAGTCTTATGTTCATGAATCGTGGCCGTAGGGCATGCCATAGGCCATATGGCATTATCAGAAAGGAAGCGTGAGATCTAGTTGAACCGAATAGTATAAGATGCTAAGAAAAGAATCAAAATTGTTGTCTCCACTACTGTAAAATCCATCTGTGCCGAGTGCTTAGTCTTTCGCCGAGTTCCAAATCACCGATTCTCGGCAACCACTATGTAAGCAAGAGTACAATCCTCGACAACCACTGCGACTAGAGATAGCGACGTCTCATTGCCGAGATCCAGATAGCTAAGACTAGGTAAATCTGTCTTGCATTCTAGGCCAGCCGGGTTCGATCCATACGGGGAGCGAATATTTAAACTGAGTTTCTCGCCCTTCTATAAAAATATGCCGGGGGTGCTAGCCCCTTGGTCTTGTTTTTTACACTCGGTAAATAACACAAGCTCGGCTTATGCGGCCTATGCCGAGATCTAGACGGGCAATGCCCAACAAAGTTGGTGCCACATGAGATCACGGCAGGTCCCGTCTGCTCCATCACGACGTGCCGCTTTTGCCGAGTGCCCGTAAGAGGGGGCTCGGCATACTTTTCATCAGCCATTTTTTTCACCAGATAGATAATCTTTGTAGAGTTCCCGACAAAACGAACTCACCAAAACCTTGACCCTTCGTCTCGTGCGTGATATAATGTATAAACCCGCATGCGTGGCCGGCTCGGCTATGATCTAGCTAGCCGCCAGCTCCTCCACCGCCACGCCTCCCACCGTGCCACCCCGTCTTCCACGTCCGCCTCCACCATCGGCTGCCTCTCTCCTCTCCACCAACACTCTTCCTCTCGGCCACACACTTCAACCTAATCCCCGCGCCCTCGGATGACCATGTTCACCACTGGCTTTTCCTCTACCAAGGGTCGGCAACAACTGAGGTGAGCTTCGATAATCACCATTTTTTGCTTCTTTATTAAGGTAAAAAAGTGAAATAGTTAGTTGTGAATTGTTTAGTTATTAAGTTATTATAGTATTGTTAGTTATTAGTTATTTACCTAGGTGAATATGGATGCAATGATATGGAAACATATATGCACTACTAGAAAACAGGGATTTGGTCCAAGCCAGATAAGAGCATTAATCGCGGTTCTCTTACGAACCAGGGCCAATGGGCGCATCAGTCCCGGTTCGTGAGGCCAGGGCGCCGGCCGGGCCTCGGCAGGCACCAGTCCCGGTTCGTCTGACCTCTTTAGTCCCTGTTCCAGAAATGAACCGGGACTAAAGGGCCTCGCTCCTGGTGTAGCCCCTTAGTCCCGGTTGGTGGCTGGAACCGGGACTAAAGGTCAGTCTTCTGTCCCGGTTCTAGCCACCAACCGGGACTAAAGAGAACCTATATATATGCTCGCCCCTGCCCGCTCACTCCTTTGTTTTTTGGCCGGCCGGCGTGTGGGAGTTGTGCTGTCTCTGTTCTCACCTCCTATGCACATGAGGTGTTCGAGGAAATGATGGAGCCACACTTAAGCTTTCTCCTCTCCAAGCTCGACCTCCAAGCTACATTTTCCTCAAGATTTGTGTAGGTTTGGCGGTGCACAAACTACACAAGTGTTCTAAAAGGTTCGCAATTTCATCATTTCATCTCTCACTGCTAGTTTAGCTCATTTCAAATGCTCTAGAAGTGGAGTGGTTTGTGGGTTTTAGTGGAGGAGTGTATGGGGAGATCTTTTGATTTTGATGCACAATCTTAGCTGAAATTAACTTCTTAGACACTGCACATGTGTAGGGTGATGTAACCGTCCCCGTCGCCGTCCTCACCTCCATCGATCGCCCGCGCCGATCTCGTCGCCGGCACCACCGTGGTGAGCCTCTTGTTCTTATCTTCTTTCTAAAAGGAACAAATTCTTACTTGTATGATTTAGATAGATACTTGTATAATTTTCATACTTTTATTATTGTTTGTTATTATATAGTGCCATGGTTTTGGTATCTGCCCCCGTCGGCCCTCGTCCTGTCTATGATTCGGATGTGTTATATTATCTTTTGTAACTATTTATTTCATTTAGTGTTTATGAAAATTATGCCGACCAATGTGACATAGATGTTTTTATCTAGAAGGTATGTGAACCGGAAATTCCAACCGACCCTCTTGTCGAGAGGTTAAATTTAGTTGAAAAATAAAAAAATACTTGAAGAAAAAATTGAAAATAATTAAGGAGGAGAAGGTGGAATTGGAGTTGCATGTTACAGACGTCGATGATCACAAGATCAAGATGGATGCAGTGCGCTTCAAAATTAGAAAGATTAGAAAATATGTCATTGAAACTGAGGCTTGGTATCATTATGCTGTTGAATCAATTGTTACCTTTGTTGCCATTATGATCGCATTTGTTGTTGCATTTAAATGTTTACATAGTTGTATGTAAGTTTCAATGTATGTTTTAATTAGATGCTCTAGAGAGCTCTGTATTGTTCTATGAGAACTATGTATGAACTTTATGTATTTATTTTTTTGGTAATAACATTTGATCACTAATGTACTCTGGTTTTAATGTGATGATGAACTTGTATTAATTTGGTCACTTCTCTATTCATGATGTTTTGTAATTGTTTTTGATACACTTAATCAAGGTTGACAAAAGCGGTAGGCATAAGCGAGGCAGTCGGCCTTCGCCTAGTGCTGCGCCCTAGGCACGGCCTATGCGGTAATATAGTTTTTACTCGTAGTGTATTTGTAATTATTATGTGGTTGTTGATAATATATAGGGTATATAAATAAGTTAATTACCGGCTACTGCCATTGGAATATAAGTCGTTTGGCATATCAGTGCAGTATGTGGCCTGATTTCTTGGTTGGGTAAACAATTCCTTGCTCGCCCTGCCTAGACCTCCATATATGCCCTAGGCGAGGCGTTTGGCCATCGCCTAGCGCCTAGGAGTGCCTAAGCGCCTCCTAGGCACATCCATTTCTAACAGAGCACTTAATAATTATATAATGCATGTAGATGAACCGGCAATGGATATACGGTGACCGATGCACCTCCGAGTACATTGATGACATGCATAATTTTCTCGAAGAGGCTGAGGTAAACAAGTAGAATGGTTTTATGTATTGTCCATGTACTGGCTGTGAGAACACGAAGGATTACTCTAACTTGAAAACCCTTCACTTGCACTTGCTTGAGAAGGGTTCCATGCCGCACTATAATGTTTGGACCAAGCACGGAGAAAGAGGAGTTATGATGGAAGACAACGAATAAGAAGAGGATGATGACAACTATCCCCCTGAATACGGTGATACCGCAACGGGGGAAGCTAAAGATCAAGAGGAACCAGACGATGTGCCCGATGATGATCTTCGCCGGTTCATTGTTGATGCAAAGAGACAATGCCAGAGTGAAAGGGAGAAATTGAAGTTCGATCGCATGTTAGAGGATCACAAAAAAGGGTTTTACCCAAATTGCGAAGATGACAACACAAAGATCGGTACCACACTAGAATTGCGGCAATGGAAGGCAGACAATGGTGTATCTGACAACGGATTTGAGAAGCTACTGAAAATAATGAAGAAGAATCTTCCAAAGGATAACGAATTGTCGCACAGTATGTACGAAGCAAACAAGGTTCTATGCCCTTTAGGATTGGAGGTGCAGAAGATGCATGCATGCCCTAATGACTGCATCCTCTACCGCGGTGAGTACGAGGATTCGAACGCATGTCTGATATGCGGTGCATTGCCGTATAAGATCAGACGAGATGATCCAGGTGATGTTGAGGGAGAGCGTCCAAGAAGAGGGTTCATGCCAAGGTGATGTGATATGCTCCTATATTACCACGGTTGAAACGTCTGTTCAGAAAAAGAGCATGCCAAGTTGTTGCGATGGCACAAAGAAGACAGTAAGAAAGACGAGAAGTTGAGAGCACCCGCTGATGGGTCGTGGTGGAGAAAAATCGTGAGAAAGTGGGGGGACTTTGAAGGTGACGAAAGGAACGTATAGTTTGGTTTTAAGTGAAGATGACATTAATCCTTTTGGGGAGCAGAGCAGCAATCATAGCACCTGACTAGTGACTCTATGCATCTATAATCTTTCTTATTGATTGTGCATGAAGCCAAAGTTTATTATGATGCCAGTGCTCATCAAAGTCCCTAAGCAACCCGGCAACGACATTGATGTGTGACCGATGCCATTAGTTGAATAACTCCTACAGATGTGAAATGGAAAATGATGACCGAACCAAGCATTGTTTGTCATCTACCTCACGAGACGGTCACGCACCTCGGTTGACCCGGACCATGGTGACGTCAGCTACACACCCTCAGACCAACCGCGTCATTCCCTCGCTCCCCTATTAAAGATGCCCGGGAGAGGGCTTGGGTCTCCCTCTCTCGCTACTGCTGCATAGTAAGCCTTTTCCCCACGAAATCACATTTGCCATAGGCACATCTAAGAGCTTTGTCGCCACGGTTGTTGCCCATGCAAAGAGGACGTCATCCCAGAGTCCGTTTGGTTCAATAGGAGATCCTCTATCTCATCTACGCGGAGGGAATCGATTCTAGGAGCTTCACCACTAACGTGTGCTTCTTCCCTACTCTTTGGCCACCAACGCCTGCTTCCTCTCTTTCCTCTTTAGCCACCGGTGCTTTTCTTCCCTTCACCCAAATGGAGCACACCTCTGTGCTCTTGGTATGTCGTGCTAGAATTTTAGTCTATTATGGCCCAGCCCAATATTAATTTCAGAAATTCCTAATAAATTCTAGAGGCCCACTTAGCTCATTCGTGCAAGGCAAGGGGCACTACTAAAGTTTAGTCCCACATTGCTAGTTAAAGGGAGTTGGACCTCTTTATAAGGGAGGCTCTTTCTTCACTTGTACGAGCATGAGAACAAGAGGGACATCCACGCGCGCTCCTCCTCCGCCGCCCGCCTCGACGCGACGCGACGCGACGCGACACGACACGGGTTGTGGGAATGAGCCAAGCCGATGCAGAAGATCATCTCCCTCTCGCCACCAAGTTCCATTCTCTGAGCTCCTGTTGTCTTCCCCATCCCGGCTTGCGGCGTGCACTGCAGGTCGGGACAGTAGGCCTCCGAAACCACACCTTTGAGTCTTGTACGGGAGAAGGGTGATAAGGTTATTGGGGAGCGCTCGGCGCGACTACTGGCTGTTTCATCACGGACGATCCGGTCGCCGACGACTTCTTCCCCGACGTCGACAACCTCTTCAACGACATGGCCGGCGAGCACAACTCACCCAAGACAGGGGCTTCGGCTGCTTCTTCGTATGTCTCCATGATCTCTCCAGTTTATCTTGTTCCATTCACTGGCCCGTATATGTTCATGCTCTTTCTGTTAGAAACACTGTCACTGTTCTTCATTCTAGTGTTTGCTCTAAATTTGTTAGGTCCTACTTCATATATGCAACTAGTTCTATATATGAAGATGATGTTTACCTTCTCCTTGTTAAATCGCATGACTTGTTTTATCACTGCTATAATACTCATGGTTTATCTAGTATTTTTGTTAATAAAATCACTTGGTAAATTGCTCACATTTCCAACAATCCAAAAACCTTATTATAGGCAATTTACCCCAAGTGGTTTTGCTGCTTCCATGAGACTTCCTGTGTTTGAGGGTATCCACTATAAGACGTGGCGCGTGAGAGTTGTTCTGTGGTTTCAAACCATGAGCTGCTACGACGCCACTCTTGGCAAACCTGAAGGAGATTATGATGCTCAATAGGAACAAGCTTTTCTGAAAATGGATACCATGTTTAGGGCTGCTCTCTTGAGTGTTCTTGGTGAGAACATTGTTGATCCTTATTCGTCAATCGATAATGGAAAAGATATGTGGGACGCACTCGAGGCCAAGTTTGCGGTCTCGGATGCCGGCACTGAGTTGTACATCATGGAGCAATTCTATGATTACAGGATGACTGAAGAGAGCTCCGTGGTTGAGCAGGCTCATGAGATACAGTCGTTTGCTAGAGAACTTGAGCACATCAAATGCATGCTACCAGACAAGTTTGTTGCCGGGGGTATCATCACTAAACTTCCTCCTTCGTGGAGGAACTTTGCTACCTTACTGAAGCATAAGAGACAGGAGTTTTCAGTTCCGGATCTCATTGGTACTCTTGATGTGGAAGAAAAGGCGAGAGCAAAGGACACACGTGCTCGAGCTATTGAGGGAGGTTCTAGTGCCAATCTGGTACAGAAGAACTTTCAGCCCAACAAGTTCAAGAACAAGGGCAAGTTTGATGAAAAAGCAAAGTTTGATGGGAAGAACAAGGTTGTGCAACACACGAACTTCAAGAAGAAGAATGACAAGAATAAAGGTGTCTGTCATGTGTGTGGAGATCCTGATCATTGGGCTCCTAGTTGCACTAATCGCTATGACAAGCGTCATCTTGGGAAAGGCGGCAAGACCGTCAATGTTGTCATTGGAGACACTGATATGAAGGACGATGGGTATGGTATATTTCCCACTATTCTTTCAGTATGTCATTCTCCTGATTGGTTGATTGACACGGGTGCTAATGTGCATGTATGCGGTGATATTTCCATGTTTTCGTCTTATCAGACTGCAGGGACTTCAACGGTGCTGATGGGAAACGGTTCAAGTGCTTCTCTTCATGGTGTTGGCACGGTCGATCTGAAGTTTACTTCGGGGAAGATCGTGCGGCTGAAGAACATGCATTATGTCCCCTCCGTCAATAAGAATCTTGTTAGCGGATCTCTGTTATGTAGAGATGGCTACAAGCTTCTCTTTGAGTCGAATAAATTTGTAATATCCAAGTATGGAACGTTTGTTGGTAAAGGCTATGAGTCAGGAGGCCTGTTTCGTTTATCCTTGTCAGATGTTTGCAATAAAGTTGTTAATCATGTTTGCAACAATAGTGAATCAAATGTGTGGCATTCACGTCTGTGTCATGTTAACTTTGGTTGCATGTCGCGACTAGCCAAATTAAACTTAATCCCTAGTTTCACCACCGTCAAGGGATCTAAGTGTCAAGTTTGTGTGCAAGCTAAGCAACCTCATAAGTCTCACACGACCGTGGAAATGAGAAACCTTGCACTACTAGAGCTAATACATTCAGATCTATGTGAAATGAATGGTGTTTTGACAAAAGGTGGAAAGAGATATTTCATGACGTTAATTGATGACTCTACTAGATACTGTCATGTGTATCTTCTGAAATCTAAGGATGAGGCTTTGAATTTTTTCAAGATCTATAAAGCTGAAGTGGAAAACCAACTTGATCGTAAGATTAAGAGGCTTAGGTCCGACCATGGTGGAGAGTATTTTTCGAATGAATTTGATGCTTTTTGTGCGGAACATGGTATAATCCATGAGAGGACGCCTCCTTATTCACCTCAGTCAAATGGGGTGGCCGAAAGAAAGAACCGTAGTCTAACTGATTTGGTTAACGCCATGTTAGATACATCGGGTCTATCCAAGGCATGGTGAGGGGAGGCGATATTGATTGCATGTCATGTCCTAAACCGAGTTCCCACAAAGAACAAAGAGATAACTCCATTCGAGGAATGGGAGAAGAAAAGGTTAAAACTCTCTTATATAAGAACCTAGGGTTGTTTGGCGAAAGTCAATGTGCCAATCTCAAAGAAGCGCAAACTTGGACCAAAGACTGTGGGTTGTGTTTTCTTGGGATATGATTTCCGAAGCATTGGATATAGATTCTTGGTTGTAAAATCCGAGGTATCTGACATGCATGTTGGTACAATCATGGAGTCGAATGATGCAACTTTCTTTGAAGATATCTTTCCCATGAAGGATATGGCTACCTCATCTACTCAGGAGATTCCTAGTTCATCGAATCAAGAATCAGTTACAATTACTGAACCTACCATTTCGATGGAACACTTTGACAAACCCGTGGAGGAAAACAATGAAGCTTCTACTAGGAGCAAGAGATAGAGGACTGCAAAGTCCTTTGGTGATGATTTTCTTGTCTATCTAATAGATGACACTCACAGTTCTATTTCAGAGGCTTATGCATCTGAAGATGCTGACTACTGGAAGGAAGCAGTTCGTAGTGAGATGGATTCCATCTTAGCGAATGAAACTTGGGAGGTAACCGATCGTACTTATGGGTGCAAACCTATAGGGTGCAAATGGGTATTCAAGAAGAAGCTTAGGCCTGATGGTACTATCGAAAAGTACAAGGCATGGCTCATGGCCAAGGGTTATACCCAAAAGGAAGGTGAAGACTTCTTTGATACTTACTCACTTGTGGCGCGGTTGACCACTATTCGAGTTCTACTTTCACTAGCTGCCTCACATGGTATTCTCGTTCATCAAATGGATGTTAAGACTGCTTTCCTAAATGGAGAGTTGGATGAGGAAATTTATATAGAACAACCAGACGGGTTTGTAATAGATGGCCAGGAAGGAAAAGTGTGCAAGTTGCTGAAGTCTTTGTATGGACTCAAGCAAGCACCAAAGCAGTGGCATGAGAAGTTTGAAAGAACTTTAACACCTGCAGGCTTTGTTGTGAACGAGGCTGACAAATGTGTGTACTATCGCCATGGTGGGGGCGAGGGAGTTATCCTTTGCTTGTATGTTGATGACATACTAATTTTCGGAACAAATTTGAATGTTATTAAGGAGGTCAAGGATTTCCTATCTCGTTGTTTTGAGATGAAGGATTTAGGAGTGGCTGATGTCATTCTGAACATCAAGTTGTTGAGAGACGATGATGGTGGGATTACTTTGCTTCAATCTCATTATGTGAAAAAAAATCTTGAGTCGCTTTGGATATAGTGACTGCAAGCCCTCTCCAACAACATATGATGCCAGCATGCTACTTCGAAAGAATCGAAGAATTGCTAGAGATCAATTGAAATATTCTCAGATTGTTGGCTCGCTTATGTACTTAGACAGTGGTACAAGACCTGACATCTCTTTTGCTGTTAGCAAACTGAGTCGGTTTGTCTCAAAACCAGGAGATGTGCATTGGAAAGCTCTAGAGAGAGGTTTGCGTTATTTGAAAGGCACTACAAACTATGGAATTCTCTACACCGGGCATCCCAAGGTGCTTGAAGGGTATAGTGACTCAAACTGGATCTCAGATGCTGATGAGATAAAGGCCACGAGCGGATATGTATTCACTCATGGAGGTGGCGCTATTTCTTGGAAGTCTTGCAAGCAAACCATCTTAACGAGGTCAACTATGGAAGCAGAGCTCACATCACTAGATACAGCTACGGTCGAAGCGGATTGGCTTCGTCGGCTCTTGAATGACTTGCCGGTAGTTGAGAAACCTGTACCGGGTGTCCTTATGAACTGCGACAATCCAACTGTGATCACGAAAGTGAGCAGCTCAAAGGATAACATGAAGTCATCAAGACATGTTCAGAGAAGGTTAAAGTCTGTCAGGAAAATGAAAAACTTCGGAGTAATTGCATTGGATTATATCCAAATGTCTACAAATCTAGCAGATCCGTTTATTAAGGGTCTATCACGAAATGTGATAGATAATGCATCGAGGGAGATGGGTATGAGACCCACAATATGAGTTGTTCACATTGGTAACCTAGTCTTTGTGATCGGAGATCCCGTGAATTAGATGTGGAAGACAAGCTGTTGGTCAACTGAGAGGCGAGTATCCTTACTACCAATACCACTCTATGAAGATGCAATACTCTCCTAAATCTGCATGGCAGGTTGATGTATATCTTAATGTGTTCTAAGTGGCTCTTGTAAGCAGAGATGTTGTCCTGCAGAACATCTTTTGAAGAACACACCTATATGAGTCTGATTGTCAAACGTCGCAATCTATGAGAGTAGGGTTCTCTCTAGTAAACTCATGAAAGGTCACGAAGTATGACGCATAAGCTCCACCCGCGAGGGAGACCCATGGTAGCCAAGTATCGGTCAAGGCTTTGTGTGAAGCTAGATTCGCAGAAAACATGCAGTTCAAGGCCCAGTCCGCTGTTCAAGTTGCTTACTAGTGTAGCACAAAGTTCTAGGTGGAAGTTCAACTTAACAGTCTCCACTGCAATACCGGTATATAAAACAGTGTTTGGAACCAAAGGCAAATTCTATGTGCCTCTGGGATCTGGTGGGGGATTGCTGGAATTTTAGTCTATTATGGCCCAGCCCAATATTAATTTCAGAAATTCCTAATAAATCCTAGAGGCCCACTTAGCCCATTCGTGCAAGGCAAGGGGCACTACTAAAGTTTAGTCCCAAATTGCTAGTTTACAGGGAGTTGGACCTATTTATAAGGGAGGCTCTTTCTCCACTTGTACGAGCATGAGAACAAGAGGGACATCCACGCGCGCTCCTCCTCTGCCGCCCGCCTCGCCACGCCTCGCCACGACGCACCGCGGGTTGCGGGAATGAGCCGAGCCGATGTCTAATTTTTGCCACGCACGATGAGTAATAAATCTGAACGGTCACACGGGAGCTGAAACGTTTTTCTGTAGTGGAGAACAAATCTGAACGGTGCAACCCCTTTGGCTGCTGCATGTTCCCTTCGGCTCCCCGCGCGGCCTGTTCACCTCCTTCTCCTGTGCCTATTGAACATATAAATCCTGCTGGGGCGCTAGGCACAACCATCGCTCGAGCGCACCACACCACGCGAGGGGTAAAAACCACCGCACCGCACCGCGTGTGGGGAAAAATAGCCAGGGCGTAGCGCACCACGCAAGGGGAAAACCATTGCACCGCGCGAGGGACACGCTCGACGTGCAGGCCGTGGTGAGCCCCGCGCCCGTCCGCTTTCTCCTCCATCCCCGTTCCCTCGTCTCCAGCCCTAAATCTTTCCCCCCTCCCCTCCACTCCCTCGACAACGGTGGCGGTGGCGCCCTGTCCAGTGAGAAGGATGAGGACCAGGCGGCGATGCGCCCGTCGGATCCGAGGCGCGCGGGTGCGGAGGCGAGCTTCTCCGGCGATGGCGGTGACCTGCTGGCAATGGACGATGGTGGTGACGTCGATTCGCGGGTGCACTCAGCAGGCGGTCCATTGATTGTACGGATGACTCCGCGGCTGCCACGTATGGAGGACGAGGTCGAGCCATCATTGCCTTCGATCTGTCCGCAACTTCGTCCGTCGAGCTAGGGTTGCAGCGTGTGGAACGAGGAGGCCAAGTCGTTGTCCTCCCCTTCGATCCGTTTGCACCGTCGTCCCTCAAACTAGGGCTGCAGCGCCTGGCTGTGGCTAGGGAAGGCGACGGCGCCGATGTCGAGGGTGAAGGCAGGGTTGTAGGAACTCATTGGTCCGATCGGTGGAGCGCAGCTTCCCTCTTTCGCAACTACTGTTGTGTTGGGGTACTTGCCATGCTTGGGTGGCGATGCCATGTCTTCCACCATGATCTATAAGTTGCGTTCCAATCATCCCCATCTCTCTATTGTTTATGTTGTCTGATTGAACGATTATAGTGACCTTATGATTGTGGAAGATATCTTGCTCTTCTGGGCTTGTGGAAGTGGCCACTTGTGCAGGTTGGTTGATTTGGTTGGTTCGATAAGATCCCAGCTTGAGGAGAGTGATGGTTTGGAGATGGCTAGGTAGTATCATAATAATATAATGTGATAAATTCAGACATCTTATTTGTTGGATGTGTATTTCTTTTTAAATAGTCAATATGTTCTTGTTTGGTTGCTCTGCAAGATCTCAAATTGTCAGCTATCATCATTCTTAAATCAAAGGAATGATTACCGCCCTCGCGGTTATGATATGTGCTAATAATGAATTTAAAACATGAAAATTGTAACCTGAAGGTTCGAGCGTTATCACCTGACCTTTTCTGCTTATAATGAACACCAGGGTGTAAATCTTCAAGTGCCTTTCTTGTTTAAGCTTGTGGTCGATTAGCTTGCAGCCCTTGGTAGCACTAAGGCTTCACTAGCATCATTTACAACCCTACTGGATCTCTTTGCAAGCCCAGCAACAGTTCTAATTGGATATGGTATGGAAGGTCGGGAGTATCAGCTTGTGCAGGTAAATTTTGTTGCAGATTCGTGGTCTACCTCCATGACCTCTTCTATCCATGTGTGCACATTTGCTTTCTCTTTCTTAGGTATCATATGTATACTGATTAGCGTTGTCGTTTGTATTTGCTACCCATAGATGTAGTTGGAAGCGTCAATGTTTTCTCTAATGATGGCTATTTCCATACTACAGCATACATGCTTGCACAATATATGGCAGTTTTGACAAGTTTCGGTAAGTTTGTGCTTATTAATATGATTCTAATGCATTCTGCCTAACCTACCCATGACTCTGTATTTTGTTCTGCTCACTCATCTGATAAAGCTTCTCTATTGTTTAGGTTTTGCGTTTGATGTACTCTCTGCGTAGGTGCTACCCTCCTTGGCGTCGGTCATTTTCGCTTCTAGATTCGTTTAGCTTATTCTTACTCCTACTTCATATCGTGGATTTCATCTCTGTTCTGCTGAAAACTGGTAGGTGAAATTGCTGAAAAGGAGCCAATTAACCAATCCACAATAAAACATTCCATTGATTTCTTTTTCTGAAAATTGGTAACTGAAATTGTCAAAACTGGGTGCTTTTTGCAGCTCTCTTTACTACTTCTAGCGTTGAAATTACGTCTTTTGTGACAATTTCAAGTGCCTCTAGACATGGACCTTGTATGTTCTTCTCAATGTACGATGACAATGTATGTTGATGGAAGTGCTCATGAGGATGACGATGCACGGATGGACTTATTTTGGGGCTGAGATGGACGTAGTTATGACATGCATGCCACTGAACTTGGTTTCAGAAGTCATACTGGGGTTACTGAAAATTTAAAATATTCATATGATAGTTTGTTGTGTAACCGTATTGATTTTGCTAGACCAAGTCTCTTTAGTATATCTAGGACTGCTACTAGAACTTGCAACAATGATCTTTCTACTTCTAAATAGTCTTTTTCTTTTTCTTTTTAAATGGCAGTGCATGCTGGACTAGCAGGGACATGCGACAACAATGGTGGTCATGACGTCAAGCGACAGTAGGCGCACCTAATAAGAAGATGCCAAGGTGAGCTTCTCTAGTCCTCGTTCCTGCGATCTCCCCCCTACATGCCAATTACAGAGTTTTGTGTAATGCTCTTTGGTACCATGTGTTTGTGGATATGTTTTTCTATTCTTCTAAGAAGTTATAGCACGTGGATTGTGTTTGGTACAATTCCTCCTCCATATGTCACATCATTAACCTCAATACACTTCGGCACACATTTTTCCTGTTCTTCTGGATCGGGCGGAGGTCGCCGCCATAGGAGAGCTGGGGCGTCGTGGTCTTCATGTGGGTGTGG
>LR738712.1:823641077-823770142 GCA_902687465.1 Secale cereale | reverse complement strand
GGTCTATGTAAAAGCATTAGAAGTTAACTAAGGTCTATGTATATATATTTTAAGGTCTACTGATTTGCAAGGATGTTTCCTACCTGTACATATTAATAGTCCATATCTAAAATATCAGGACTTCGTCTTGTCGAGGATGTCGGCCTATTACATGAAGTGGTTGGAGATTAAAGGGTTACATATAATATTTAGTACTCACTAATTTGGATTCTATTCCAAATCATTAATGCATTTAAGATATCGTCAAATAGTTTTTTTTGCTTTGCTCTCATTTTGTTTCTTCGCATGCAACTTCTAGCTCTGTTCCATCTCCAGTTGTAGATGTTGTTTGTTGCTGGTCATCTGGCTGAAAGTATTTCGTGTCGATTCACTACATAAAAATCAAGGTTCACTGTGTTCACTATTTTTTGATAAATCAATTGCATAACTTGATTAAGATAGTTTGTTTGTCAAATAAAATTTGAGATTCCCGATTCTGGATTGTATTTTCCACATGTGTTGTCTGACCTGCTACCATAGTCTGACTCTTTCATTATATATATGTTAGAGTACACACGGAATACTTATAATGTTGCATACCTTTCTGTTTCTAAGGAGCACAAGTTCCTTCTTTATAGTAAGGGTTCGAGAAGGTATTGCTCTAAATATGTAATTGTGCAAGAAAAATGCTATTTGGTTGCGAATATATTTTGATGTGTTCATTATTTGCTTAACTGTAAGCTTTGTTTAAAAGTAGCTCAAGCATTCCTGACTGTATCTTTGAATGGTTAATGACCCCTCTCTCAATAGGAGATCCTCTATCTCATCTACGCGGAGGGAATCGATTCTAGGAGCTTCACCACTAACGTGTGCTTCTTCCCTACTCTTTGGCCACCAACGCCTGCTTCCTCTCTTTCCTCTTTAGCCACCGGTGCTTTTCTTCCCTTCACCCAAATGGAGCACACCTCTGTGCTCTTGGTATGTCGTGCTAGAATTTTAGTCTATTATGGCCCAGCCCAATATTAATTTCAGAAATTCCTAATAAATCCTAGAGGCCCACTTAGCTCATTCGTGCAAGGCAAGGGGCACTACTAAAGTTTAGTCCCACATTGCTAGTTAAAGGGAGTTGGACCTCTTTATAAGGGAGGCTCTTTCTTCACTTGTACGAGCATGAGAACAAGAGGGACATCCACGCGCGCTCCTCCTCCGCCGCCCGCCTCGACGCGACGCGACGCGACACGACACGACACGACACGGGTTGTGGGAATGAGCCAAGCCGATGCAGAAGATCATCTCCCTCTCGCCACCAAGTTCCATTCTCTGAGCTCCTGTTGTCTTCCCCATCCCGGCTTGCGGCGGGCACTGCAGGTCGGGACAGTAGGCCTCCGAAACCACACCTTTGAGTCTTGTACGGGAGAAGGGTGATAAGGTTATTGGGGAGCGCTCGGCGCGACTACTGGCTGTTTCATCACGGACGATCCGGTCGCCGACGACTTCTTCCCCGACGTCCACAACCTCTTCGACGACATGGCCGGCGAGCACAACTCACCCAAGACAGGGGCTTCGGCTGCTTCTTCGTATGTCTCCATGATCTCTCCAGTTTATCTTGTTCCATTCACTGGCCCGTATGTGTTCATGCTCTTTCTGTTAGAAACACTGTCACTGTTCTTCATTCTAGTGTTTGCTCTAAATTTGTTAGGTCCTACTTCATATATGCAACTAGTTCTATATATGAAGATGATGTTTACCTTCTCCTTGTTAAATCGCATGACTTGTTTTATCACTGCTATAATACTCATGGTTTATCTAGTATTTCTGTTAATAAAATCACTTGGTAAATTGCTCACATTTCCAACAATCCAAAAACCTTATTATAGGCAATTTACCCCAAGTGGTTTTGCTGCTTCCATGAGACTTCCTGTGTTTGAGGGTATCCACTATAAGACGTGGCGCGTGAGAGTTGTTCTGTGGTTTCAAACCATGAGCTGCTACGACGCCACTCTTGGCAAACCTGAAGGAGATTATGATGCTCAATAGGAACAAGCTTTTCTGAAAATGGATACCATGTTTAGGGCTGCTCTCTTGAGTGTTCTTGGTGAGAACATTGTTGATCCTTATTCGTCAATCGATAATGGAAAAGATATGTGGGACGCACTCGAGGCCAAGTTTGCGGTCTCGGATGCCGGCACTGAGTTGTACATCATGGAGCAATTCTATGATTACAGGATGACTGAAGAGAGCTCCGTGGTTGAGCAGGCTCATGAGATACAGTCGTTTGCTAGAGAACTTGAGCACATCAAATGCATGCTACCAGACAAGTTTGTTGCCGGGGGTATCATCACTAAACTTCCTCCTTCGTGGAGGAACTTTGCTACCTTACTGAAGCATAAGAGACAGGAGTTTTCAGTTCCGGATCTCATTGGTACTCTTGATGTGGAAGAAAAGGCGAGAGCAAAGGACACACGTGCTCGAGCTATTGAGGGAGGTTCTAGTGCCAATCTGGTACAGAAGAACTTTCAGCCCAACAAGTTCAAGAACAAGGGCAAGTTTGATGAAAAAGCAAAGTTTGATGGGAAGAACAAGGTTGTGCAACACACGAACTTCAAGAAGAAGAATGACAAGAATAAAGGTGTCTGTCATGTGTGTGGAGATCCTGATCATTGGGCTCCTAGTTGCACTAATCGCTATGACAAGCGTCATCTTGGGAAAGGCGGCAAGACCGTCAATGTTGTCATTGGAGACACTGATATGAAGGACGATGGGTATGGTATATTTCCCACTATTCTTTCAGTATGTCATTCTCCTGATTGGTTGATTGACACGGGTGCTAATGTGCATGTATGCGGTGATATTTCCATGTTTTCGTCTTATCAGACTGCAGGGACTTCAACGGTGCTGATGGGAAACGGTTCAAGTGCTTCTCTTCATGGTGTTGGCACGGTCGATCTGAAGTTTACTTCGGGGAAGATCGTGCGGCTGAAGAACATGCATTATGTCCCCTCCGTCAATAAGAATCTTGTTAGCGGATCTCTGTTATGTAGAGATGGCTACAAGCTTCTCTTTGAGTCGAATAAATTTGTAATATCCAAGTATGGAACGTTTGTTGGTAAAGGCTATGAGTCAGGAGGCCTGTTTCGTTTATCCTTGTCAGATGTTTGCAATAAAGTTGTTAATCATGTTTGCAACAATAGTGAATCAAATGTGTGGCATTCACGTCTGTGTCATGTTAACTTTGGTTGCATGTCGCGACTAGCCAAATTAAACTTAATCCCTAGTTTCACCACCGTCAAGGGATCTAAGTGTCAAGTTTGTGTGCAAGCTAAGCAACCTCATAAGTCTCACACGACCGTGGAAATGAGAAACCTTGCACTAATAGAGCTAATACATTCAGATCTATGTGAAATGAATGGTGTTTTGACAAAAGGTGGAAAGAGATATTTCATGACGTTAATTGATGACTCTACTAGATACTGTCATGTGTATCTTCTGAAATCTAAGGATGAGGCTTTGAATTTTTTCAAGATCTATAAAGCTGAAGTGGAAAACCAACTTGATCGTAAGATTAAGAGGCTTAGGTCCGACCATGGTGGAGAGTATTTTTCGAATGAATTTGATGCTTTTTGTGCGGAACATGGTATAATCCATGAGAGGACGCCTCCTTATTCACCTCAGTCAAATGGGGTGGCCGAAAGAAAGAACCGTAGTCTAACTGATTTGGTTAACGC
The DNA here is from genome assembly GCA_902687465.1 of Secale cereale. NCBI lineage: Eukaryota > Viridiplantae > Streptophyta > Magnoliopsida > Poales > Poaceae > Secale > Secale cereale. The sequence goes on along the minus strand of LR738712.1, from coordinate 823,766,438 downwards.
CATGTTAGATACATCGGGTCTATCCAAGGCATGGTGAGGGGAGGCGATATTGATTGCATGTCATGTCCTAAACCGAGTTCCCACAAAGAACAAAGAGATAACTCCATTCGAGGAATGGGAGAAGAAAAGGTTAAAACTCTCTTATCTAAGAACCTGGGGTTGTTTGGCGAAAGTCAATGTGCCAATCTCAAAGAAGCGCAAACTTGGACCAAAGACTGTGGGTTGTGTTTTCTTGGGATATGATTTCCGAAGCATTGGATATAGATTCTTGGTTGTAAAATCCGAGGTATCTGACATGCATGTTGGTACAATCATGGAGTCGAATGATGCAACTTTCTTTGAAGATATCTTTCCCATGAAGGATATGGCTACCTCATCTACTCAGGAGATTCCTAGTTCATCGAATCAAGAATCAGTTACAATTACTGAACCTACCATTTCGATGGAACACTTTGACAAACCCGTGGAGGAAAACAATGAAGCTTCTACTAGGAGCAAGAGATAGAGGACTGCAAAGTCCTTTGGTGATGATTTTCTTGTCTATCTAATAGATGACACTCACAGTTCTATTTCAGAGGCTTATGCATCTGAAGATGCTGACTACTGGAAGGAAGCAGTTCGTAGTGAGATGGATTCCATCTTAGCGAATGAAACTTGGGAGGTAACCGATCGTACTTATGGGTGCAAACCTATAGGGTGCAAATGGGTATTCAAGAAGAAGCTTAGGCCTGATGGTACTATCGAAAAGTACAAGGCATGGCTCATGGCCAAGGGTTATACCCAAAAGGAAGGTGAAGACTTCTTTGATACTTACTCACTTGTGGCGCGGTTGACCACTATTCGAGTTCTACTTTCACTAGCTGCCTCACATGGTATTCTCGTTCATCAAATGGATGTTAAGACTGCTTTCCTAAATGGAGAGTTGGATGAGGAAATTTATATAGAACAACCAGACGGGTTTGTAATAGATGGCCAGGAAGGAAAAGTGTGCAAGTTGCTGAAGTCTTTGTATGGACTCAAGCAAGCACCAAAGCAGTGGCATGAGAAGTTTGAAAGAACTTTAACACCTGCAGGCTTTGTTGTGAACGAGGCTGACAAATGTGTGTACTATCGCCATGGTGGGGGCGAGGGAGTTATCCTTTGCTTGTATGTTGATGACATACTAATTTTCGGAACAAATTTGAATGTTATTAAGGAGGTCAAGGATTTCCTATCTCGTTGTTTTGAGATGAAGGATTTAGGAGTGGCTGATGTCATTCTGAACATCAAGTTGTTGAGAGACGATGATGGTGGGATTACTTTGCTTCAATCTCATTATGTGGAAAAAAATCTTGAGTCGCTTTGGATATAGTGACTGCAAGCCCTCTCCAACACCATATGATGCCAGCATGCTACTTCGAAAGAATCGAAGAATTGCTAGAGATCAATTGAAATATTCTCAGATTGTTGGCTCGCTTATGTACTTAGACAGTGGTACAAGACCTGACATCTCTTTTGCTGTTAGCAAACTGAGTCGGTTTGTCTCAAAACCAGGAGATGTGCATTGGAAAGCTCTAGAGAGAGGTTTGCGTTATTTGAAAGGCACTACAAACTATGGAATTCACTACACCGGGCATCCCAAGGTGCTTGAAGGGTATAGTGACTCAAACTGGATCTCAGATGCTGATGAGATAAAGGCCACGAGCGGATATGTATTCACTCATGGAGGTGGCGCTATTTCTTGGAAGTCTTGCAAGCAAACCATCTTAACGAGGTCAACTATGGAAGCAGAGCTCACATCACTAGATACAGCTACGGTCGAAGCGGATTGGCTTCGTCGGCTCTTGAATGACTTGCCGGTAGTTGAGAAACCTGTACCGGGTGTCCTTATGAACTGCGACAATCCAACTGTGATCACGAAAGTGAGCAGCTCAAAGGATAACATGAAGTCATCAAGACATGTTCAGAGAAGGTTAAAGTCTGTTAGGAAAATGAAAAACTTCGGAGTAATTGCATTGGATTATATCCAAATGTCTACAAATCTAGCAGATCCGTTTATTAAGGGTCTATCACGAAATGTGATAGATAATGCATCGAGGGAGATGGGTATGAGACCCACAATATGAGTTGTTCACATTGGTAACCTAGTCTTTGTGATCGGAGATCCCGTGAATTAGATGTGGAAGACAAGCTGTTGGTCAACTGAGAGGCGAGTATCCTTACTACCAATACCACTCTATGAAGATGCAATACTCTCCTAAATCTGCATGGCAGGTTGATGTATATCTTAATGTGTTCTAAGTGGCTCTTGTAAGCAGAGATGTTGTCCTGCAGAACATCTTTTGAAGAACACACCTATATGAGTCTGATTGTCAAACGTCGCAATCTATGAGAGTAGGGTTCTCTCTAGTAAACTCATGAAAGGTCACGAAGTATGACGCATAAGCTCCACCCGCGAGGGAGACCCATGGTAGCCAAGTATCGGTCAAGGCTTTGTGTGAAGCTAGATTCGCAGAAAACATGCAGTTCAAGGCCCAGTCCGCTGTTCAAGTTGCTTACTAGTGTAGCACAAAGTTCTAGGTGGAAGTTCAACTTAACAGCCTCCACTGCAATACCGGTATATAAAACAGTGTTTGGAACCAAAGGCAAATTCTATGTGCCTCTGGGATCTGGTGGGGGATTGCTGGAATTTTAGTCTATTATGGCCCAGCCCAATATTAATTTCAGAAATTCCTAATAAATCCTAGAGGCCCACTTAGCCCATTCGTGCAAGGCAAGGGGCACTACTAAAGTTTAGTCCCAAATTGCTAGTTTATAGGGAGTTGGACCTCTTTATAAGGGAGGCTCTTTCTCCACTTGTACGAGCATGAGAACAAGAGGGACATCCACGCGCGCTCCTCCTCTGCCGCCCGCCTCGCCACGCCTCGCCACGACGCACCGCGGGTTGCGGGAATGAGCCGAGCCGATGTCTAATTTTTGCCACGCACGATGAGTAATAAATCTGAACGGTCACACGGGAGCTGAAACGTTTTTCTGTAGTGGAGAACAAATCTGAACGGTGCAACCCCTTTGGCTGCTGCATGTTCCCTTCGGCTCCCCGCGCGGCCTGTTCACCTCCTTCTCCTGTGCCTATTGAACATATAAATCCTGCTGGGGCGCTAGGCACAACCATCGCTCGAGCGCACCGCACCACGCGAGGGGTAAAAACCACCGCACCGCACCGCGTGTGGGGAAAAATAGCCAGGGCGTAGCGCACCACGCAAGGGGAAAACCATTGCACCGCGCGAGGGACACGCTCGACGTGCAGGCCGTGGTGAGCCCCGCGCCCGTCCGCTTTCTCCTCCATCCCCGTTCCCTCGTCTCTAGCCCTAAATCTTTCCCCCCTCCCCTCCACTCCCTCGACAACGGTGGCGGTGGCGCCCTGTCCAGTGAGAAGGATGAGGACCAGGCGGCGATGCGCCCGTCGGATCCGAGGCGCGCGGGTGCGGAGGCGAGCTTCTCCGGCGATGGCGGTGACCTGCTGGCAATGGACGATGGTGGTGACGTCGATTCGCGGGTGCACTCAGCAGGCGGTCCATTGATTGTACGGATGACTCCGCGGCTGCCACGTATGGAGGACGAGGTCGAGCCATCATCGCCTTCGATCTGTCCGCAACTTCGTCCGTCGAGCTAGGGTTGCAGCGTGTGGAACGAGGAGGCCAAGTCGTTGTCCTCCCCTTCGATCCGTTTGCACCGTCGTCCCTCAAACTAGGGCTGCAGCGCCTGGCTGTGGCTAGGGAAGGCGACGGCGCCGATGTCGAGGGTGAAGGCAGGGTTGCAGGAACTCATTGGTCCGATCGGTGGAGCGCAGCTTCCCTCTTTCGCAACTGCTGCTGTGTTGGGGTACTTGCCATGCTTGGGTGGCGATGCCATGTCTTCCACCATGATCTATAAGTTGCGTTCCAACCATCCCCATCTCTCTATTGTTTATGTTGTCTGATTGAACGATTATAGTGACCTTATGATTGTGGAAGATATCTTGCTCTTCTGGGCTTGTGGAAGTGGCCACTTGTGCAGGTTGGTTGATTTGGTTGGTTCGATAGGATCCCAGCTTGAGGAGAGTGATGGTTTGGAGATGGCTAGGTAGTATCCTGACATAATAATATAATGTGATAAATTCAGACATCTTATTTGTTGGATGTGTATTTCTTTTTAAATAGTCAATATGTTCTTGTTTGGTTGCTCTGCAAGATCTCAAATTGTCAGCTATCATCATTCTTAAATCAAAGGAATGATTACCGCCCTCGCGGTTATGATATGTGCTAATAATGAATTTAAAACATGAAAATTGTAACCTGAAGGTTCGAGCGTTATCACCTGACCTTTTCTGCTTATAATGAACACCAGGGTGTAAATCTTCAAGTGCCTTTCTTGTTTAAGCTTGTGGTCGATTAGCTTGCAGCCCTTGGTAGCACTAAGGCTTCACTAGCATCATTTACAACCCTACTGGATCTCTTTGCAAGCCCAGCAACAGTTCTAATTGGATATGGTATGGAAGGTTGGGAGTATCAGCTTGTGCAGGTAAATTTTGTTGCAGATTCGTGGTCTACCTCCATGACCTCTTCTATCCATGTGTGCACATTTGCTTTCTCTTTCTTAGGTATCATATGTATACTGATTAGCGTTGTCGTTTGTATTTGCTACCCATAGATGTAGTTGGAAGCGTCAATGTTTTCTCTAATGATGGCTATTTCCATACTACAGCATACATGCTTGCACAATATATGGTAGTTTTGACAAGTTTCGGTAAGTTTGTGCTTATTAATATGATTCTAATGCATTCTGCCTAACCTACCCATGACTCTGTATTTTGTTCTGCTCACTCATCAGATAAAGCTTCTCTATTGTTTAGGTTTTGCGTTTGATGTACTCTCTGCGTAGGTGCTACCCTCCTTGGCGTCGGTCATTTTCGCTTCCAGATTCGTTTAGCTTATTCTTACTCCTACTTCATATCGTGGATTTCATCTCTGTTCTGCTGAAAACTGGTAGGTGAAATTGCTGAAAAGGAGCCAATTAACCAATCCACAATAAAACATTCCATTGATTTCTTTTTCTGAAAATTGGTAATTGAAATTGTCAAAACTGGGTGCTTTTTGCAGCTCTCTTTACTACTTCTAGCGTTGAAATTACGTCTTTTGTGACAATTTCAAGTGCCTCTAGACATGGACCTTGTATGTTCTTCTCAATGTACGATGACAATGTATGTTGATGGAAGTGCTCATGAGGATGACGATGCACGGATGGACTTATTTTGGGGCTGAGATGGACGTAGTTATGACATGCATGCCACTGAACTTGGTTTCAGAAGTCATACTGGGGTTACTGAAAATTTAAAATATTCATATGATAGTTTGTTGTGTAACCGTATTGATTTTGCTAGACCAAGTCTCTTTAGTATATCTAGGACTGCTACTAGAACTTGCAACAATGATCTTTCTACTTCTAAATAGTCTTTTTCTTTTTCTTTTTAAATGGCAGTGCATGCTGGACTAGCAGAGACATGCGACAACAATGGTGGTCATGACGTCAAGCGACAGTAGGCGCACCTAATAAGAAGATGCCAAGGTGAGCTTCTCTAGTCCTCGTTCCTGCGATCTCCCCCCTACATGCCAATTACAGAGTTTTGTGTAATGCTCTTTGGTACCATGTGTTTGTGGATATGTTTTTCTATTCTTCTAAGAAGTTATAGCACGTGGATTGTGTTTGGTACAATTCCTCCTCCATATGTCACATCATTAACCTCAATACACGTCGGCACACATTTTTCCTGTTCTTCTGGATCGGGCGGAGGTCGCCGCCATAGGAGAGCTGGGGCGTCGTGGTCTTCATGTGGGTGTGGAGCAGTGGAGGATGAGGATCAGGCACGGGTCACCACCATAGGAGAGCAGGGTTGGCGTGTTCTTCATGTCGGGCGCGGAGCAGGGGAGGATGTGGAGGATGGTTGTTACAGAATGAGCGGCGAGATCTTAGATTGCACATGTGCGGCTGCGGTATCATCTTCCTCCCAGTTATTACTCATCTATGTTTTTGCTAAACAGCTCTGTACAGATAAGGAAAAAAAGAGAAGGGGATGAATCTTGAGGAAGAGTTTGGTGAAGAACAAGGTGATCTTTCCATCTCTCTCTCTCTCTCTCTCTCAACGCACTCATTTACATTATTTATGTTTCTGGATTTGATGCAGATCCGATGATGTAAATCTACCTGATATATTGTTCATGGGGATTCATTATTGTAGTGATATATCTGAGAATTTTAATGATCTATCTGCTAGCAGGTACTGTACTCACCACAGTTATTTTTGTGTGCGCTTCAGCTCATTCAATTGCATGTTAATTTCCAAACAAACCTAGTGCTGCAACAGTTTTCTTGTACAAAGCATACAAATTACTGATTTTTCTGGAATCTTATTCTTTTTGTGGTTACATGTTTTTTTTATTTTCGCATTAATGAAAATTTCTGCTCCTAAACAGGTTATTTGGGTGCCTAACTTTTATCAGCGAGAAGTTCTGGAGATGAATGTTTGTGCAATGCTTCACATATGCTTTATATTTCCAGCCAATAATATATTATTGCTTATAACTGGAAGGTTCGTTCTTGATGATTTTTCATGCTTGGCATTTTAGTGGAAGGTGCACTGAATTATTTCACTAGAGCATCTGTCGTTTTACATTTGTTAGGATGAAAATTTAGTGTATTTATCTTTCTCGAATTTATGAAAGAGTTACTGTTCAAAGTTATGAAAGTGGTAAATGATCCTCTTTAATTTTGGTGTTGGTATGGGAGAAGGAGGCGTGGAACACAACCGGTTGACAGAAGGAGATCAAGCAATGATCCTCTTTAAATTTGGTGTCGGTATGTCGAGATCAATGGTTCTGGTGAGCTCCTCTTCCACGCAATGTCTTCTTATTTCATGTCTACGCAGCTCTTATTTTTTAGGTTACCCTGCAAATTTTGGTGATATAAAATTTTCCGAAACAATGTGCTACTATTGTTATTATTGAACTATACGTTACTTTGTTTCTTTTTTTGAAGTAGGAAATCATGAATCAAACAATGAGGCAGGACGATCGTGTTTGGTCTTCAGCCAACCGTTGACTCTGAAAGCCAGGTCAGGATTGTCCCTTGTTAAATGTGTGGTTGTACCTTCTGCTAAATTAATCATGCGCTTTCATTTGCTCTATTATATCGACCAAATGAAAAGGGATATGTAAAGTCCAAATGGTTGCAAAACTTTGTGGTAAATCTTGGCTAGACCATACGTGGATATGGCCTCCAGTCATTTAGTCCAGTTTCTTGATTTCCTTGGATTTTGTACAAGTGGAGCCACTTCACCATAACTTATATAAATAACTTGTATCTGATTATTTTGAACAAGAACGTGCTTAGGACAGTAGCATGTATTTCCGACCAACATGCTGGTTTTCGATTACTACTGCAGTTATTCAGTATTTTGTTTTGGACTTGGTCCAACTATGAATTACATAAATAGAACTTATGGATGGTTGGCTTGGTTGTTTGAATCTGCTTTTATGTGGGGAAACCATATTCCAATTGGAGAACTGATAAAAATGAAGTAGCAAGGTATTTTCTTTGGCTTATTGGGTTGCTTCTATTGCTATGTCTATATTGGTCTAATCTTACTTCTGGGAGATGTCAGAAGGCCTTTCTTTCATTTTTGCATTGCAGCCGCACCAACCTATGCGTAAAGCCGCAAACTGAAGGTATGAACTAACCGGATTAATATGTATCATGTGTACTCGATATTGTTTCCATCATGCATGTCCTCTACTGTTATTTATGGTTATTACTCTGCTTGCTTTTGCGTTTTGGATACTATTCATGAATATTTGGTTGCGAGTGAGCCTGGTTATGCACTCTCTTTTCTGTTGCATGTATGTCATGATCAATTGTGATGAATGTCACATGTCCATGAGTTTGAAAAAACTCAGCTATACCATGAGAAGGGTATGGAACAATAAGTGCCATACCTGATCAAGAGATTTTCCCAGCCGCATTAGTTTACTGTCATGTCTTTTAGGTGACCTATTGCATACTTCTCTTATAACCCCATAATTGATCAAGACAAGATCTACTTTTCCTATTAGGTCATTTGTAGCTGCTATGCTAAATAAATACCTTTAGTATGGGTTGTATGTATGGCTGAACAAATAAAGCTCTCATGTGTGAATTCTTTGATTCCTCCTCTCTTTCTCGCTTCCTCTCTCTTGAAAGCAGGCAGTACATCATTGTTGCATTGGAAAGATCTAGAGTATTTTCCTTCTTAACTCTTTTATGTGTTCTTCCACCTTCGAATCACTATTTTTGGATCGATCCATATACAGGTCGAGCATGGCAAAATATGTTCCATTTCCTTTCTTTTTTTGGCAAGATTGAATTGATTATCCTAGCCATGCATGGTTTGCAGAGATTTTTTTTTTCAAATTTCACTGCATTTCTTAAGAAGTTTAGTATGCAAGTTAAGCAACCCTGCTGCTATTTGTGTGCCTGCTTTATGTCTTTTAGACTAGCACAATACAAGTGCATCGACCACATGATATTTGCAACATGCTCTTATTTTCTTGAGATCTTAGAGCGCAGAATACTAATTTTGATGTTTATCTTTGTAGTGGTGTTCACAAGATGACTATTGTATTGCTACATGTATTTTGGATTCATAACCACAAAGTGCATGACCATTAAGCTCGCCTATCTCTCATATCTGTTAAGCTCTATAAATGAAAATAAATATATTTTCAACATCTAGCCCTCTGTCTACTATCATCTTCTTTGATTTTTGATACCCTAATGGACATGTATAGTCCATATGTTCTAACTAGAACAAATCATATTTTTACAATTGTAAGCCATATTTGCTTATGTGCTATTTGATGGAAGTTGGTTTGCCTTTTGTGATAGTCAGTGAAAACTTCATAGTTTTGATGACCTCTTGATTCGTGGCATTAATAGTTATTTTGACAAAACAAAGATGGTTATCCTATAAACTTTTCACAAAGGGTAAATCTTTTTTTCTTGTAAGATTGAAAGTCGACGGGAATTTCTTTGGTGGGATTATTCAGCTCAGCTCTTTCTAAAATCTGTTTTCATAAGCTATGAACAAAAGGGAATTTTCATTCCACCTGCCAGCTGCACCCTCTTTAGGTCTATGTAAAAGCATTAGAAGTTAACTAAGGTCTATGTATATATATTTTAAGGTCTACTGATTTGCAAGGATGTTTCCTACCTGTACATATTAATAGTCCATATCTAAAATATCAGGACTTCGTCTTGTCGAGGATGTCGGCCTATTACATGAAGTGGTTGGAGATTAAAGGGTTACATATAATATTTAGTACTCACTAATTTGGATTCTATTCCAAATCATTAATGCATTTAAGATATCGTCAAATAGTTTTTTTTGCTTTGCTCTCATTTTGTTTCTTCGCATGCAACTTCTAGCTCTGTTCCATCTCCAGTTGTAGATGTTGTTTGTTGCTGGTCATCTGGCTGAAAGTATTTCGTGTCGATTCACTACATAAAAATCAAGGTTCACTGTGTTCACTATTTTTTGATAAATCAATTGCATAACTTGATTAAGATAGTTTGTTTGTCAAATAAAATTTGAGATTCCCGATTCTGGATTGTATTTTCCACATGTGTTGTCTGACCTGCTACCATAGTCTGACTCTTTCATTATATATATGTTAGAGTACACACGGAATACTTATAATGTTGCATACCTTTCTGTTTCTAAGGAGCACAAGTTCCTTCTTTATAGTAAGGGTTCGAGAAGGTATTGCTCTAAATATGTAATTGTGCAAGAAAAATGCTATTTGGTTGCGAATATATTTTGATGTGTTCATTATTTGCTTAACTGTAAGCTTTGTTTAAAAGTAGCTCAAGCATTCCTGACTGTATCTTTGAATGGTTAATGACCCCTCTCTTTCTTTAATCTTACATTTATTTTCATGTGTATACATTCAAATATCTTCCACACTTAACGAATGAGTAAAGATTAAAGATTATAACTTATGATGTTAATGTGTTATGGTATAGTGTTTTTCCTATGTTGTTATGGTACATTTGATAGGCATGTTTTGAAAACCTATTTTCTGATTTAGCTATATCAGTGCTGTGATTTATATTGTAGAATTGTTGATTGGGACATAACTGTTCTATACTACTTTTCAGTTTTGACGTATTATCACCTATGTGCAGTTACAAATCATTGAAAAGCACTGGCTATAATGTCAATCATTTATTTTCAAATTGGGATTTTGCACCATTTGGCACAATGGGCCATCTAATTGGACAAACAACTAATCACTACTAATTGGACACATTGTCCAGGCAGCAGGGATTAGGAATGCGACATATGTGGCTTTATTTTGTAAGATGAACTTGCTCCCAGCCACTTATGTAAGGCAAACTGACAAATACTTTTCTGTTTTTCTACTTCTTTTAGATACATTATATAGATCTTTACCTAAACAGATCAATCTTCCAATGGAAGGAAGAAAACTGAATGGCAAGCCAGCAGAACAACACTATGTATATGCTATGCCTACCTATATAATTTGCTTTATAAGGCAAGTGTAAATACACTATACCATGACTACACAATAACAAGACCTTTCTTTTCATGTTGGGTTACTCTTTTGAACTATCGTGCATGATATCTAACTATCGACATGTGCGACGTTTAAATCCAGTACGTATGCTTGATTATGCTTGATGATGCAATCTAAGTATCAACCTCCACATTATCATTACTTGCACATATAATAGTTCCCATACTTGCTATGCTTTTATTATTTGCGCCGGCGGTGCAACGGGTTTCTTATGCTTCAGGGCTTTATTATCAGTATTTGGATTACTACTTGCATGGTTCTAATACTTGGTTTTTTCTCGCTTTTTGCACCAGGTCATCTAAAGAGTTGCTTAGACGTCGAAGTTATTTTTGATACCTGATATGATCAAAGGTGTCTATATGATGCATCTCTACTTATGTACCTTGCTTGATAAAAAGCAATATAAATAAGTTATTGTAAACTTATCTTATACCTCTCTAAGTCATTTTCGATACTTGATATGATCAAAGGTGTCTATGATGCATCTCTACCTATGTACCTTTCTTAATAAAAGCAATATAAATAAGTTATGGTAAACTTATCCTATACCTCTCTTATAACACAATGTATCGACTGTATCTGAATATTCTAAGGTTTGAATGCTCACTCTACATAACACCATAACCTTCATGTCCTGGTCTTTCTAGCTGGCGACTAACAATGCATATTTGCTACTATAGCTTGTTTGAATCAAGTGATCTCATTACTTTCTTTTAGCCTATAATGGTACAATGTAATGGAATATAAGTATTTATTAAGTTGGTTCTAAATCAATCACATGCACATGGTTTAAATACTTGGCTCACTCTTGCCTTTTGCGCCATGGGTGCAACGGGTCATCTGTATGAAGAAAGGTCAAGCATATGCTTTCGCCTTCAAATGGACCAAGTAACGGATCATCTATATGAAGAAAGGTCAAGCATATGCTTTCGCCTTCAAATGCATGCACTAAGTGTGCCTGATAGTCTACTCAATATAAACAAGTTGCAAGATCACCTTGTTATATAACTTAGCATTAGTATAGATGCCTACTAAGACTTCTGTGTTTATCATCCTTTTGCATATTATGCAATCCCCTAAGACCATACTGTGCGTTATTTGCTGCTTAGACCGCTGTGTAGTATGCTTTTGAAACATCCATGATGAAAGATATATATGCTCACTCTTACAATACTTGGCTTACACTCGGCTTTTGCGCCATTGGCGCAATGGGTCATCTAGTATAAGAGAGGTCGCTCCTCTCCAGAGTGACATACCAGAAGATCATCTCCCTCTCGCCACCAAGTTCCATTCTTTGAGCTGCTGTTGTCTTCCCCATCCCGGCTTGCTGCGTGCACCGCAGGTCGGGACAGTAGGCCTTCAAAACCACACTTTTGAGTCTTGTACGGGAGAAGGGTGATAAGGTTTTTGGGGAGCGCTCGGCGCGACTACTGGCTGTTTCATCACGGACGATCCGGTCGCCGACGACTACTTCCCCGACGACGACTTCTTCCCCGACGTCGACAACCTGTTCGACGACATGGCCGGCGAGGACAACTCACCCAAGACCGGGGCTTCGGCTGCTGCTTCGTATGTCTCCATGATCTCTCCAGTTTATCTTGTTCCATTCACTGGCCCGTATGTGTTCATGCTCTTTCTGTTAGAAACACTGTCACTGTTCTTCGTTCTAGTGTTTGCTCTAAATTTTTTAGGTCCTACTTCATATATGCAACTAGTTCTATATATGAAGATAAAGTTTACCTTCTCCTTATTAAATCGCATGACTTGTTTTATCACTTCTATAATACTCATGGTTTATCTAGTATTTCTGTTAATAAAATCACTTGGTAAATTGCTCATATTTCCAACATGTCGCTCTACAACTCAAATCAATATTTGTTATGTCCATTACAACTAAAGCCAACATTAAATCAAATGAAGACCTGCGTCAATTCTCCAATAGTAATACGGTTTTGCTGAAACTCAGCGAGCTAAGATTTTCTTTGGTCTCATTCACTTTGAGTTGTCAGATATCGTGGCATCGTGATTCGTGTTTTCGTTAAGCTGACGAGCATTGTAGTGGTGTGGTGTGGTGTGGCCCTTTTATTGTTCGGCTCGTGGCCCATTTTATGTTTTTTCTTGCAGCCCGGCTTTGTGCTTTTTTTTAACCGAAACTCGTAGAATAATCGTTCTACGGTATATATATATATATATATATATATATATATATAGGAAAATGGTTGTGTACTCCTGGGAGTACGTACTCCCGCTCCTCATATACCTTATAGATGAATCTTTTATACCTCTTTATTATTTTTAATATACTTCATTAGTAATTATCAGATACGCCAAAATGTGTTTCATGAAAAAATTCATGTGAGTCTACATATTTTTGAATGTTTACGTATATACTGGTGTGTTTGTACGTGAAAAATGTATATTACAAAAAGTACGTCGCAAATGATATTTTTTCAACAAAACTCGTATTGCGGTATCTTAGAATATTTAATGAAGTATATTGAGAATGATAAAGACGTATAATTAATGCGTATATGAGGTATATATAGGGTGGGTCTATTCTCATAACACCCCTTAAGACCTTATTCTCATAACACCTAACATTATTCTGCTAACACCGGACGCCCACCCCAAACAGACAAGAAAACAAAAACAGCCACCACACTCGCCCATTGACCCACTGCACAAACCACCCACCCACCCGGCGGCCAGCCCAGTCCCCCACCCACCCTCTCCTCGATCCCCACCACTCTCCCCAATTCCCACCCACCCTACGCCGCCGCCTCCCACCACGCCGCCCGCAGCGGCAGCCACCTCCCAACGCGCCGTGCACCCACCAGCATGCAGCGCGCCGACAACCAATCTTCCACGGTCGCCCCTCCCCAAACCACCTCACGCCGCCCCTTCCTAGGTCGCCGCCGCGCCACCCATCCCCAGGCCATCGCCACGCCCCAGCCCGCGCGCACCATGGGCGTCGACCACCTCTGCCCTCCGCCGCCTCGTGACCTTCTTCTCCGCTGCGGTGGCTGGATCCACAACCCCCCCGGCCCTAGTGACCTCTTGCTGCGCCGCCGCGACCAGATCCAGTCGTCCTCCTACTGGTGCCCCCAATCCCGACCCCGGCACCACCCATCCCTCTAGCACCTTGGGTCTGCGCCACGCCCCTCCACCGACCACCACAGAGGCCATCCATCGCTGGTTCGGTGCTGGCAAGGCCTAGCGTGAGCCACCTCCTCTCCCTTCCTCGCATGGAGCCGCCCCGCCTCCTCTAACCACTTCTCCGTCGCGGCGACGGCGAGATACACACAGGATCGCGTGGCTCAGGAGCCCATCCCCCACCCCCCGCGTTGCCTTCCTCTTCCCCGGCGAGATCTGGGCATGAGGCCTCCAGTTGCGACCATCGCGCAGGAGACCCACGGCCAAGATCCCTCGCTCCGATGACCAACTAGAAGGTCCCTTATCCACCACGAGCTCGTCAACCTGCTTCGAGGACAGCCTTGAGCGCCGCCCTTTGCTTTGAGGACAGTCGACGAGCGCCATGGAGGGTGTGGTAGCCACTATCGACAGCCCACTCGATCCGGCCGGCATGCACTTCGGCTGACGCTGCAGCTCTCCCTCCTCACCCATGCAGTTCCCCGGCGACGCCACCTCCATAGCTCACGGCATCAAGTTGGTCCACTCGCCAACGTATCCCTCCCCTCTGCATCTGCATCCCTGGCTTGCGCTGGCTGGCTGACTATGCAGTCAGCTTGTCCATGTGTGTTTCAATTTGCTCAAAAAAATGTGTATTTGAGTTGTTCGACATTGATTGTTTTGCGAAAAAGTTTCCAACAGGTAGTGGATTGACGACAGCTTCACTTCAGAAGTTCAGCTTTCGGATCTCAAGTTGTTTGGCTGCCAGGGTGCTATAGTGTGGTTCTTGGGATGCTGTGCCACGAGCTACCGAGGTGCTCTATTTTTTCAACACGGCTGTAACGAAGAGCCAAGCAGCCAGAGGCAGTACAGGGGCACCATGCTTGCTGATGGATGCGCATCCTCCGCTGCACGCAGTTCATTAGGGCCCGTTGTGGTTTTTTTGTTTTGTTTTGAGGCATCCCATGATTACCACATGCGCGAATCTTGGGAATTTTGTTCTACTTCCGCGGGTCAAAAGGGTGAAGAAAAGTCGGGGGTCAACGCCACTCTACCACATGCAGTGCACTTCATCTCATGGGTGGTTGTAGCTGAGAGTGCGTGTGTGTGCAGAGGAGGACATGTGCTTGCAGTTGAGAGTGTGTGTGTGTGCAGTGCGCCCGTTCTGGTCTACTTACTCATTTTTTATGTGGTTCACTTTGTAAACAGAGAGAAGAACTAACCCATTAGAAGTTCGTTTACTTTTCATTACACTTCATCACATCTGCAGTATTGATGTCTTGAATAAATTTGTTGGAAGAAGACAAAAAAGTAGTTCACTAAAACTGCGTGTAGCAGCTCATTACCCCTCTGTATGAAGTGCAATTTGTTTCGTGTGTATCAAAATTCAGTCGACTATATTAGCACATGCAGTGCGCTTGGTCCTCGGATGTGGTTCACTCCTAAGAGTGATGAGGTTCACTTGCAGACAGCATGGAAGTGCGAAAAATTTAGCAAAACAACAAAAAAAGTAATGCGGTTCACTTCGACATATGTCGCGGTTCACTTCCCTTGTCTGTGTGGTCCATTCTCGGTCATAAAAAATGTTAAAAAATACGTCAAAAAGTCGGCTGAGAAAAATTTACATCCGACAAAAGAAATCATGCATTTCGCTTGCCCATCGGATGCAGTGCGCTTTTACATCCGAAGCAGACCTCTTTTCTGTCCGATGCAGGGCACGCGTCGATTTTGGTGTCGTGAAAAATAGAGTGTCCGTGTTTTTGTATTTTCAAAACTGCTCTTAAACCGTAATGAATTAGAGGGAGTGTTCTACATGAAAAAGTAGCGTCTCGACGATATCTTTCCAACGGTGTATCGTTTGGATCAATCGGACGAGCGGTTTGTAAAAATTTCGAGAATAACGTCCGCTGCATCTCGTAGTCTGTCGCACGATTTTCAAAATTAACTAAAAACCGTAAGAAGTCTCAAAAACATTTCAACATATGAAAGTTGCGCCTCGTCCATAGCTTTCGAACGCCGTATTACACGCCTCATTTCGACAAACGGTTCAAAAACTGGAGCCAAAACAGTACGAACATTGTAAAAAGAAACGAAAAAACGGAATTCCGCGATTTAGTAAATTGAAAATTGCTCTTAAACCGTAATGAATTAGAGAAAATAATAGATATGTAAAATAAGCGCATCGAGGATACCTTACCAACGGTGTACCACTTGCTTCATTCCGACGAGCGGTTTAGAGAAAAACGCAAAAAAACGCTCGCTGCCATTATTCGCCGGTCGCACCGTTTTCAAAACTGCTCTTAAACCGTGCGGAATATCGAAAAGTGTTCAACATGGAGAAGTTGCGTCTACTCCATAGCTTTTCAACGGTATATTACACACATAATTCCGATAAACGGTTAAAAAACTAGAGCAAAAAAGGTAGCGAAAAAACAATACTTACAGTTTTTTCAAACATGAAGTTCATTGGTCTCTATGTTGCATTATGCGTGCAGTGCCCTCGTGTTATGCGTGCAGTGCGAAAGTGTTATGATAATATTATTCTCATAATGTTATGAGAATAGACCGGCTGTAAAATTGCCTTGACCAATAATACTTTTGGTGTAACTTTTCAATTGGGGCAGAAGCTTGATAATGCTTTTCCACCAGAAAGATCCAACTGGTCTGGCAGAAATGGTACCTTGGGGGTAGTAGGAATCCCAGATTAGTTGCACCCATGGAAGATTAAAGTGATGCAGAAATTTGTGGAGGTGTTTCATAAGCAAAAACTTGTTATGTGTTGTAATTTGCAGGACTTCAAGCCCTCCTTGGTCTTTGGGTTAACATACTTTGTTCCATGAAATAAGAGAAGAACCTTTGTCTTTCTTTCCATACTTTCTCCAGAAGCAATGTCTTAGGTATTTGTTGATTTGTTCCACAATGCTGGCAGGTAACATGAGAGTACACATGAAGAAAGTAGGCAGGCCGGTGAAAACTGATTTAATTAATGTGAGTTTATCACCATATGATAGTAATGTTGAGCAGCCAGCTAGTCTTCTGTCAATTCTCTTGACTATTGGTATAAAATCTTCCAGTTTGGGCTTGGATAGGCTGAGGGGAAGCCCAAAATATGTGAGGGGGAAAGAACCAATGCTACAGTCCAAGACATTTGCTAAGATCTCCATCTTGGCAGGAGTGGTGTTGATTGGAATCATAGCAGATTTTTCATAGTTCATTCTCAGTCCAGTATAAACAGAGAAGTGTAGGAGCGGGTTTTTCAGTTGTTCCACTTGAGCTGTGCAGGCTGGCATTATGATAACTGTATCATCAGCATATTGGATGACTGGAAAGTCAAGGCAGGGATGAGCTGGCAGAAGTCTATGAAGGAGTTTTTGAACCGGGCTAACCCCCTTTCCATTACTTAGAACGAAGTATTCTGGAGTTTGAAAGCAAACTAAGAACAGGGAGAGGGGGAAGAGTGAGTTCAACGCACTGCTAGGAAACCCACCACACTCGCCCGTCATAGAAAATGAGTGCTATGGGGCGAAAACCTAGCAGCACCATCAAGCTATCCTATTACAAAACAAGGTATCATAGAGATACCCCAAGTTCCAAAAACAAACACGTAAAAAGGTACTGAGAAAGTTAGAGCTAACAGAGCTCAACACACGAACTGATCACCACCATTCCAACACTGGCAGGGCACTAGCGAGCTTGTATTACTCTTCAATCCTGGTCGTCGTATCACAGGCCTTCATCAACATCTTTGTCCCATTACGAATCATCTCCGCTCCCAATCGGAGCTGCTTGCCATCGTCTTCTCCCTGTAGACCTGCCCAATACAAAAGAAAAGACACCACCGTAAAAACAATCTCGAAAGGCAATTTGATCATTTTCCCCTCAAAGGTAGCGGTGTTACGTGCCAGCCAAATGGACCACGTGACAGCGCCCAGCGCCACCATATAGAGGGACTCAAAACCAGGTAAGAAAGAATAACACCACACAAAGAATTGCCAACAGTTCCTAGGACATAAGTCTGTCCCCAGAGTTACCCCAATAGATCGCCAGACCACTCTGGCGACTGGGCAATTAAAGAACAAATGTTGCGCTGATTCATACTCCTGACAGAAAGAACAAACATGATTTCCCGGCCACTTGCGATGCTTCATCACTTTTCTGGTCAAAATAGCATCTTGAGAGAGCTGCCAAAGAAAGATCTGGATCTTCAGGGGGATCTTGGCTTTCCAGATCCATTTAAAATTACTACCACTAAGAGGTTTCTTGAGCCACTTATACATGGATTTGGTAGTATATTTACCAGATTTATTCACGCTCCAGTACACTGAATCAGCTGCACCAGATAAATGCAGCTTTCGCACCTGGGTTTTTAGATTAGATCATTGCTCTAACAAGGTCGAGTCCAATCTTCTACGGAAGAAGGTATTGCAATCTATAGAGTCTAGTTTGTCCAAAGTGCAATCTTGGTCAGTACAAACATCAAAAAGACGAGGGAATTGTTCATTGAATGGGATCAGCCCATTGATCGAATCTTTCCAAAGTCTGGCCAAATCACCCGAACCCACCAGCAGTTTCCTGCCTATCATATAAAGGTTTTTAAGCTGCAGGAGGGTCTTCCAGCATGGTGAATCTGAAAACCGGGGACCCACAGTCGCCACAGTCCTATTAGATAAGTATCTGGCTTTAACAATATCTTGCCAAATACCTTTCTGCGTGTCTAATTTCCACCACCACTTCAACATTAAACTGATGTTTTGTTTGCGTAGGTCTTTAATCCCCAGGCCCCCTTTGTCTTTAGAACGACAAATTCTACCCCACCGGACCAGGTGATATCTACGCTTCTTATTACAACCTTGCCAAAAGAATCTTCTTCTGTGTTTATCCATTTTTTCAACAAAGGTTTTATTCATCAACCACATCGACATATGATAGAGAGAGAGTTGGGTAACCACTGAATCTAACAGGGTATGCCTTCCCCCCATCGATGCAGCGTTACCCACCCAAGCATCAAACCTCAGAAGGTACTTGTCAACAATGAATTCCGAGTCTGAATTCCTAAGAGCAGTGAAACTCACCGACATACCCAAATACTTAAGTGGAAATTGACCTATGTTACAATTGAAAAGGTGAGCATATAACTTAGTAGTCTGGGCATCGCCCCCCACAGTAAGAATTTCGCTCTTATGAAAGTTAACTTTTAGGCCCGACATCATCTCAAAGAGGTACAAGAGAAGCTTGAGATTAACAGCCTTGTCCAGATCATGTTCTAGACAAATGATTGTGTCATCTGCATATTGCAAGACAGCTACCCCATTGGGGATCAGGTCAGAGGCCAACCCCACAATAAGGTTGTTATTCTGGGCATTTTTTATCATCTTAGTAAGGCACTCCACAGCCATGTTGAACAAAAAGGGGGAGTAGGGATCACCCTGACGCACCCCCTCCGCGCTCTGAAAATAAGGTCCCACACAGTTATTCAGCTTAATGCTAACTGTTCCGTTGTGGAGGATCTGTTCAACCCAGTTGCACCACTTGGTGTCAAAACCCCGAAGCTTGTGGAATTCCAAAAGGAAGTCCCAGTTAACTTTGTCGTAAGCTTTCTCGAAATCAAGCTTGAGAACCACCCCCACCCTCTTTTTAACATGAGTGTAATTCAACAGTTCATGGAGGGCCAGAACCCCATCCATAATTCTTCTACCTTTCAAGAAGGCGTTTTGATTTCGACTAATAAGAATGTCAGCATATCGAGACGCTCTCCTCTCCATAACCTTGGTAATCAGTTTGTAGGGGCAACGAAGAAGACAAATGGGACGAAACTGTTGAATGCGATCAGCTCCAGAGACTTTAGGAAGCAACGTTATGATCCCATAATTCAGGCGTTTCACATCAAGACTGCCTTTATGAAATTCCTTGAACAATCGCATGATATCGTTTTTAACTATATCACAACATCCTTGGTAGAATTCGGCAGGGATATTATCGGGTCCCGGAGCTCTGTTGATCTCCATATCAAACAAGGCATCTTTGACCTCTTTTTCAGAGAAGGGTTTTATTAAATTCGCATTATCCCTCTCCGTAAGTTTCTCATTCTCTGTCCAGGTGTCAGAGTTCATATGAAACAGATTCCCTGGAGCGGGACCAAAAAGCTCCTTATAAAAATTAGTGGCATGAGCTAGCAGATTATCAGTGCCCTCTATCTCCATCTCTCCACACTTGAGAGCGTGGATGGTATTCTTTCTTTTGCGCCCATCGGCAATTTTATGGAAATAATCCGTATTACGGTCCCCTCAGATCAGCCAGTGCTCGCGGGATTGTTGAAGCCAATAAATCTCCTCGGCTGCTAGCAGCTCATGTAATTCGAGGCCGATATCCACCTTCCTGCTATATTGTTCGGGCGTGAGTGGACCTTCCTCCTTAGCCTCTTCCAACATTTCCAGTTCCATTCTCAAATTATCTTTGTGTTTTTTAGCATGACCAAACTTATCCGATCCCAACCCCTTGAAGTAGTTTTTAATCCTTTTAAGTTTGATATTCAAGATATCAATAGGATCATAGGAAGAAACCTTTCTGCCCCAAATTTTGTCAACTAAATCAAAGAACCTATCATCTTTCCACTTACCAGATTTTAGTTCCATTTGAAGCGATGCATATCGGAATACATTTTCGAGTCCTTTGAGCTGGTGCATGAATGAATGACAATACATTAGCATCACAACTGAAGAATCCCAGAAATCTTCTTATCAAAAGATGGTGTAGTGGGACTAATGACTAACCATAGCGGTGAGGTCTTTGCGGCTCATTCCTGGGCCTAGCGAGCCGAGCACCTGGATACATCGCTCCCCGGTATTTATAACTGCTAGGTACCAATGAAAGTCTTCAATGTTAACTGGAATGAATATCTGAAAATAAGGTTTTTATTAGTTTAGGTCCCATCTATACAAACACTTGTTGTTGATTAAATTATCATAGTAATAGTGTATTAGTTTAGGCTCCATCAACCTATTTACCATCAAAGATTTCTTATGGTGCATATAGAACAAATTGAATTCAGATTTCAGTAATATAACTGGAAAAATGCATCAGGATGTAGTAGGTTCTATTACTATTCATGTACGTACATCTCAGTGTGACTTTATTTTTGTTCATATGAATTGGACTGAGCAATGAACGATCCATATGCAACTTGATGATGCATTTTTAGGTGAAGTCAGTACAATGCTCATTTGCCAAGGGTGAAGCCTTTGCGCCCCAGCCCGGCACGCCGACGTGGGTGAACTCACGTGCTCTTGTGATTCAGACTTGTTTGGATTTTTAATTTGTGTCTTGTGATTTCTTAGATCTGAACAATATCCATGGGGTTATGCTCCATGGCTCTCCTGCCCGCACCATATCCGGACGTCAAGGAAGTTTTAAGAAAAAATCAGGTCGGTGAGATGCAACAATAGGACCATATATGTTACGCCTTATGATTTAGCAATAGATTTTGAATTTAGTACTATATAGATGTCATCTACAAACACTATTGTGCAAGTCACAATCCCTATACTTTTACTTCGAAAGAATCGGTCGTGCTACAGCTCAGTTTAGGCAATTGATCTTGCTGTACATAATTCCCTCTTACACAGTTCTCATTGTTCCTATTTTCTATGTGAAATGCCAGGCACTTTACAGGGAGTACATTTCGTTGTTTATGTATATCTCTCAACAAAAAAGGTAAAGCCAATGCTTAAATTTCTGTGCTGATATTATAGTCTCCTTTTTGTATCTCTGTCAACAAGAAAGGTGAAGCCAAAGTTTAAATTATACAGTGAAGTTAGTTTCATTCTTATTGTATTTCTGTCAATAAAAAGGTGAAGCAAATGCTTAAATTTCTGTAGTGATGTTAGATGACTGCTTGTCAGTTTGGTTTGAGAAGGCAATGCGTTCTGACACGTTAATAATCATGGTAAACTAAGAGGCTTAGAAGCAGAGTTAACGAAAATGGGATTAGAAGCACCTGTAGTGCATGCTTTTACAGTATTACTGCTTCCTACATTTTACTTTTAGAACTGCTCTTTGTTTTCATAAATTCAATCAAAGCAATTGATGGATCGCATGAACAGGTTGACAAATGAGCATGCATCTGTCAGGTTAATAATCATGGTAAACTAAGAGGCTTAGAAGAAGAGTTAACGAAAATGGGATTAGAAGCACCTGTAGTGCATGCTTTTACAGTCTTACTGCTTCCTACATTTTCCTTTTAGAACTGCTCTTGATTTTCATAAATTCAATCAAAGCAATTGATGGATCACATGAACAGGTTGACAAATGAGAATGCATCTGCGGAGCAGAGGCGTTTAGATCACATGAATGATACGTCTCAAACGTATCTACTTTTCCAAACACTTTTGATATTGTTTTGACCTCATTCTTGCATGATTTGAACTAAACTAACCCGGACTGATGCTGTTTTCAGCAGAGCTGCCTGTATGGTTTTATTGTGTGCTGGAAAACAGATTTTTAGGTATCTCAGAAAAATCCACGAAAAATCACAGAAAATCCACGCACCCAAAGGAACCCGGAGCCAGAAGAGGGACCAGGGGGGCCAGGGGGGCCCAGGCGCCCTGGTGGCGCGGCCCAGCCCCTGGCCGCGCCGAGGGGTCGCCTGGGTGGGCCCCACCTCCCCTGGTGCCCTACTTTGACTCGTATTTTAGCTCGCGACGGAGAAATCCCAGATCAGAAGTTCTTTTCGCAGTTTTCGTCGCGGAGCCGCCGCCACCCTCTGTTCTTCCTCGGGAGGGCTAATCTGGAGGCTGAATTGGCCTCCGGAGAGGGGAGATCGTCGCCATCGTCATCATCATCACCACTCCATCATCCCTCCATGACTTCTCCTTACATGTGTGAGTAATCCCTTGCTGTAGGCGAAGGGGGTGATAGGGATTGGATGAGTTAGATCATGTAATAGTTTGTCAGATCGTTGGGGGCATGTTGCCTATCATCTACTATGGTGTTTATCATCTTTGCTTCAACTTGTTATTCTTAATGCTTGACACTTAGGGCCCGAGTGCCATGATTTCAGATCTGAACCATATGTGTTTGCATGAATATATTTGTGTTCTTGATCCTATCTATGAGTTGTTTGCACCTGTTACGGTTCGGAACCGGCGATCCCAAAAGTGATAGCTTGGGACACCAAAGGGGATGGTCCGTAGTTTGACGATTACATGTATCCATTGAGTTCATTGCTTTGTTCCGGTGCTCTTTGACAGGAGCACCTTAATCTCCGTAAGTTCCTTTTGGCCCCGTTTGTAGCGGGATGGTAGGACAAAAGATGTTGTGCAAGTTCTTATTGCAAGCACGCACAACTACCTACGGGATACATGCCTAATGTTTGATATTTGCCTAGATGATCATTACTTTTCCGTGTGCCGTGCCCCAAGTTAGAATCATGATATATCTCATCCATGCAGCGCCCAACCATCCATCTCCCTAGCCTACAGTGTTTTAAATCCTGCTTGTCACTAGTTGCCACTTTTTGCCATTTACCTTTACTATTTACTTTTGCTGTTTACTTTTACTATCACTATCATCACTATCATATCACTGTTACCACTTATCTTTTGTTGCAAGTAAGTATATTTCAGGTGCGATTGAATTGACAACTCAACTGTCAAAGCTTATAAATACTCTTTGGCTCCCCGTGTGTCGAATCAATAAATTGGGTTATTCTTACCCGCGAAGACTATCTCGATCCCTTACGGTTGAGGGTTATCAAGTACCGTTTTCTGGCGCCGTTGCCGGGGAGCATAGCAATATTTACAAGTCTACTTGAAGTATCACCTGCTGCACTTCATCCGCTATGGGTAAGAAAGGAGACCCCAAGGTTCCGATCTTAATATCCACTACAAGAAGAGGTACTGTTCTGAGCACTAGTGCTACACTTGATTCACCTTCTGTTATGAGTAAGTTTGCCTCACCACCACCACATGATGCTCCTACTGAATCTGTTACTATGTCCGATACTCTTGATGATGCTTCTACTACTGTTGATGATATTAGTTCACTTGGTTATGCTCTTGAGAAACAGATCGCTGCTGCTGCTAAAAAGTCTGGAATTGAAATTCCTGTTACTCGCTACCCTATTGGTGAAACTTATGATTATCCTGATTTGAGTAAACTCAAGGAGAGACTCCTTGATGATGATTACTATATGCTTGATGAAGATTTATGCAGGGAACTGACAGAGTTTTCTAGCTCTGACCCTGAAGTTATTAAGAAACTGTTTGAAAAGCACTCTTTGAAGAACAAAACCGTTCCTGATCCTGAATTTGCTACATCTCCTATATGCATTGATGATCCTGATTATGATTTCTCTGTTGATCTTTCACTTATACCTATGGTTGAAGCTGACCCCTTTTATGGCAGAGAAAATGATGATGCTATTGCACACCTAACTAAACTCGGTGAGTTGGGTGGCCTGTTTACTACAGATGAGAAGATACGATACTTTTACGTGACCAAGCTTCTTCCTTTCTCCTTAAAGGAAGGTGCTAAAGCATGGTATGATTCACTCCCATGCGGTTCCATTAAGAGTCCTCAAGACTTAGCTCACTCTTTTGTTGATAAGTACTTTCCTGCTCATATGCAACATGCTGCTTTGCAAGGAATTTATAACTTTAAACAGTTGCAGGATGAGTCCCTCCCTAAAGCTTGGGGGAGGTACCGCGGTCTGATTCGGGCTAGACCAGGACATGAAGTCCCTAAGAACGAATTAATCGATATATTCTATGCTGGTCTAACTGATGAATCCAGGTCCTATTTGGACAGTTGTGCTGGTTGTGTTTTCAGGAAAAGGACACCGAACGATGCAGAAGATTTGATGGGCAGGATTGCCAGAAATCATGAAGATTGGTCCGTCCCTGAACCACCTCCACCACCAAAGAAGAGGGGCATGTTTGTTCTAAGCCCCGAAGATATGCGAGAATCAAAGAAGTCTATTAAAGAGAAAGGTATTAAAGCTGAAGACGTGAAGAATCTACCCCCTATTGAGAAGCTGTGTGAGCCTACCACTCACCCTCCTATGCTATAGGTACACTCTCTTTTAGATTTCAACGCAAGTGACATCCCTCATGGTAAGCCTCCTGATCAATGTTTAGATGAGTTTGATAATTTTATTATAAAACAAAATCATTTTAATGAGAGGATACAAAGTCAGTTGCATGATAATTCCCTTGCTATCAAAAGTTTGCTTGATGTTCTAGGTAGAACGGTTAATGATGTTCAATGTCTTGTAAAACATTTTCATATGGTTAAAACTCAGCTTGACCAAATTTCTAATGTGCAAAAAGATTTGCTTGCTAACAATGCCAAACAAGATAATGTGCAGGCTTTCGGGATTAAGACCCGAGGAGGAACTAGCACTCAAGATCCTCTCTATCCAGAGGGGCATCCGAGGAGAATCGAGCAAGATTCTCAAATGCAGGAAGAAGGAATTGTTGGCTCTCCAAAGAAGAAGAAGAAACATAAGGAGGCTAACAATTCTAATGATCCCATTGCAGATGAAGAGCCAGCGGTTGATCCCAACAGTGTATCTATCTCCGATGCTGAGACTGAAGACGGTGCTGAACCTGGAGGTAAGGATAATGAGAAGAATGATCCGCCTGAAGTTCAAGAAGAAGAAGCACCTGACAAACGTAAGAGGTACACTAAAGAAGACTTCATCGCAAGAAAACATGGGAAGGAAAGAGAACCATGGGTACAGAAACCCATGCCCTTTCCAGGTAAGTCCATCAAATCTAAAGAAGAAGAGCATTACAATAAGTTCTGTGAATGGATTAAACCTCTTTTTCTTCAAATCCCTTTGACTGATGCTATTAAGCTACCTCCTTATTCAAAATATATGAAAGATATTGTCACTAATAAAAGAAAAGTTCCTAATGAAGTAGTATCTACTATGCTTGCTAACTACTCTTTCAGTGGCAAGATTCCTGAGAAGCTCGGTGATCCAGGTATACCCACCATTCCTTGCTCCATAAAGAATAATTATGTCAGAACTGCTTTATGTGATCTTGGAGCAGGAGTGAGTGTTATGCCTCTCTCTCTCTTTACGAGAGGCTCTGTTTAGAGAAACTAATTCCTACAGATATCTCCCTTCAGATGGCTGACAAGTCAACCGCCGTTCCAATAGGTATTTGTGAGGATGTTCCCGTAGAAGTTGCTAATTGTTTGATTCTTACTGATTTTGTTATGCTTGACATGCCCGAGGATGGAAGCATGTCCATTATTCTTGGTAGACCTTTTCTTAACACCGCAGGTGCTATTATTGATTGCAATAAAGGGAAGGTTACCTTCCATGTGAATGATAAAGAACACACGGTATATTTTTCCAAAGAAGATCGACAGGAGGCATGGCCTCAACTCTATAGAAAATATCGAGACCGTGAAGATTGGAGAATGGGATTGTCCACTACATGTGCCTCACAAATACAAAACTATCATGGTGGGGACAATGTCCATCAAAATAAAGGTTCAGTGATTACTTCGTAAGAGGTGAGACTTTTTGCTCTATATATCGCCTGTTTGTTGGTAAGACTTGATCAACCTTACTAGTAAACATGTTTTATATAGATAAAAAGTTGAGCTTGTTATGTTTTCATTTGTTTTTAGTTTTTGTTCTACTTGTTGTACCAAGTATTTATGTTTTGAAGCTTCACAATACTACTAACTGCTTCAAGTTTTCAGAGAGTTTCGCACCTTTTTGAACTTCGAAAAAATTTCAACAGTGAAGTTTTCAGAAAAATTCCAGAAAAATAAAAATAAAAATTTCCACGTCGGGAGTGACCCAGAGGGACCTGGGGCCAGCCAGGGGAACCCACCAGTGGCCCAGGCGGCCAGCTGGCGCGGCCCAGCCCCTGGCCGCGCCCACAGGGCGCCTGGGGCCCACATGGCCCTCCTCCAGGTATGTCTTCTTCCTCCCTCTCTCTTTTTCTCCAAAAACGCGAGTTCTGCACTTGTTCTTGTGTTCTTCCTGTTCTTGGAGGCGATTCTTCGATCTCTCTCTACAGCCCATCATTTGAGCTGAGATTTTGAACAAATACTCCCTGGTATGTGACTCCTCCACCCCTCCAATTGGATTTCTAATTGGTGGCTTCATTTGTGAGTATTTAGTAGTTCTTGGTGCTGTATAGATGAGCTTGCATGCATGTGTAGAAAGTTATTTTCCAAGTTTTGATGCAAGTTTATGCCTTGGGCAAGTGAGTTGAGTAGTTTGCCTTAGCTCACCTTGTTTTAATCCTCGTTTTTGTAAATTGCCAAAAATTTCAGAAATGAGATTGTTAGGAAGGGCAAAAGGGTGGCTTGAGAAGAGGAGGCCCGCACACTCCGATCGAGTTACTAGAGCCGCAGCTTCACCCTCGACTGCTAGGGTAAGCTATAATGAAGATCATGTGCCCCTGGAGTTGTTGGAAGACACAAGTCCAGCACGTGCAATGACGTTTCCATGTGATGAATTCCTTGAAGCTGCGGGAATCAAGGATGAGTTTTATAATCTTTGTGCTGATGCAGGTTTGACACGGCTCGTCACGTGCCGTGTTACCCAGTATCAAAAACTCACCTCCAGTTTCATTAACAGTTTTAGATATAATCCTGATTCAGGTGCTATTGAGTTTAAAATTTACAATGATCTTATCACCATGACTTTGGGAAGGTTTTGTGAAATAATAGGTGTGCCAAACGTTGGGAGGACGGCTAGGATGGCCACTCAGCCCTCCGAGCTGAAAACCGTCATCAACTCTCTCTGCAGCATGGGTACGAGGGATATTCATCGATCGAAGATCTCCAGCATCTTATTTCCTCACCTCAGGTATTTTGCATATTATGTTGCTAGAGGGGTGTTGGCTCGTGACAACACGAGCAACATTTCTGCTCCGGATATTGCTATCTCGGCAGCAACCCTCTCAGGGAGGTCTGATTATAATCTGGGTGCCTTAATTGCTCGACGCCTTGCTATGAACGGTAACAAGGGGGACTTATATGGTGGCATTTATGCCACACTTATCTTAGAACATCTTGGAGGCACCCCACACCCTGATGATAATCCTTTTACTTATGTAAGCTTTGATCTTGCTGCTATGAAAAGGCATAAGTTTGTTACCATGGCTTCTGAGCTGGATAATCTTGTTTATATCTTGCGTTTCAGAACTACCGCGGAACGCGAGATCCGTCTACCTGCACCTCTTTTGTTTGATTTTTCTCGCAGGAACGGATGGTCCTTTGATGTTGTCCAGTTCGATGAGTTCATGGCCCAGTATCAGTTTCATAACCCCATGAAGGGGGTTGTGCCCGACGAGGAGGAGCACGGTGAGTTACCACCTTTTCAGGGAGATACCGCCACCGAGTTTGGTGAAGGGTCTTCCTCTGCTTGGCGTACGGACCCTTCCTCGTGGGAGACTCCGAGGAGTTCGGTATACGCGCCGGCATCCTTCTACGACCCTTGGACTCACCACCATACCCCCGGAGCAGGAGGCTCCTAGGGGCAGTAGCTGCTACCAACTTAGGCCAAAAGCCTAAGCTTGGGGGAGTATGTGCCCCTCTCACTTTTCCATTGTATTATCCGTTTTATTCGCTTTGATCTTTTCGAAGTTTTTGCCCGTTCTTCTTTATTTCTCTCTCTTTGCAAAAACAACAAAAAGATTTTCTCTTTCTTTTGCTTTCATTCAAACTTTGAAATAATCCAAAAAGATTTCCTTTTTTTCTCTTTAGTTTGCTTTGTTTTCAGAGTTCAGCTCGGGTCCGTGATGGCATTTAATTATATTTCCTACGTTCGATCGTGCAAGTGACAAGCAGTACTGACGAAGATCGACTGAAGGGAGGCAACAGGGAAGACCGGTATGAACTCTTCTTGTTTCTACTTTTGTACATATGCCTGTACTTATGATCTAGAGACCAGCTTGTAGTGACATAGTGCTATGTTTACAATGCTCTTCCAGTAGTTCATGCTTTCCTTGTGGCTAGTCTCGAATAACTAGAGTATATAATGTGTTATTGAAATGATCTACATGCATTGCATTGTTCATAGTTCAGTATACTAAGGTGGTATTTCCCTTTTAGAGAATTTTTGGATTGACTTGGCACATGCTTACACATGTTTAAGACTAAAAAGTCTGCTCTGCCTTGATGATCTTTGAGTTTTAGAATAGTTATATCACTTCCATGCCCGATTCAATGTTGCTTTGTCGCTCTGCATGATTATGACCGTTATCGCTCTCTAGTTGGTCGCTTCCCAGTCTTTTGCTAACCTCCACCTGTACTAAGCGGACTGACTGCTTGTGCATCCAAAATCCCTAAAACCTGTTTTGCCATATGAGTCCACCATACCTTCCTATTCATGGTATTTACCTGCCATTCCTAACGAAGACTTTCGTGTACCATCTCGAAATTAATCAAAAGCATTTCTCTTTTTATGCCTCTATTTTAGCTCATGAGGAAGTAGTAGTTAATTCATGATCTTTTTAAGTTGGACAAGTTTCACCCCGGGATTGCATGTCTAATATGCAAACCCATAATACGAGAAGGAACTGGCATAGAGTGCGCCCGGCTCATAAAAGATAATACAAAAAACAACCCTCCTTCACGCTTTGTTCATGAGAAATCAGAAAACTTTGGCAGTGATAAACAAAGGAGATTAAGAGAATGTGATCATCCTCATGCGGGAGCCGTTCCTCGAAACTTGTCCACCTCAAGAAGTGATTGAGATATCTGCTAGCATTCGTTGACGAAATATGCACCTCTCAAAACGTTTTTACCTCTGTTTTTAAAACCAAGAGCTCTGGTACATGTTTAGTTTTTGTTTCCGATCACTGGTTTTCAACCTTGCCAACAAAAGCCACGGTTCGAGAGTCTCCACCTTCTTTCTTCAAAGCACCAACTAGGAGAGCATAATTGTCATTCTGAGTGTAATGTGCATTGTCCAAAAGTATTACATTGTCTTCTGCATGCTTGTGATATGATTTATTCCGAAATTCTTAGTTCTAGTCTCCTTTAAAACTCTGAAGGAGTTTCTGCATTTATGTTTTGCTTCACTTATGGAGGCTAGCGAGATACCACCCTAGTATGCTCAAGCTATGTGTAGTGTGATCTTGTCTTGATTTTCAGTAGTACATTATTTACTTTTAGGAATTTGTGATTGGTCACTTGAAAGAAGGATTGCTCTGTGCATTGTCCTCATAGTACTGTTTCAATACTTGCTAGACTCTTTTCGTAGTACATGCTTATATACATCTAATGAAGCAAAAGAGTTTGTCAAAGTTTTCTTTGTCGCGTCCAGTTCGTTGAACTGAATTGCTTGAGGACAAGCAATATGCTAAGCTTGGGGGAGTTGATACGTCTCAAACGTATCTACTTTTCCAAACACTTTTGATATTGTTTTGATCTCATTCTTGCATGATTTGAACTAAACTAACCCGGACTGACGCTGTTTTCAGCAGAGCTGTCTGTATGGTTTTATTGTGTGCAGGAAAACGGATTTTTAGGTATCTCAGAAAAATCCACGAAAAATCACAGAAAATCCACGCACCCGAAGGAACCCGGAGCCAGAAGAGGGACCAGGGGGGCCAGGGGGCCCCAGGCGCCCTGGTGGCGCGGCCCAGCCCCTGGCCGCGCCGGGGGGTCGCCTGGGTGGGCCCCGCCTCCCCTGGTGCCCTACTTTGACTCGTATTTTAGCTCGCGACGGAGAAATCCCAGATCAGAAGTTCTTTTCGCAGTTTTCGTCGCGGAGCCGCAGCCACCCTCTGTTCTTCTTCGGGAGGGCTAATCTGGAGGCTGAATTGGCCTCTGGAGAGGGGAGATCGTCGCCATCGTCATCATCATCACCACTCCATCATCCCTCCATGACTTCTCCTTCCATGTGTGAGTAATCCCCTGCTGTAGGCGAAGGGGGTGGTAGGGATTGGATGAGTTAGATCATGTAATAGGTTGTCAGATCGTTGGGGGAATGTTGCCTATCATCTACTATGGTGTTTATCATCTTTGCTTCAACTTGTTATTCTTAATGCTTGACACTTAGGGCCCGAGTGCCATGATTTCAGATCTGAACCATATGTGTTTGCATGAATATATTTGTGTTCTTGATCCTATCTATGAGTTGTTTGCACCTGTTACGGTTCGGAACCGGCGATCCCAAAAGTGACAGCTTGGGACACCAAAGGGGATGGTCCGTAGTTTGAGGATTACATGTATCCATTGAGTTCATTGCTTTGTTCCGGTGCTCTTTGACAGGAGCACCTTAATCTCCATAAGTTCCTTTTGGCCCCGTTTGTAGCGGGATGGTAGGACAAAAGATGTTGTGCAAGTTCTTATTGCAAGCACGCACAACTACCTACGGGATACATGCCTAATGTTTGATATTTTCCTAGATGATCATTACTTTTCCGTGTGCCGTGCCCCAAGTTAGAATCATGATATATCTCATCCATGCAGCGCCCAACCATTCATCTCCCTAGCCTACAGTGTTTTAAATCCTGCTTGTCACTAGTTGCTACTTTTTGCCATTTACCTTTACTATTTACTTTTGCTATTTACTTTTACTATCACTATCATCACTATCATATCACTGTTACCACTTATCTTTTGTTGCAAGTAAGTATATTTCAGGTGCGGTTGAATTGACAACTCAACTGTCAAAGCTTATAAATACTCTTTGGCTCCCCATGTGTCGAATCAATAAATTGGGTTATTCTTACCCGCGAAGACTATCTCGATCCCTTACGGTTGAGGGTTATCAATGAATATGTTGACAAATGAGCATGCATCTGCGGAGCAGAGGCATCTTTGTAGCCTAACGATGTCTCGGCGGCAGCGGCGTGGAAAAGCCTTTACGAACTTCAGATCGACGAAGAGCATGCACCTGTGCCGGGCGAAGAGCTCGTCGTCGCAGCCAAGCGTCACTGGGCGGCTGCACCTGTGTTGGGGAAGATCTCATTGTCGCGGCCGTCGTCGGGTGACTCGCCGAGCTCGTCGTCGTGGCCTTTGACGGGTACCTCGGCGGCTGTGCAGGGGGCAGCGAGGGCACATGCAAGCTGGATTGATTCTCTGGATATATTCCCGCTAAGTCAGCATATTTCTTTCCGTATATGACTCTCCGTGTAAATTAGATGTGGGATGTTTCCTTTTTTCTTTCACAGATGTTTCCCTCGTGCGGGGCGCTGGCAGAGTTTTCGTCCGCCCTGTAAAACTGCTAAACGCACTTGGGTTGTGGGGTGCTATGATCTGACGGCCAGATATAATTAAGCGCTTTGATCGTGAGGCTCTAATTGACCGGGAATGTTATGTGTAGATTAAGCAGGGTGCGTTTAGCGTTGAATACGTTCTCTTGTTTAATAGTAGGGTAGAAAAATCAGGTGCAATAATGTCCCAACAGAGCTTGACGAAATCTGTGTTGAAACGATCGGGCCCAGGTGCTTTATCTGAGGGGAGCTCTTTTATCACAGCATCAATTTCTTCTTTGGAGAAAGGTTCTTCCAAGCTGGACATATTAGGAAATTTGTGAATCATACCATTAAGGTTGAGCATGTTGAAAGTTGGGATGGAGGTACACAGTCTGTCTTTGAAAGCATTGAGCAGGATATTTGCCTTGGAGCTATGATATCTGTGTATATTGCCAGCCCCGCATTATGCTGGTTCAATGTACAGCTCAGGCGTGTCTCTCGTTGTATAAGTAGCTGTTAAGTTAGTCGGGAGTTTTCATCTTAGTATCAACTTTTACGTGAACCAACCTATGATTGGATGGTTAGAGGGATAGTGGTATCCCCAGCCCACCAAGTTTCAATTCCTGGTGCTCGCATTATTCCTGGACTTATTTCAGGATTTCCGACGATGCGCTTTCTATGGGAGGAGATGTTCCCATTGATGGCAAGACGCCTACGGTGACTTCGTAAATCTCAAGATGAATGTGCTCATATGGGTAGGGTGTGCGTGTGTGCATTCATAGGGGTGCGGATATGCGCGTATGTATGAGCGCTTGCGTTTGTACTGTGTTCAAAAATTAGCTTTTATTGTGTGCATGCGTTAATTTGTCAGTGTCCATTCCTTTTTATATGTAGGCTCATAATCAGCTGAGAGATTTGTCACTAAATTGTCTCTGTGAGGGGCTTATAATCAGAAATTTTTCTAAAGAGCTTTGGTGCATGCGTATTTTCCATCCAATATTTAGTTTTTCGAGAAAAAAAAGGGATTGAAATCACATATTTTTTTGTTTGAAATTCTTTTTGATCCATGTGTCACTTCACATTTTTTTATCCGCGATCCTAGTTGGTTCTTTTCAGTTTCCGCAAAATGACACAATCTACTGTATTTTTCTATGTTGCTTTTGCAAGGTTTTATAGGGCTTACATTTTGCACGTTCCACGAGGTAGGGGTCAAAACTTTGGGCCTTCCACTTGACGCAGCCCTTACCTGAAAACAGATAAATCCTGAGCGAGGTGATTAACACAACACAGTAAAGGCCAGGATCATGGTGGCAAAAGAGAGCTCAATCGGGCAAACTATTATCGCCAAATGCATATTTTTATTAACACAAGACAGTAAGGACCCAACAGTGTGTTTGCTCAGTTATCCTCTAAAACTTAAGTACTCCGTCCATGCATTTGTAACCAGATGATGTTTCAGATATTTGATATTGTATCCTATTTTGTATCTTTGGCTGTTGCTTCTTGTACTGCATCATCATCATCTGGATATATTGTCATAAATCAATACAATGCTTCCATCTCACGAGAAAGAGACCACTTGTTTCTGTTTGTAATAGGTTATGCAATTTTGTACCATGATGATACAGATTTGGTTCTTGTGTGACTTGATAAACCCGGAAGAGCAGTGTATTTGGTTGATTCAGTGGAAAATTGGAAGCTAGAAGGTCAGAATCTCCTTGAGCAGCTGTCGGAGAAGACAAACAAGCTGGCAGTGCACCTGCTTTTCTTACTGATGTTTTTTCCTTTTACTGACAAACTATGTGTTGTGCCTCACAGTCACAGGAAGCGGCAGCCGTGTACGCCAGCAGCTCAAACAGCTGGGGCAGGAAACACTCCATGGCCTGACTTAGTAGATTGGTTCAGACTGAGACCGATGAGATTTGTAGAGCCAATCTCGGCAAGATCCGTTCAAAATATTCAGGAACACAACCAAAGCTTAGCACCCCGTATCGCCCGCATACATTCAAACAGATGGGCAAACGGGTATGTTGACCAGTGCCTCGATAAAAACAGAGGTGCTCCGTTCGCTCTTTTTCTTTTCTATGCAGGGGACTCGTGGGCTTTCGGTCATGGAGTTTCGGTACAACTCAAGTTTCCACTATCTGTCTTGCTCTGCTTCTCCTGGCCCTGACTTTTTCTCTAAATTTGTATCATATATCTTTATCCAAAATAGTGTAAATTGTGACCCTAGCTAACATGGGGCTGTTTCTTTTCAAACTGAAAAATAAATCTCATCCGAATTTACATTTTGACTTTGCATTAGCATCAAACAGTGATACTGGCCAAAAAACAAGAATGCATGGTTTTGCTTTGCCTAGTTTCCACTTAAATATCATAATATGTATAAAGAAAATCAAACTTATGGACCAACCCAGAACAAAGAGAAACATAAAGCATAGAGCTACAACATCTAGATAAGAAACATTTAGCTGAGGATTTAAAACAATGCACAAGTGTCGCAAACAAACTTACAATCTCCATCACCATTACGCATATGGAAGTTACAGTACAACAAATTATTACAACAATCAGTCGATTGCTGACAAATCACACCACAGAGAGTGCACGCATCAACACGAGCTTGCTAGGGGCTCATGTTGCGCAAGATGAATGCACCTCTCATTTATTTCTCTCTTGCTCAGAGCATGTACCATCATCTCTCCAACCAGATGATAAATACTTGCTTTGATGCATGCATATATTGGTTGATCCAGCAAAGCTGGCCAAACCAACCCAAACCAAACTGTAAGACGCATCATCACGTCGACAATGCAGATCGATGCAGGAGCAGAGCCAAACCATGGCAATGCGGATGCAGAGCACACACAACCCAATCAAGCAACATCAATTTGGGTAGGGAAAATACACACAGCCATATATCGGAGAAATCTTCAACTTTTGTAGGCTGACATGCATGTATCGTCGAACCAAGCTGAAGATCAACTCAGGAAGAGATGGATTACCTACAATGCAGCATAATAAATCTCTAATGCGATGATTGACCAACTATTTAAACTAGATGATTCCCCGCGCGTTGCGGCGGGAACATGCATATAAATTGTTGAAAATAAAGTAGTTTGCAATATTGAATCGTTGAAGTTTGGAACATACTTATTTCAAGGAAGATTTAATGAGTTCAATTGTATGTATCTTTTTAAGAGATGAACCTGACTATTATCTACAGAGATAGATATTGCATCAAAACAATACAATGATGGGCGCCAAACAAAAAGTAGTTGGTCAACAGTGAAAAAAGTGTGATCAGGACTGATAATGTGTTACTCAAAAAGCCTGCCATGAAAAAAATGATGTGCTAAACGATCTTATACAAATCAAGCACTCGTAGTAAAACATTTTTTCGATAAGAAACAATTGTAGCTCTTACTTCCATTTATTTTTTTGGATTTTTATTAGTTTATTGAAAAATCTTCTTAGATGAGAGAAGGAGCAATGCGTCTTTTGATCTTCATCGCCACATTCAATTAATGATCTTCATCACCAAAATTAGTTAATGCCTGATACACACATGATTAAGAACACAATGAAAATTTTATTAGCCACTTAAGAGTCGTTGCTAAGATCATCACACCACTAATCACCAGCTGAAAATTCCAAAAGGTAACTGAGAGAGAACTAAAGACCTACTATGTTAAAGTGCTGATTAGAACTGATAAAACTTCTGCCGCAAAAGAAAAAACTGATAAAACTTCAACATACCTGTTGCCTCTGAAATCTTGATAAACATGTTCAAATTTGATTTGTTGCCTTTTGAATCTGAATAAACTTGTTTCAATTTTGTCGCACAGGCCCCGGATGAAACGTCCAAGAAGAAATGCATGCAGCTGCTGCACAGAGAAGGAAAATGTAATCAAGTAGGGGGATATGGCGTGAAATAATTAAATACAACATGAACCTAGTCTTGAGTTTATATGCGGACTTCTCACTGGTTGGTTCCTACTGTCCGGGAACAGCAACATCAATCATCATGTCTGAACATCTGTAAGAATGAACCTAGAATTAAACCAATCAATCACGATGCATTCCAAGCAAACAACAGAGCAATCAAAAAAGTTTGTCTACTGTGTTCATAGCCAAGCATAATTGCCACATCAAATCAATAGCCATACAAAACATGCCATCTATGATACCGAAGCCCAATTGATATGGAAAGCTGGAGAGCATATAAGAATTTGAAGCAAGATATGATGCTCAGGATGATGTGACATTCCTATTTTGACCTCGATCAGGTGTCCGCTGAAGTGCATGGGGAGAGCAATTACCTTAGGGGCGGTTGCTTAAGAACTATTAGCGGACATCGAGTACAGCTGTACAGGTGACTGATTTGGAACGAACTGATGCAATGGTATGATCAGTATGGTAGATTCCCACGGGTAGAGGTGGAGATGGGAATATAAATAAGGTGAGACACAACACAACCTTAATGAAAATTCATCAGTTTTTTAGGCCTGTGCCAATGCATTGTATCTAAGCACGTTATCATAGAAGCATTAAAAGTTTAAGAAACAAGTAGTACAATGCATTTGTCTTTTATGTGTTGTATCTTAATTAATGATTTAGTCCTCATGCATGCATGTGATTGGGCTAAACACTTTTTTTGTCTATGGCCACGTGCAAGTGTTGTAGCTTAGCTAAGCTACAACCTCACTCTCTTTCTTCATTAAATAGTACACATAAACAAAATGCCTATGAAACCGCGCTAAGAAACTAGCATTGGCACAGGCCTAATGGAGATTGTGGGGAGAGAAAGTGGGGCGTCGTACAGGAGGTTGGAAGAGGAAGCGTCAAGCATCAATTACTCGTATCTTCTGTTTTTTGTTTTGAGGAGAAGCATGTCGTTCGGTGGTTGTATATTGGGCGGCTGGCAGCGGAGAAGATAAACAGTAGTTTGGGTCGGGTGGAACAGTGGGCTGCATATAAGAGCTAAAGCAATGGGCTGTGCTGGTGTGATGCAGAAAAAAGAGTGAAGAGTTAGCCCATAGGAAAGTGAAAACTGCCGAAGAAAAACCAGTGAAGAGGAGCACAGAACTTTGACGATGATGCATAATTAGTGTGTTGTTGTTCTGACAGAGGCGCTTGGCAACCTCAACGATGGGTGGTGCGGACTGGAGCTGGACTGTGTCACCATAGTTCATTCGGCAGGCACAACACGAACAGCTTGTTACCTTCAGAAAGGTCTTGAACTGAGAGCGAGGGAAGCAATAATGACTGCCTTGAGAGCCCCGAAGACATCTGTTCCCACCAGAGCGACGCCAGGAGCTCCCAAGGAGCGCAGGAGCCGACCAAGCAGAGGAGACCGAGAGGAGCGGGTTCTTGCCGTCCGCGGCGTTTGTGGCGACCGTGATGCTGGTGGCGTAAGCGGAGACACGTCGACAGAGACACGGTGCTCGTCGATAGGGACCGCAGCCCACCAGCCAACGGCAACAGGCAACCTCCGCTGTTGTGATGTTGACATCCTAGCCTCGCCTCCGGCTGCCACGGACGTGGTTCAATAAGATCATCTGAAGCCACGACGGAGCATCTCCGGCCGTCCCAGCAGCCGGATTGTGGGGAATCAGCAGATTTGATCTGCCGCATTAAGCGCCCTGGCATCCGCGTCAATCTTAGCCTACTGCCCCCATCCCCGTGGGTGACGCCGGTCTCATGGCCTGCTGCCGAATTGGAATCGCGCCGGGGTAAGATTTCTATTGGAAGGAGAGTTGTGTTACGACTTGGGAGGGGCCATCGAGGGAGAGGGGGTCTGCTCGGTAGGCTGGTCAAGCCATAACGGACGCTGATGTGGCAGGGCAGCTACGGTGGTTGTCCCCATCTGTCAGCCAGTAATCGAATGCTGATATGGCACGTGTGCTGATGTGGATAGGCTGCATGTTAAGAGAAATATGATAGTGGGGATGAACTATTTAGGTATTACAGATTACTGGTACTAGACTAGTGCTGGGAGGATGGTGACCAAACTAAGCTAACTAGCACACTAAGTTAATTATTAATGAGTAGAAAGATGGAGCCAAATATATATCTCACCTGAGTACGGTGCCTCTTGGCAGTTGGGCCTTCTTGTAGTACCTCGAGTGGGTCGTCTTGTAGAGTGAAGGGTGGTGGTTGGCATCACCCTCGTCCCACTCCAAGCTGTCCCACCAGTCCTTCTCGCAGTCCACCATGGGGCATTGCATGGCAACGGCAGGCAGGCGCCGGAGGCTCCAGCAGCCCCTTGTCTTGATAGTCTTGAGTTTTGGCATTAACATCTTACTTCCACAGATGCGCTGCAGCCTGGGGACATCATGCAGGTAGATGTGCTTCAGCTCAGGGAAATTTAGAATTGCTTGCTTATCTTGGCGCTCAGGGTCCAAAGGGAAGATCTCCATGAGATCGCCACAACACACGATCGCGATGGTCTCTAGGTTCCACAAGGTAGTCACATGTGAGGATAAAGGGAGCACATATATGAGCCTCGGGCAATAGTCTAGGTGCAGGAATTTTAGGCGTTGAAAGGATTCTCTATCGGGTAGGCATATTGTACTCTAGTTCCAGATGTAGCGTGCCTTCAGGAGCTGGGATGCCCGTAACGTGGTCAACCAAGAAAAGCATGTGACCACACGGCCGTCATCATCACTATCATCATCATCACTATCATCCTTTTTTATGAGAATAGAAAAGACAGAGCTTAGCTTGGGGCACCTCTCAACTTGGCACTGTTCAAGGCGTGTCCAAGTTGAATATCGTGGAGCTAGGATGTTCGTGATGGACAAGCTATCATGCACATGCAATATCCTAGCATAGTCACATATATCAGGGACGATTAAAGCCGAACCAATCCTGCTACTGTTGCCCTGCTGCTGCCATAATCCACTCTTCATCTCCTCTCCATCTTGTATGTGGACGTACCAGCCCTTAAATACATCAACAATAAGAGTACATGGAGACGACATCCACTTGATTGCACCTTCATTAGCTGCAAAGGCCTGCAGGTGGTCCTGTAAGATGACATCTCTTGCATACAAATAATGACCAGGTTGTCTAGTTCCTTGGACACATTCACTGTCACCAACAGCAGCACTACTTGCAGAAGATGAAGCCATCTCCATACATCCACCCCTGGAGTAGAAATATTCTTTGAAGGGCACTAGCGACCTAAGGAGCCTTGCATCCCTTACAGAGATGTCCCAATCAAAGGATGGTCTCCTTAGTCTTCTCGCAGGAACTGCAGCAATACAAGATGATCTCCTTAGTCTTCTCGCAGTAACTGCAGCAATACGGGATGATCTCCATGGTCTTCTCGCAGCAATAGTCTCCTTAGTCTTCTCTTCCCAATTAGCTTGGGAAGATGATGCTGATCGGATGGTGTCAATGTGCAACACCTCCAACCTCAACCTCTCTGCATCTCTTGGTGGCGGCAATTGTATTGCTCGCAGCTTCTCGCAGCCCAACAGTATGAGCCGCTTGAGGTTCAGTGCTACAACTTTTCTGAGGTCGACGGTCTTCACTATTGTGCCTGAGAGGTCTAGCTCCTGGAGGTTTTCCATCACGCCCCTTAGCAGCACACTCTTCAATTTGGGGAGGCCTCGGAAGGAGATACTTGATATCTTAGGAATAGCAGCATCAGTGATGATGAAACTAAATGACTCCAGAAATGGGGGCAGAACATCGGGAACAACTTGTTCCAATCCAACACAGTTCTCAAGGATGACTGTCTTAAGGTGGCTGGCTCTGGACATGTTAAGG
Organism: Secale cereale; assembly: GCA_902687465.1. NCBI lineage: Eukaryota > Viridiplantae > Streptophyta > Magnoliopsida > Poales > Poaceae > Secale > Secale cereale. The sequence continues at coordinate 823,726,705 of LR738712.1, read as the reverse complement.
ATTGGCCGTTGCATGGCTCTTTCTGTAACAGAGTCCGAGCTTGACAAGGCTAGCTTTACTGCCACATAGATCAACTATCCTCCAATCCTTGATTCCCTCCACATTTAGTTCCCCGAGTTCATCCATCAAAGACATAATCTTTTTTGAGTACCAGTCCGTATACCTCAGGTCCAACACCCACAGCTTCTGGAAACATGAACCATTTTGGTTGTTGCTTTCATGCTCGTCATCTCTCACATCTGTGCAATGGTCCAGTAGGAGGAATCTTAGGTGGCTGCAACAGAGGAAGGGGGGAGATGTAAACCTGAAGGTGCACCAAGACAGATGTAACACATGAAGCCTATTGTTGTTTGGGAACATGACAGCTGGTAATTGTTGGGGAACGTAGTATTATAAAATTTTCCTACGATCACGCAAGATCTATCTACCAGATGCATAGCAACGAGAGGGAAGAGTGTGTCTACGTACCCTCGTAGACTGGAAGCGGAAGCGTCAAGTGACGCGGTTGATGTAGTCGAACTTCTTCGCGATCCAACCGATCAAGCACCGAACGTACGGCACCTCCGCGTTCAGCACACGTTCGGCTTGATGATGTCCCACGAGCTCTTGATTCAGTTGAGCTTCACGGGAGAGTTTCGTCAGCACGACGGCGTGGTGACGGATATGATGTATCTACCGGCGCAGGGCTTCGCCTAAGCACTGCGACGGTATGACCGAGGTGTGTTTCTGTGGAGGGGGGCACCGCACACGGCTAGAACAATTCAACTTGTGTGTCTTTGGGTGCCCCCCTGCCCCCGTATAAAAAGGAGCAAGGGGGGAGGCCGGCCGGCCCTCCTATGGTGCGGCTAGGGCTGCAATCCTACTAGGAATAGGATTGCAATCCTATTGCTAGTAGGAATCTACCAAAGAAGGAAAAGGGGGGAAGGAAAGAGAGGGAGAGGAAGAGGGAAAGAGGGGCTGCGCCCCCTTCCCCTAGTCTTATTCGGACTCCTCCTAGGGAGGGGGCGCGCCACCTCCTGGCTGCTGCCCTCTCTCTCCCCTATGGCCCACCAGGGCTCATCATTCCCCCGGGGGGTTTCGGTAACCCTCCCGGCACTCCGGTAAATTCCGAAACTTTCCAGAACACTTCCGGTGTCCGAATATAGTCGTCCAATATATCAATCTTTATGTCTCGGACATTCCGAGACTCCTCGTCATGTCCGTGATCTCATCCGGGACTCCGAACTACCTTCGGTACATCAAAACTCATAAACTCATAATACCGATCGTCATCAAACGTTAAGCGTGCGGACCCTACGGGTTCGAGAACTATGTAGACATGACCGAGACTCATCTCCGGTCAATAACCAATAGCGTAACCTGGATGCTCATATTGGCTCCTACATATTCTACGAAGATCTTTATCGGTCAAACTGCATAACAACATACGTTGTTCCTTTTGTCATCGGTATGTTACTTGCCCGAGATTCGATCGTCGGTATCTCTATACCTAGTTCAATCTCGTTACTGGCAAGTCTCTTTACTCATTCTGTAATACATCATCTCGTGACTAACTCATTAGTCATTTGCTTGCAAGGCTTATTATGATGTGCATTACCGAGAGGGCCCCAAAAGATACCTCTCTGACACTCGGAGTGACAAATCCTAGTCTTGATCTATGCCAACACCACGAATACTTTCGGAGACACCTATAGAGCATCTTTATGATCACCCAGTTACGTTGTGACGTTTGATAGCACACAAGGTGTTCCTACGGTATTCGGGAGTTGCATAATCTCATAGTCATAGGAACATGTATAAGTCATGGAGAAAGCAATAGCAGTAAAACTAAACGATCATAGTGCTATGCTAACGGATGGGTCTAGTCCATCACATCATTCTCCTAATGATGTGATCCCATTGATCAAATGACAACTCATGTCTATGGCTAGGAAACATAGCCATCTTTAATCAATTAGCTAGTCTAGTAGAGGCATGCTAGGGACATACTATTTTGTCTATGTATTCACACATGTATCAAGTTTCCGGTTAATACAATTCTAGCATGAATAAAAGACATTTATCATGATATATAAGGAAATACAAATAACATCTTTATTATTGCCTCTAGGGCATATTTCCTTCAGTCTCCCACTTGAACTAGAGTCAATAATCTAGATTACAAAGTGATGATCCTCACACCCATGGAGTCCTGGTGCTGATCATGTTTTGCCCGTGGAAGAGGCTTAGTCAACGGGTCTGCAACATTCAGATCCGTATGTATTTTGCAAATCTCTATGTCTCCCTCCTTGGCTAGATCGCGGATGGAATTGAAGCGTCTTTTGATGTGCTTTGTTCTCTTGTGAAACCTGGATTCCTTCGCCAAGGCTATTTCTCCAGTGTTGTCACAAAAGATTTTCATTGGACCCGATGCACTAGGTATTACACCTAGATCGGATATGAACTCCTTCATCCAGACTCCTTCATTTGCAGCTTCCGAAGCAGCTATGTATTCCGCTGCACACGTAGATCCCGCCACGACGCTCTGCTTGGAACTGCACCAACTGACAGCTCCACCGTTCAATAAAAATACATATCCGGTTTGTGACTTAGAGTCATCCGGATCAGTGTCAAAGCTAGAATCGACGTAAGCATTTACGACGAGCTCTTTGTCACCTCCATATACGAGAAACATATCCTTTGTCCTTTTCAGGTATTTCAGGATGTTCTTGACCGCTGTCCAGTGATCCACTCCTGGATTACTTTGGTACCTCCCTGCTAGACTTATAGCAAGGCACACATCAGGTCTGGTACACAACATTGCATACATGATAGATCCTATGGCTGAGGCATAGGGAATGACTTTCATTTTCTCTCTATCTTCTGCAGTGGTCGGGCATTGAGTCTTACTCAACTTCATACCTTGTAATACAGGCAAGAACCCTTTCTTTGACTGATCCATTTTGAACTTCTTCAAAACTTTATCAAGGTATGTGCTTTGTGAAAGTCCAATTAAGCGTCTTGATCTATCTCTATAGATCTTGATGCCTAATATATAAGCAGCTTCACCGAGGTCTTTCATTGAAAAACTCTTATTCAAGTATCCTTTTATGCTATCCAGAAATTCTATATCATTTCCAATCAATAATATGTCATCCACATATAATATTAGAAATGCTACAGAGCTCCCACTCACTTTCTTGTAAATACAGGCTTCTCCAAAAGTCTGTATAAAACCATATGCTTTGATCACCTCATCAAAGCGTATATTCCAACTCCGAGATGCTTGCACCAGTCCATAGATGGATCGCTGGAGCTTGCATACTTTGTTAGCACCTTTTGGATCGACAAAACCTTCTGGTTGCATCATATACAACTCTTCTTTGAGATATCCATTCAGGAATGCAGTTTTGACATCCATTTGCCAGATTTCATAATCATAAAATGCGGCAATTGCTAACATGATTCGGACAGACTTTAGCATTGCTACAGGTGAGAAAGTCTCATCGTAGTCAACTCCTTGAACTTGTCGAAACCCTTTCGCAACAAGTCGTGCTTTGTAAACAGTAACATTACCGTCTGCGTCGGTCTTCCTCTTGAAGATCCATTTATTTTTGATGGCCTTCCGATCATCGCGCAAGTCAACCAAAGTCCACACTTTGTTCTCATACATGGATCCCATCTCAGATTTCATGGCCTCAAGCCATTTTGCGGAATCTGGGCTCATCATAGCTTCCTCATAGTTCGTAGGTTCATCATGGTCTAGTAACATGACTTCCAGAACTGGGTTGTCGTACCACTCTGGTGCGGAACGTACTCTGGTTGATCTACGACGTTCAGCAGAAACTTGATCCGAAGTTTCATGATCATCATCATTAACTTCCTAACTGATTGGTGTAGGAATCACTGGAACAATTTTCTGTGATGTACTACTTTCCAATTCGGGAGAAGGTACAATTACCTCATCAAGTTCTACTTTCCTCCCACTCACTTCTTTCGAGAGAAACTCCATCTCTAGAAAGGATCCATTCTTAGCAACGAATATCTTGCCTTCGGATCTGTGATAGAAGGTGTACCCAACAGTCTCTTTTGGGTATCCTATGAAGACACATTTCTCCGACTTGGGTTCGAGCTTATCAGGTTGAAGCTTTTTCACATAAGCATCGCAGCCCCAAACTTTAAGAAACGACAACTTTGGTTTCTTACCAAACCACAGTTCATAAGGTGTCGTATCAACGGATTTAGATGGTGCCCTATTTAACGTGAATGCAGCTGTCTCTAAAGCATAACCCCAAAACGGTAGTGGTAAATCGGTAAGAGACATCATAGAACGCACCATATCCAATAAAGTATGGTTACGATGTTCGGACACACCATTACGTTGTGGTGTTCCGGGTGGCGTGAGTTGTGAAACTATTCCACATTGTTTCAAATGAAGACCAAACTCGTAACTCAAATATTCTCCTCCACGATCAGATCGTAGAAACTTTATTTTCTTGTTACGATGATTCTCTACTTCACTCTGAAATTCTTTGAACTTTTCAAATGTTTCAGACTTGTGCTTCATTAAGTAGATATACCCATATCTGCTCAAATCATCAGTGAAGGTCAGAAAATAACGATACCCGCCGCGAGCTTCAACACTCATTGGCCCACATACATCAGTATGTATGATTTCCAACAAATCTGTTGCTCGCTCCATAGTTCCGGAGAACGGAGTTTTAGTCATCTTGCCCATGAGGCATGGTTCGCAAGCACCAAGTGATTCATAATCAAGTGATTCCAAAAGTCCATCACTATGGAGTTTCTTCATGCGCTTTACACCAATATGACCCAAACGGCAGTGCCACAAATAAGTTGCACTATCATTATTAACCTTGCATCTTTTGGTTTCAATATTATGAATATGTGTATCACTATAATCGAGATCCAATAAGAATAGACCACTCTTCAAGGGTGCATGACCATAAAAGATATTATTCATAAAAATAGAACAACCATTATTCTCTGATTTAAATGAATAACCGTCTCGCAACAAACAAGATCCAGATATAATGTTCATGCTCAACGCTGGCACCAAATAACAATTATTTAGGTCTAAAACTAATCCCGAAGGTAGATGTAGAGGTAGCGTGCCGACGGCGATCACATCGACTTTGGAACCATTTCCCACGCGCATCATCACCTCGTCCTTAGCCAATCTTCGTTTAATCCGTAGTCCCTGTTTTGAGTTACAAGTATTAGCAACCGAACCGGTATCAAATACCCAGGTACTACTACGAGCATTAGTAAGGTACACATCAATAACATGTATATCACATATACCTTTGTTCACCTTGCCATCCTTCTTATCCGCCAAATACTTGGGGCAGTTCCGCTTCCAGTGTCCAGTCCCCTTGCAGTAGAAGCACTCAGTTTCAGGCTTGGCTCTAGACTTGGGTTTCTTCGTGGGAGTAGCAACTATCTTGCTATTCTTCTTGAAGTTCCCCTTCTTTCCCTTGCCCTTTTTCTTGAAACTAGTGGTTTTGTTAACCATCAAAACTTGATGCTCCTTTTTGATTTCTACATCCGCAGCCTTGAGCATAGCGAAGAGCTCGGGAATTGTCTTTTGCATCCCTTGCATATTATAGTTCATCATGAAGCCTTTATAGCTTGGTGGCAGTGATTGAAGAACTCTATCAATAACACTATCTTCATCAACTTTGCAACCAAGTTGAGTCATATGATTGTAGTACCCAGACATTCTGAGCAAGTGTTCACTGATAGAACTATTCTCCTCCATCTTGCAGCTGTAGAACTTATTGGAAATCTCATATTTCTCAATCCGGGCATTTGCTTGAAATATTAACTTCAACTCCTGGAACATCTCATATGGTCCATGACGTTCAAAACGTCGTTGAAGTCCCGGTTGTAAGTCGTAAATCATGGCACACTGAACTATCGTGTAGTCATCATACCACGACTGCCAGACGTTCAAAGCATCTACATTAGCGGGAGGGGGCTTGTCACCTAGCGGTGCTTCAAGGACATAATTCTTCTGTGCAGCAATGAGGATAATCCTCAAGTTACGGACCCAGTCCGTGTAATTGCTACCATCATCTTTCAACTTAGCTTTCTCTAGGAATGCATTAAAATTCAAAGGAACGGTAGCACGGGCCATTGATCTACAACAACATAGATATGCAAAAACTATCAGGACTAAGTTCATGATAAATTAAAGTTCAATTTAATCATATTAATTAAAGAACTCCCACTTAGATAGACATCCCTTCGGTCATCTAAATGATCACGTGATCCAAATCAACTAAACCATGTCCGATCATCACGTGAGATGGAGTAGTTTCAATGGTGAACATCTTATGTTGATCATATCTACTATATGATTCACGCTCGACCTTTCGGTCTCCAGAGTTCCGAGGCCATATCTGCATATGCTAGGCTCGTCAAGTTTAACCCGAGTATTCTGCGTGTGCAAAACTGGCTTACACCCGTTGTATTTGAACGTACAGCTTATCACACCAGATCATCACGTGGTGTCTCAGCACGACGAACTTTCGCAACGGTGCATACTCAGGGAGAACACTTATACCTTGAAATTTAGTAAGGGATCATCTTATAATGCTACCGTCGTTCTAAGCAAAATGAGAAGCATAATAAGATAAACATCACATGCAATCAAAATATGTGACATGATATGGCCATCATCATCTTGTGCTTTTGATCTCCATCTCCAAAGCACCGTCATGATCACCTTCGTCACCAAGGCGACACCTTGATCTCCATCGTAGCATCGTTGTCGTCTCGCCAACTATTGCTTCTACGACTATCGCTACCGCTTAGTGATAAAGTAAAGCAATTACATGGCGATTGCATTTCATACAATAAAGCGACAACCATATTGCTCCTGCCAGTTGCCGATAACATTACAAAACATGATCATCTCATACAAAACCGCATAACTCATCATGTCTTGACCATATCACATCACAACATGCCCTGCAAAAACAAGTTAGACGTCCTCTACTTTGTTGTTGCAAGTTTTACGTGGCTGCTACGGGCTTAGCAAGAACCGTTCTTACCTACGCATACAAAAACCACAACGATGTTTCATCAAGTATGTGCTGTTTTAACCTTCACAAGGACAGGGCGTAGCCACACTTGATTCAGCTAAAGTGAGAGAGACAGACACCCGCCAGTCACCTTTAAGCAACGAGTGCTCGTAACGGTGAAACCAGTCTCGCGTAAGCGTACGAGTAATGTCGGTCCGGGCCGCTTCATCTCACAATACCGCCGAAGCAAAATATGACATGCTGGTAAGCAGTATGACTAGTATCGCCCACAACTCATTGTGTTCTACTAATACGTCCAAAACGTATCTATAATTTCTGCTTGCTCCATGCCTCTTTTGGGTGATATTGCTATGATATTTATACACTTCCATACACTTTTGATCATATTTGGACTAACCTATTAACTCAGTGCACCCCAGTGCCAGTTTCTGTTTTCTGCTGTTTTTGTATTTTAGGTTTTCCCATTACGAGAACTGCCAGAAAAATCCCGGAAAAATTATGTAAAAAATCAGCGTTCCAGAAGCTTCCCGGTAGCCAAAGTATAACCGGAGGGGGGCCACCAGGGCTCCAGGTGCCCTGGTGGCGCGGCCCCCCTCCTGGCCGCACCGGTGGGGCGCCTGCCCCCCCCAGGCCTCTGCTGATGCCCCCCTTTGGCATATATTTATATCGTGTCCCGAAAACCTCGAGACGGGAACCCTTTTTCGCGATCTCATCTCTGTTCCGCCGCCGCCGCGCTTCCAAGATCGGGAGCACCAGGAGAACTCTTCTCGGCACCCTGCCGGAGGAGACGATCACCACCGGGAGCCTCTCCACCACCATGGACGCCTCCCGGATGAGTTGTGAGTAGTCTCCCTTGGACCATGGGTCCATGACCAGTAGCTATGTGATGTTCTCCTCCCCTTCTTGTGCTTCACTAATTAGTCCTCGTGAGCTGCCCTACATGATCGAGGCACATATGTAATCCTTATGTTGTTGCTATGTTGAGTTTGCTGGGATCCGATGGATTGTGAGATTATGTTCAGATTGTGTTTGAGTAATATATTTGATCTACCTCTTTTATATTTATGTTCGTAAGTAATTCTTGCATGTTCTCCGTTGTTATTTATTGCTTTGGCCAAGTAGTAGGTAGTGACTCCAAGAGGGAACGTTATGCTTGATTGTGGGTTCATGCCCCTCGATGACTAGATTGAGTGACAGAAACATGAGTCTAGGGGATGTGCTGTTGCCACAAGGGAGAAAACAACGGTGCTTGTGCCCGCGGGTGCAAGGATTGTTTACTTGACACAAAGTTCTTTTAATGCAGTTGTCTGTTGCTTTGAGTTTACACTATGGGTGGGACTCGCAACTTAATACCAGCGAGATGTTCTGGATAGATATCTCAAGGTGGATGATTAGTAGTAGATGCAGATGGATTTCGGTCTACTTGCCTTGGCGTACCGCCCATGCTTTGAACCTCTACCTTTCTTGTAACATAGTTAGCATTGGTTTGCGCACATAATTCTGTCAATTGCCCAGTTGTAATTCGTTTACCTCACATAGCTGTTTTATCGTTTTTTGGGAGAGAGACATCACTAGTGAACATCATGGGACCCCAGTCCATATTACCATCATTGATCACATCCGCTATTTACTTTCCGTTTTTTACTTACTATTTGCAGCAAAACCTATCACTATTATCACTTGCGTTTGACCCTTTGTAAACTACAAGGCCGGAGGGATTGACAACCTCTCTGTACTCGTTGGGAGCAAAGTTATTTGTATCTGTGTGCAGGTCCACGTTGATTGCTAATATCTGGCGCCGTTAGCAGTTGACACCTTCTTGTTGAAACTGGGAGTCTCAGGGAAATCGATCCTTGGTATCTTTGCCAAGGGAAAACTTCCGCTACACTGCATCTCAAACCTTCCACTTGGGGTAAACAACGAGGGGAGAGAAGCCATCAAGCAAAGTTTTCTGGCGCCGTTGCCGGGGACTCCACTCTTCAAGATAGGGGAGTTGCACGCTATCTCTTACCATTGCTTTTTAGTCTTGTTAGTTTACATTTCAGTTTTTGCTTTAGTGTCTTCTATCAAAAATTACAAAAAAAATTATTTGCTTTTCTGCTAGTAGTCCTTTCTGTTTAGTGAAGCATGTTAGGATTTGGTGCTTTGAGGGAATCTGAAGTCTTAGATTTCCATCATAAGGATGGAGAAAATATGAAGAAGGCATGGGACAGAATTTCTGATGCACATAGGAGAATTATGCCTTGGATACCTATAAAAATTGTGCTTAGAAATTTTTACCATGGGATTTTTAAATGGTGTAAACACTCTCTTGATATTATAGCTGAGGGAGATTTCCTAGAATGTGATGAAGCTAGAGCTCTTGAAATTATACATGGTCTATCTAGTTACTTTGTTTATGATCATAACTTCGATACTGTCATAGATATACTTGCTACTATTGAGAAGAGAATGGATGCTCTAGACTTGATGAAGGTAGAGAAACCCAAACCCAATAAGAAAGACATTTTGGAAATAGACAATGATTGGGAGCCTTTTGTTAGGATTAGCATCTCTAATCAAGACTTCCTTGCTTATTGTGATATTGGATCTATGGTTTCTACTATGCCAAAAATTGTTCATGATTCTTTAAAATTTAACATGGATAGATTACCATCTTATCATGAACACACTAATGGAGATATTTCTGAAATCCAGGGGAGAATAAAAGACGTGCCAGTTAAATTCCTTAAAGGGATTACGATGGTCGATTTCTTCATCACGGAGGCAAACCAAGGAAATATAGTGCTTGGAAGGGATTTCCACCGAGCGGTAAAAGTCTTCATCGATATAGGTAAGGGACAAATCCGCTTACGCGGAAAGGCAAAAGGTGTGTACCCCTTTCCTTGAAGGAACAAGAGTGAACTTGTTGAGGAACCATTTGAAGCAATTTATAACTCCGATTATTATGATGGTTATTGATTCCTCTATGCATTATGCCTAGCTTAAAGGCATAAAAGAAAGCGCTTTTGGGAGGCAGCCCACATGAATAAATTTTATTTTGCTTTTGCGTGTATTGATGTTGTTACTACAGTAGCATCATCATTGTATCTTTGCTTTTCAACTTTGTGCCAAGTGTAGCCTCTGATTGCAAGAAAGTTCAAAAGTTGTGACGTGTTGTCCAGGAAACAGATTCTGTCCTTGGATAGAAAAATTCGTATAAAATCACCAGATCATCTTTTTGGTCTGAATTTTTTCGACAGCGTGCTCTATACAATTGTCTTCCGTGCATCTGTTTCGAGTTTTTTGATTAGAGTGGCAGAAGTGCCCCGAAAAAATCATTTACTACCTGCTGTTCTGTTTTTCACAGATTCTGTCCTGTTTTGCCTTTCCTTCATTTTGCAAACTTAGAGCTTGCTTTTTCTTTGCAAAAACCTTTTGGCAATCTTGAGAAACAGTAGACCTTCAAGAATATCCTTATTTCCAGCAAGGAACAATTATTTTATTATGGGTACTAACCTCGCTAATCAGATTATGATGAGTTATGTATGAAGGGAGTTTTCAAGTGTGCGAGGGAAGATGATAAAAAGATTCAGGAGTGTCAAACGCTCAAGCTTGGAGATGCCCCCATGCACCCCCAAGAAATATTCAAGGAGACTCAAGCGTCTAAGCTTGGGGATGCCCCCGTGCATCCCCTTCTTCATCAACATTATCAGTTCGTCTTTCATTCCACTATATTTTTATCACTTCATGTGTTATGTGCTATGCTTGGAGCGTCTTGCTTTTAGTTTCCTTTTTAGTTTTCTTTAGCTTTTCATAACGAGTCGGAACTCAGATTTCTTTATGTGGGAGAGAAACACGCTCCACTTCTACCTAGAACATAACATAGAATTTTCATGTCTATCTTTGCTGTGTGTGTTCTTTGTCTTTCAATAGCTACTATCATGTTTAGCTTTTAGTTTTCATGCTTATCTTTTTAAAGAGCTTTTGTTTAGTTGGTTGCTTGAACTCTCTTTATTTATCATGATTATCTTATTAAGAGAGTTTGCTTCTGTTGCATTGGTTGATATGTCTATGATAAAGATGCTACGTGCATAATGGTGCTTAGTAGTTCATGTTTTCTTATGGTTAGTCTCAAATAGCTGGGGGGGTTTCCAATGTTTTATTGGAGTACCAACATGATTTGTTTGCCTATGATGTGGTATGGTTTAGTAATATCTTCCTTCAAGAATTTATTTCGATTGACTTGGCGTATGCTCACGCATATTTAAGACTGTAAAGAAAGTCTGTCAAGCCTTGATGATCTTTTATTTCTGAGTAGCGATATAACTTCCATGCCTGATTCAATGTTGCTTTGTCGCTCTGCATGATTATGACCGTCATTGCTCTCTTAGTTGGTCTCTCCCATTCTTTTGCTAACCTCCACCTGTACTAAGCGGACTGACTGCTTGTGCATCCAAATTCTTTTAAACCAGTTATGCCATATGAGTCCACCATACCTTCCTACATGGTATTTACCTGCCATTCCTAATGAAGACTTTCATGTACCATCTCGAAATTATTCAAAAAGAACAAAAAATGCATTCCTATTCTGTGCCTCTGTTTTAAGTCCATGAGGAAGTAGTAGTTAATTCATGATCTTTTTAAGTTAGACAAGCTTCACCCCGGGATTGCATGTCTAATGTGCAAACCCATAATACGAGAAGGAACTGGCATTGAGTGCGCCCGGCTCAAAATTAATATAACAAACAAACCCTCCTTCACGCTTTGTTCATGAGAAATCAGAAAACTTTGGCAGTGATAAACAAAGGAGATTAAGAGGATGTGATCGTCCTCATTCGGGAGCCGTTCCTCGAAACTTGTCCATCACAAGAAGTAATTGAGTTATCTGCTAGCATTCGTTGACGAAACATGCATGATCTAAAAAAAATATTATTACCTCTGTTTTTAAAACCAAGAGCTCTGGTACATGTTTTGTCTTTGTTTCCGACTACGGGTTTTCAACCTTGCCAACAAAAGCCACGGTTCGAGAGTCTCCACCTTCCTTTAAAGCACCAACTACTGAGAGCATGATTGTCATTCTGAGTGTAATGTGCATTGTCCCAAAGTAGCATTGTCTTTTGCATGATTGTGATATCGTTTATTTTGAAATCATTGTATCTAGTCATCACTTAAACCTTGGAGGTGCCCCTGCATTTATGTTTTGCTTCACTAAAGGGAGCAAGCGAGATATCACTTTATCATATTTGCACACCATGCTCATTACAAATCTATTTGATGTTTCAGTATCATATTGTAAAACTTTCAGTTCTTTGTGATTTTCTCATGAGGCAACTTAATTACTACAGATTCATTGTCTCAGTAAGCTTTTGTCATATGACTATGAAAAATAAAAAGAGTCCTATATGGTTAATAGCATGTCACCACAGAAATTATTCTTGTTATCATTTACCTACTCGAGGACGAGCAGGAATTAAGCTTGGAGATGTTGATACGTCCAAAACGTATCTATAATTTCTGCTTGCTCCATGCCTCTTTTGGGTGATATTGCTATGATATTTATACACTTCCATACACTTTTGATCATATTTGGACTAACCTATTAACTCAGTGCACCCCAGTGCCAGTTTCTGTTTTCTGCTGTTTTTGTATTTCAGGTTTTCCCATTACGAGAACTGCCAAAAAAATCCCGGAAAAATTATATAAAAAATCAGCGTTCCAGAAGCTTCTCAGTAGCCAAAGTACAGCCGGAGGGGGGCCACCAGGGCTCCAGGCGCCCTGGTGGCGCGGCCCCCCTCCTGGCCGTGCCGGGGGGGCGCCTGGGCCCCCCAGGCCTCCGCTGATGCCCCCCTTTGTCATATATTTATATCGTGTCCCGAAACCCTCGAGACGGGAACCCTTTTTCGCGATCTCATCTCTGTTCCGCCGCCGCCGCGCTTCCAAGATCGGGAGCACCAGGAGAACTCTTCCCAGCACCCTGCCGGAGGGGAGGATCACCACCGGGAGCCTCTCCACCACCATGGACGCCTCCCGGATGAGTTGTGAGTAGTCTCCCTTGGACCATGGGTCCATGACCAGTAGCTATATGATGTTCTCCTCCCCTTCTTGTGCTTCACTAATTAGTCCTCGTGAGCTGCCCTACATGATCGAGGCACATATGTAATTCTTATGCTGTTGCTATGTTGAGTTTGCTGGGATCAGATGGATTGTGAGATTATGTTCAGATTGTGTTTGAGTAATATATTTGATCTACCTCTTTTATATTTATGTTCGTAAGTAATTCTTGCATGTTCTCCGTTGTTATTTATTGCTTTGGCCAAGTAGTAGGTAGTGACTCCAAGAGGGAACATTATGCTTGATTGTGGGTTCATGCCCCTCGATGACTAGCTTGAGTGACAGAAACATGAGTCTAGGGGATGTGCTGTTGCCACAAGGGGGAAAAACGGTGCTTGTGCCCGCGGGTGCAAGGATTGTTTACTTTACGCAAAGTTCTTTTAATGCAGTTGTCTGTTGCTTTGAGTTTACACTATGGGTGGGACTCACAACTTAATACCAGCGAGATGTTCTGGATAGATATCTCAAGGTGGATGATTAGTAGTAGATGCAAATGGATTTCGGTCTACTTGCCTTGGCGTATCGCCCATGCTTTGAACCTCTACCTTTCTTGTAACATAGTTAGCATTGGTTTGCGCACATAATTCTGTCAATTGCCCAGCTGTAATTCGTTTACCTCACATAGCTGTTTTATCGTCTTTTGGGAGAGAGACATCACTAGTGAACATCATGGGATGTAATGCCCCGGATGTAATACTTTCCCTTTTGGGTATATATAAATCTCCGGCTTCATCTATGTCCATTTCGGGTTCTTTGTCTTTCGGGCTTTCGTCGTTTTGTTGTGTGAGTGTGTGGCATTCATTCATATCATGTAGACATGTGCATTGCCTTGTTTTTGTGTTGTGGGTTGCATCCGGTTCGTGGCGTTCCTTCCCGTTGTCCGTTTCGTGTTCCGGAGCTCCCTCACGTGTCCGTGACGTCCCGTAGGCCTACTTTGTTGTTCGGGCGTTTTTCGTTACCGGTGTGCCGTGAGGTTGTGTTGTGTGTTGTTGTTTTGTTGTGTGCAACCCGCCTCTCAAATCTCGTCTCGTTTGGACTCCGTTGACTTTTCCCTCCGTTGTCCGTGTGGGTCCGAAGTGCCCTTACTTCGTGTCCCGGAAATACCCCTACTGCAGTCTCTTTTCTCCGTCTGGGCCTTTTAAATCATCCCCGCGATCGGATCCGTTGGATCCAGATCGGAGGGCTCCTAAACATCCCTAATCTCCAAACCCTAGTCTAAATCTGCTACATATAGACCCCCCTAGTCTATTTTTGGGCATCTCTATCCCCTTCTTCTTCCTCCTCTAGTTCCTTTCCTTTTTTTTTCTTTTCCACTCTCAGATCCAGTTTTATCTGCCGGATCCCGAGGGATCCATCGGATCCAGAGCCGCAGCCGCCAGGGTCGAGCTGCCCTCGCGCCAGAGTCAACGCTCGCTGGCCTCTCCGCGCGGCCAGTTCGCCCGCATCGGCGCGACGACCGACCGGGCTTCCACTTGGCTTCGCTCGCATCGGACCGCGCGGCTAGATCGATCCATCGATCGTAGCTGGGCCGTACGCCGCTCGCCGCGGGCCCAGGAGGGACCAGTTCGCCGCCTCCTCGCCCATCGCCTCCGCCAGCCAGCGCCAGCGCCAGCAGGCCGCACCGCCGGCCTGCCTTCGCCCGCCTCTGCCTCGGCCCGAGCCGCGCCACAGCCGCGCCACCGCGGGCCTCCCAGCCGCGGGCCCGTACGCCGCCGTTGCCAGCTCGGTGGGCCTCCTCCGCCCCGAGCCGGGCCGCCCCGCGGGCGCGCACCGAAGCCCAGCCTCCGCTCCGGGCCGGCCGCACCACTCGCCGCCTCCCCGGCCCAGGCGCCGCCGCAGCCCAGATCCCCCTCCGAGCATTGTTCCTACCGGGCCGCCGCACTGTAGCTCCGGGCCCGTTACTGTTCACCCGCCAGATCTGACCCTGAGGTTGACCTAGATCTCTGTTTTCTCTGTTCTGATATGCCTACTTTGACCATGCATAACTTTTACTGTGGTGCTCCGTTTTGTGCGTGTGATATGTCCAGATGTTCGTGGAGATGCCCTCTACGTTTTACCTGTTGTTGTCATGCATGTTAGAGATCATCTAGGGCCTTGTTTTGCTGTTGCAAGAGTGTATGATGATATAAACTGCTGCTATGTGTTATTTTTGTGCCACCTTTGACATGTGATATCTTTTAGCTCGTTTGTCCAAACGATGCAAATGACATGTCCACGTGTTCGTCTCGTCACGATCTACGTGTTGTGTGTGATAGGTTGCATGGTAGATTTATTGTTTCCTTATTATCATCGTTGCAAGATGCCATGCTCACATGTTGTGTTTTTACTTGTTATGAAATGCCTTCTTGTTGAGCTCGTTGTAATCGGTGTGTTCACCACATTGATGCATGTTTGTGTGTTTCGGGATCACCGTCATATGTATTTTGATGAGGTGCTTACCCTTTGCCATGTTTAGTTTCGAGGTGTCTTAAACATGCTCTTTTTGTTGCTATGATGATGTTGCTGTTTTGGGACTTAGTGAAATTTCACTAAGTCTGAAATCTGTAACGTTCCGATGCCATGTTCGTGTGATGTTGTAGGACAAAGCATGATAGTTTTGGGGTGGATTTTGATTGTTCCATGAAGTATATATTGTTGTCTTTCCATCCATGTCCTCACATGTCCACTTGAGGTGCTGTAGCATGTTTATCTTTTGCTCCAAACTTTCAATAAAATTCTGCTGCCAGAATTTTATTTCAAAGTTCAATATGTCCAAGATCATTGCTAGTGATCCGTGACTCCGTTGGGGGTGCACTTTGGACCTAGTTGCTGTACATTATATCTAGTTTATATTCAAGTCCTTTGCCATGCCTTTTGGGTGCTGTGGATTATTTATTTTGAGCTCCCAAGATGCTATGTTGCTGTAATGTGCAGTTTTCGCTCAAATCTTGTTTCGGGCATAACTTTTAGCCCGTAACTCCGATTTCAGCGATTCTTATATCAAACTTGGGTGATTTTCTGTGTATATTAATAATATCAGGTTGTTATCTTGTTTTGAGGTGTTTTGCTTGAGTGATGTTTTAGGTGCTCCATGTGCATCACTAGTGCATCCATCATGCATACATGTTTTTCGAGTGCGCATTGCATCGTGTTGATTGGTGCTTGGTGTGTTTGTCTTGTTTAGACCCGGAAGTTGAGCACGAGTTTTCCAACGAGGTTGAGCACGAGGTTTCCAACGAGTTTGAGCAAGAGGACCCTTCTTTTGATCCGAACTTCTTCTCTTCAGGCAAGATGACCGAACCCCGATAACATTACTATCTTTGTCTTTTGCTAGTAGTCTCGATCTATAGTTTTGCCTCGATGCCCATGTTCTTCTTGTCAGCCTCCTACTTGTAACCAATTGCCATGTTTAACCACCCTACCTACGCAAACCATTGCTTGGCTAAGTACGCTTCGCTCAGCCCTTCTTATAGCGTTGCTAGTTGCAGGTGAAGTGAAGATGCTTGCTTCATGATGAAGTTTGGTTGGGTTATATCACACTATATAAATTTTTTAATTGAAATCACCTATATATTGGCAAGGGTGGAAGGCTAAGCCTTTTGCTTGGTGTTTTGTTCCACTCATGCCGTTAGGATCCGTATAAGCCGGTTTTATGTTCCTTGATTATGCGTTCCTAACACGGTTGGGGTGTATGGGACCCCCTCGATAAACCGCTAAGTGCTAAGTCTTTTCCAGCAAGTCCCAACATTGGTACTATTCGCCTAACACAACTAAAACCTTTCCGAGGGAGTAATTAACCTGAGGCTTAATTAATTCAACCCCCCTGGGCCAGTGCTCGATTTGAGTGTTGGTCCAAACTAGAGTCGTGTGCGGGGCCCCCCTTGGCAACTTGGGTTTCGGCCACTGTACGCTGTGCTCATCCGGTCGTGGCCTGAGACTAGATACGCGCGGCTACTATCAGGGTGTCGGCACGCCGGGAGGATTTGCTGGATTAGCCTTACCTTAGTTCGGTTTAACGTGAGCACGGGATTCCGAGGATACTCGGGTCTTCCCACTTTGGAGTTGCGACTCCGCGGATCGTGGGCTTGTAATGGGTCAAGTTGGAACACCCCTGCAGGGTTTGAACTTTCGAAAGCCGTGCCCGCGGTTATGTGGCAGATGGGAGCTTGTTAATTCCGGTTGTAGATAACTTGACACAATGATGCTAATACACTACCAGCGTGTGTTCCGTGACTGTCAATTTCCGAATAGGGATTCGGGAGTTGAACACGGAGGGGTTATGCTTGTGAGCTGTAGCTAGGATCACTTCGTGATCACTTCTCGCGATGCCTTCTCTTCTCGCTCTCACTTGCGTAAGTTAGTGCTAGTTGCTGCTGCAGACTCTTTGTTGTTCCTTCACCTCATTTCTTTCTTCAGCCTTTCCTCACCTAAAGGCTTTGATAGTTCTGTTACCCGGGAACGGGATTGCTGAGTCCCCTGTGGCTCACAGTTACTTCACACACCAGATGCAGGTCCAGCCGTGAGCTATCCAGGTGATGGCACCGAGCTGGATTGGGAGTACGACGAGGAGCGTAGCCGTTACTACGTGCGCTACCCGGACGATCAGTAGTGGAGACTCTTACTAGGATTCGATCCGCCTGTGGTTGTTTTTTTATCTGAGTTTGGTACTTTGACATTTGGCTTTTGCCCTTAGAGGGTTGTAGTGATCTTATTGTATGATGTTTGAGACTTGTACTGTTATTCTGTGACGTGGCGATTGTAAGCCAACTATTTTCAGTTTACTTTCCCCCTTTTACATGAGTTGTGCAAAGATTACCAAACTTGAGATCATTCTAGGATGGACTTATGCCTTTAAGTCGTGCCTCGACACGTAGGAGGTATAATTCCATCCTGGGCATTACAAGTTGGTATTCAGAGCCTTCTCCGACCTAGGAGCCCCCACTGTTTGATCGAACCGTTGACGGTTGAGTCTAGGCACACACTGGAAAACTTTTTGAGTCATATATTATATCGGAGAGTAGGATTCTTTGCTTCTCATCCTTTTTCTCTCTGGTGAGGACTCCTGACGTCTGCTCTTGTCTCTCCTATCTTCAAAATTTGCACAAATTTTTTTTTTAGGAATCCCGCGAGTATTCTGGGATTGTTTCGATGTTCTTGTGACAAGGATATTGTTCTCGATGCCTCCTGTTACCGAGGAGTTGAGCTTCGGGGTATCACTGTAACAAGCATATCGCGACAGTACTAAATACTTAAGACGGCCGACATCGAAAATCTCCCCTATACGGCCAGTGGCACGATAACCCCGACATCACCCAGTACTGGGGAGGTAGTTCGGGAGTATTGCCATAGCTTGTTATAGTGGATGCTTTTCGAAGGTCCGAGGTACACAGCTTCCGAGAAAGACTGGTTATGTGTTGAAGGATGGATACACCTGGATGTAGGTTAGAGTTGATTGCGCGGTGCTTCCCGTGTATCCCCAACACCTGATTGCATAACTGGAATCTTTCGGAAAGCTATAGGTGGGTTTTATCCAGTAGATCGTAGGCATTCTTCCAACGAATGCAGGTTAGTGAGTTCGGGGTTCGACATTGAGTGAAGGGGTTATATGACCGAGGTTACTATCAGGAGTTGCATCTTAAAGGGTCCTTGGCTATGCTCATCCGGGGATTGCAAAACCTTTTCGTAACGCGTTCATATGCTTTCAGCACAAAGATGTTAGAACGAAACTCCTCTCTTGTGTTTGTTCCCGTCTGTACCTTGTTGTTTTTATTATTTTATCCTTTTGAGCCCTATGTGGCTTCTCGTGAAGACTGATGTTATCAATTAACTAAGAAATTCATTCGTTCCTCTTGTTCGGATGATTTCATTCGTTCTTATTGTTCGAATGATTATTGTGAAGACTTGTTGCAATTCATTCCATTGATTCAGCTTATTCCTTTTGTCAATCAATTGCTGATTCGTGGTCATCTCTTACAGGATGGCTCCGAAAAGGGTTCCGAATGCCAACCCAGAGGGTGAAGAGGTTCCAGAACGTCCTCCTTCACCTCCTCCTCCGCCTGAGGCTTGGAGAGCAATTATGCGGACTACTGCTCAGAACACTCAGTTGATGATGCAGATGATGCAGATGATGCAAGCTAATCAAGCTAATCAAGCTAATCAGGGCATTCCAATGAACCAAGGCAACTTCTTCCAGCAGCACCATGCTACCCTCAACCAGTTCTTGGCCAACAATCCTAAAGCTTTCAGTTACTGTGTCGACCCTCTTGATGCTGAGGATTGGCTGACCGATATCAAGAAGCATTTTGAGTGCAGTAACGTGAAAGAAGATGACTATGTGAAGTTTGCAGCCTTCCAACTGAAAGATCAAGCAGCTGACTGGTGGCAGCAGTATAAAGACTCAAGGCCGGGTCAAGTGATCTCGTGGGAGAACTTCTGCAAGGATTTCCGCTCGCATCACATTCCTACAAGTGTTATCGAGGGTATGCGTGAGCAATTCCGCAACCTCAAGCAGGGCTCCATGACAGTCTATCAGTATAATGTCAAGTTCCAAAACCTCGCTCGCTATGCAAAGCAAGACATACCTGATGCAAAGAGCAAAATCTATCAGTTCCGTGGAGGTCTCAAAGATGAACTTCAGCTTGCTCTCACCTTGTTCGAGCCAGACGAATTCGATAAGTTCTATAATATGGCTTTGAAACAAGAAGCAGCTCAGCTTAAGATGGAGGCTTCTAAGAAGAGAATTCGAGATGCTGTTCACTCTACCTCATCGTCTCAGTTGGCTGCGAAACAACAGAAATTCTGGCTTCCTCCTCCTCCAATGATTCGAGCTCCATTCAACAACTCCAGCAACTTCAACAACTCCAACAACAAGAACTCTAGTGGCCGTGGTTTCTCCCACCCACCCAACCCAAGCAACCAGTCGAAGAAGCAGTTTCAGTCTCAAGGCTCTAAGTCCAGTGGCTCTCAGTTCCGTCCTCTCTCTGAAGTGGTGTGCAACAAGTGTGGCCAGAAGGGTCACTATGCCAACAGATGTCCGAATCCGAAGCGTCTTCCACCTCCTCCTCCTATGAGTTCAGCTATTGTCAAGCATGATCCAAAGTCTGCAAGGGTTAATCTGATGAATGCAGCACAAGCAGAGGCTTCTTCTGATGTCATTCTGGGTAATCTCTCAGTGAACTCTTTTCCAGCTAAAGTTTTGTTCGATTCAGGTGCTTCACATTCTTTCATGTCAAGACCTTTTGCATTGTCACATGATATGCCATTGCAAGCTTTGCCGAGTCCGATGTCTGTGCTTTCTCCGGGTTTGCTCATGAACTCCAACAACTTTGTTCCGAATGTTTCTATCCGCATGGGTGATTATCGATTTCTGGCTAATCCGGTGGTTCTTGGTCATTCTGACATAGACCTCATTCTCGGAATGGATTGGCTTTCTCAGCACGATGCTCACATTGATTGTGCACAGAAGGAAGTCAAGTTGACTCATTCTGATGAAGATGTGATTATCTTCGCCTCCAGGGATAATACTATTCGGCTTTTCTCTCTTAATGATAAGGGTGAAATTAATGCCATAGAGCAAATTCCAGTGGTGAATGAATATCAAGACGTCTTTCCAGAAGAACTTCCAGGCATGCCTCCACACCGTCAGGTGGAGTTTGTCATTGAACTCGAGCCGGGCACCGAACCTGTTTGTCGGCGTCCTTACAAGCTCTCTTCAGATGAATTGAAGGAATTGAAGAGACAGTTGGATGAACAGGAGCGTATGGGTCTCATCAGACCGAGTACATCTCCGTGGGGCTGTGGTGTCTTATTTGTCAAGAAGAAAGATGGCACGGAGCGTCTCTGTGTTGACTACCGGCCACTGAACAAAAAGACGATTAAGAACAAGTATCCGCTCCCCAACATCAACGAACTCTTTGAGCAGCTCAAAGGAGCTAAAGTTTTCTCTAAGCTTGACCTCCGAATGGGTTACCATCAAATTCGCATTCGCGAGGAAGACATTCTCAAGACGGCGTTCAGAACGAGCTACGGTTCATATGAGTATACCGTCATGTCCTTCGGCCTCGCCAATGCTCCTCCTACCTTTTCAAGGATGATGCATTACATCTTCAACCCCTATACAGGCGAGTTTGTGCTAGTGTATCTGGATGATATTTTGGTGTTTTCCAAGAATGAAGAAGATCACGAAAAGCACTTGCGTCTGGTTCTTGATCAACTCCGAGAGCATAAATTCTATGCCAAGTTCTCAAAGTGCGAGTTTTGGCTCGATAAGGTTCTCTACCTGGGACACATTATCTCAGCTGACGGTATTGCGGTTAATCCCGAGAAAGTTGAAGCAATTGTCAACTGGGAGGCTCCTCAGAACGTCAAGCAGCTCCGCAGTTTTCTAGGTCTTGCCAGCTATTGCAGAAGGTTTGTGGAGAACTTCTCCAAGATTGCCAAGCCTCTTTCCAACCTCCTCCAGAAGAATGTCAAATACTTTTGGTCTCCCGAGTGTGAAGTGGCTTTCAAAACCCTCAAAGAGAAGCTTGTCTCAGCTCCAGTTCTGATTCCTCCAGATGAATCCAAGCCCTATGAAGTGTTCTGTGACGCTTCTCTTCAAGGCCTTGGTGGTGTGCTTATGCAAGAAAAGAGAATTGTGGCATACACTTCACGTCAGCTCAAGCCAGCTGAGAAGAACTATCCCACACATGATCTCGAGCTAGCAGCTGTGGTACATGCTCTGATTACGTGGAGACATCTGTTGTTGGGCAGAAAGGTCGACATCTTCACTGATCACAAGAGTTTGAAGTACATCTTCACACAGCCGCATCTGAACCTCCGCCAGACTCGTTGGGTCGAGATGATCCAAGAGTACAACCCCAGCATTGAGTACACTCCAGGCAAGGCGAATGTGATTGCAGATGCTTTGAGCAGAAAGGCATATTGCAACAGCCTTCTTATCAAGCCACACCAGCCTGAGCTTTGTGAAGCTTTCAGGAAGCTCAACCTCCAAGTGGTTCCGCAGGGTTTTCTTGCTAATCTCCAGATTGCTCCTACCTTGGAAGATCAAGTCCGTGAGGCCCAGCTCAGTGATACCATGGTGAAGAAGGTGAAACATGGGATTGCAAAGGGCACTCCAAAATATAAGTGCTTCCGTGTTGATGAGAGAGATACCTTGTTCTTCGAGGACAGACTCGTTGTTCCCAAAGGTGATCTCAGGAAGCTCATAATGGAAGAAGCTCATGACTCTCTCCTTTCCATTCATCCTGGCAGTTCCAAGATGTATCAAGACCTCAAGCAATCTTACTGGTGGACACGCATGAAAAGGGAAATTGCCCAATTCGTGAATGAATGTGATGTATGCAGAAGAGTGAAAGCAGAACATCAACGTCCAGCCGGTCTTCTCCAACCTCTTCCTATTCCTGAGTGGAAGTTCGACCACATTGAAATGGACTTCGTCACTGGCTTTCCTAAATCCAAGCGAGGCAATGATGCTATCTTTGTGGTGATTGACAAGCTTACCAAAGTCGCTCACTTTCTTCCAGTCAAAGAATCAATCAATGCAGCTCAACTTGCAGAGCTGTACACTTCCAGAATTGTGTCCCTACATGGAATTCCTCAAGTGATATCCTCAGACCGTGGCAGCTTGTTCACATCAAAGTTCTGGGACTCCTTTCAGTCCGCCATGGGCACGAAGATCAGGTTCAGCACTGCCTTTCACCCTCAGACTAGTGGTCAAGTCGAGCGTGTGAATCAGATCCTTGAAGATATGCTAAGAGCCTGTGTCATCTCCTTCGGCATGAAATGGGAGGACTGTCTTCCATTTGCAGAGTTCTCTTACAACAACAGCTTTCAAGCAAGTGCAGGCAAAGCACCGTTTGAAATTCTCTATGGCAGAAAGTGCCGTACCCCTCTCAACTGGTCTGAAACAGGTGAACGCCAACTTCTTGGCAATGATTTGATCTCTGAAGCCGAGGAAATGTGCAAAGTCATACGTGAGAATCTCAAGGCCGCTCAGTCGCGTCAGAAGAGTTACTATGACGGAAAGCATCGTGATTTGGCTTTCGACATCGGTGATCATGTCTATCTCCGAGTTTCTCCGATGAAAGGAACCCAGAGGTTCGGTATCAAAGGAAAGCTTGCTCCTAGATACGTCGGTCCTTTCAAAATTCTTGGCAAAAGAGGCGATCTAGCCTATCAGCTCGAGCTCCCTTCCAACTTTGCAAATGTTCATGATGTCTTCCATGTGTCTCAGCTTCGCAAATGCTTCAAGGCACCTGAGCGCATGATTCCGTTTGAGGAGATTGATCTTCAACAAGACCTTTCCTACCGAGAGCATCCAGTTGCAATTCTCGAAGAAACTGAACGCAAGACTCGCAACAAGACCATCAAGTTTCTGAAAGTCAAGTGGTCACATCACACAGACCGAGAAGCTACCTGGGAACGAGAAGATCATCTTCGTTCCGAGTACCCTTCCTTTTTCCAGTCCTAGATCTCGGGACGAGATCTTTTTGTAGTAGAGGAGAGTTTGTAATGCCCCGGATGTAATACTTTCCCTTTTGGGTATATATAAATCTCCGGCTTCATCTATGTCCATTTCGGGTTCTTTGTCTTTCGGGATTTCGTCGTTTTGTTGTGTGAGTGTGTGGCATTCATTCATATCATGTAGACATGTGCATTGCCTTGTTTTTGTGTTGTGGGTTGCATCCGGTTCGTGGCGTTCCTTCCCGTTGTCCGTTTCGTGTTCCGGAGCTCCCTCACGTGTCCGTGACGTCCCGTAGGCCTACTTTGTTGTTCGGGCGTTTTTCGTTACCGGTGTGCCGTGAGGTTGTGTTGTGTGTTGTTGTTTTGTTGTGTGCAACCCGCCTCTCAAATCTCGTCTCGTTTGGACTCCGTTGACTTTTCCCTCCGTTGTCCGTGTGGGTCCGAAGTGCCCTTACTTCGTGTCCCGGAAATACCCCTGCTGCAGTCTCTTTTCTCCGTCTGGGCCTTTTAAATCATCCCCGCGATCGGATCCGTTGGATCCAGATCGGAGGGCTCCTAAACATCCCTAATCTCCAAACCCTAGTCTAAATCTGCTACATATAGACCCCCCTAGTCTATTTTTGGGCATCTCTATCCCCTTCTTCTTCCTCCTCTAGTTCCTTTCCTTTTTTTTTCTTTTCCACTCTCAGATCCAGTTTTATCTGCCGGATCCCGAGGGATCCATCGGATCCAGAGCCGCAGCCGCCAGGGTCGAGCTGCCCTCGCGCCAGAGTCAACGCTCGCTGGCCTCTCCGCGCGGCCAGTTCGCCCGCATCGGCGCGACGACCGACCGGGCTTCCACTTGGCTTCGCTCGCATCGGACCGCGCGGCTAGATCGATCCATCGATCGTAGCTGGGCCGTACGCCGCTCGCCGCGGGCCCAGGAAGGACCAGTTCGCCGCCTCCTCGCCCATCGCCTCCGCCAGCCAGCGCCAGCGCCAGCAGGCCGCGCCGCCGGCCCGCCTTCGCCCGCCTCTGCCTCGGCCCGAGCCGCGCCACAGCCGCGCCACCGCGGGCCTCCCAGCCGCGGGCCCGTACGCCGCCGTTGCCAGCTCGGTGGGCCTCCTCCGCCCCGAGCCGGGCCGCCCCGCGGGCGCGCACCGAAGCCCAGCCTCCGCTCCGGGCCGGCCGCACCACTCGCCGCCTCCCCGGCCCAGGCGCCGCCGCAGCCCAGATCCCCCTCCGAGCACTGTTCCTACCGGGCCGCCGCACTGTAGCTCCGGGCCCGTTACTGTTCACCCGCCAGATCTGACCCTGAGGTTGACCTAGATCTCTGTTTTCTCTGTTCTGATATGCCTACTTTGACCATGCATAACTTTTACTGTGGTGCTCCGTTTTGTGCGTGTGATATGTCCAGATGTTCGTGGAGATGCCCTCTACGTTTTACCTGTTGTTGTCATGCATGTTAGAGATCATCTAGGGCCTTGTTTTGCTGTTGCAAGAGTGTATGATGATATAAACTGCTGCTATGTGTTATTTTTGTGCCACCTTTGACATGTGATATCTTTTAGCTCGTTTGTCCAAACGATGCAAATGACATGTCCACGTGTTCGTCTCGTCACGATCTACGTGTTGTGTGTGATAGGTTGCATGGTAGATTTATTGTTTCCTTATTATCATCGTTGCAAGATGCCATGCTCACATGTTGTGTTTTTACTTGTTATGAAATGCCTTCTTGTTGAGCTCGTTGTAATCGGTGTGTTCACCACATTGATGCATGTTTGTGTGTTTCGGGATCACCGTCATATGTATTTTGATGAGGTGCTTACCCTTTGCCATGTTTAGTTTCGAGGTGTCTTAAACATGCTCTTTTTGTTGCTATGATGATGTTGCTGTTTTGGGACTTAGTGAAATTTCACTAAGTCTGAAATCTGTAACGTTCCGATGCCATGTTCGTGTGATGTTGTAGGACAAAGCATGATAGTTTTGGGGTGGATTTTGATTGTTCCATGAAGTATATATTGTTGTATTTCCATCCATGTCCTCACATGTCCACTTGAGGTGCTGTAGCATGTTTATCTTTTGCTCCAAACTTTCAATAAAATTCTGCTGCCAGAATTTTATTTCAAAGTTCAATATGTCCAAGATCATTGCTAGTGATCCGTGACTCCGTTGGGGGTGCACTTTGGACCTAGTTGCTGTACATTATATCTAGTTTATGTTCAAGTCCTTTGCCATGCCTTTTGGGTGCTGTGGATTATTTATTTTGAGCTCCCAAGATGCTATGTTGCTGTAATGTGCAGTTTTCGCTCAAATCTTGTTTCGGGCATAACTTTTAGCCCGTAACTCCGATTTCAGCGATTCTTATATCAAACTTGGGTGATTTTCTGTGTAGATTAATAATATCAGGTTGTTATCTTGTTTTTGAGGTGTTTTGCTTGAGTGATGTTTTACGTGCTCCATGTGCATCACTAGTGCATCCATCATGCATACATGTTTTTCGAGTGCGCATTGCATCGTGTTGATTGGTGCTTGGTGTGTTTGTCTTGTTTAGACCCGGAAGTTGAGCACGAGTTTTCCAACGAGGTTGAGCACGAGGTTTCCAACGAGTTTGAGCAAGAGGACCCTTCTTTTGATCCGAACTTCTTCTCTTCAGGCAAGATGACCGAACCCCGATAACATTACTATCTTTGTCTTTTGCTAGTAGTCTCGATCTATAGTTTTGCCTCGATGCCCATGTTCTTCTTGTCAGCCTCCTACTTGTAACCAATTGCCATGTTTAACCACCCTACCTACGCAAACCATTGCTTGGCTAAGTACGCTTCGCTCAGCCCTTCTTATAGCGTT
The DNA here is from genome assembly GCA_902687465.1 of Secale cereale. Classification (NCBI taxonomy): domain Eukaryota; kingdom Viridiplantae; phylum Streptophyta; class Magnoliopsida; order Poales; family Poaceae; genus Secale; species Secale cereale. Next base: position 823,700,294 of record LR738712.1, on the reverse strand, counting down.
GCTAGTTGCAGGTGAAGTGAAGATGCTTGCTTCATGATGAAGTTTGGTTGGGTTATATCACACTATATAAATGTTTTAATTGAAATCACCTATATATTGGCAAGGGTGGAAGGCTAAGCCTTTTGCTTGGTGTTTTGTTCCACTCATGCCGTTAGGATCCGTATAAGCCGGTTTTATGTTCCTTGATTATGCGTTCCTAACACGGTTGGGGTGTATGGGACCCCCTCGATAAACCGCTATGTGCTAAGTCTTTTCCAGCAAATCCCAACATTGGTACTATTTGCCTAATAACAAACTAAACTTGCATAGGGAGTTATAAACCCTTTTTCTTAATCAACAACCCCGGGCCAGTGCTCCACATGAGTGTTGGTCCGAAACGGGGGTCCTGCGGGGCCACCTCGAGGAAACTCAAGGTTTGGTAAAAACCCGTAGCATCACCCATCCGGTCGTGGCCTGAGACGAGATACGCGCGGCTACTATCAGGGTGTCGGCACGCCGGGAGGATTTGCTGGATTAGCCTTACCTTAGTTCGGTTTAACGTGAGCACGGGATTCCGAGGATACTCGGGTCTTCCCACTTTGGAGTTGCGACTCCGCGGATCGTGGGCTTGTAATGGGTCAAGTTGGAACACCCCTGCAGGGTTTGAACTTTCGAAAGCCGTGCCCGCGGTTATGTGGCAGATGGGAGCTTGTTAATTCCGGTTGTAGATAACTTGACACAATGATGCTAATACACTACCAGCGTGTGTTCCGTGACTGTCAATTTCCGAATAGGGATTCGGGAGTTGAACACGGAGGGGTTATGCTTGTGAGCTGTAGCTAGGATCACTTCGTGATCACTTCTCGCGATGCCTTCTCTTCTCGCTCTCACTTGCGTAAGTTAGTGCTAGTTGCTGCTGCAGACTCTTTGTTGTTCCTTCACCTCATTTCTTTCTTCAGCCTTTCCTCACCTAAAGGCTTTGATAGTTCTGTTACCCGGGAACGGGATTGCTGAGTCCCCTGTGGCTCACAGTTACTTCACACACCAGATGCAGGTCCAGCCGTGAGCTATCCAGGTGATGGCACCGAGCTGGATTGGGAGTACGACGAGGAGCGTAGCCGTTACTACGTGCGCTACCCGGACGATCAGTAGTGGAGACTCTTACTAGGATTCGATCCGCCTGTGGTTGTTTTTTTATCTGAGTTTGGTACTTTGACATTTGGCTTTTGCCCTTAGAGGGTTGTAGTGATCTTATTGTATGATGTTTGAGACTTGTACTGTTATTCTGTGACGTGGCGATTGTAAGCCAACTATTTTCAGTTTACTTTCCCCCTTTTACATGAGTTGTGCAAAGATTACCAAACTTGAGATCATTCTAGGATGGACTTATGCCTTTAAGTCGTGCCTCGACACGTAGGAGGTATAATTCCATCCTGGGCATTACATGGGACCCCGGTCCATATTACCATCATTGATCACATCCGCTATTTACTTTCCTATTTTTACTTACTATTTGCAGCAAAACCTATCACTATTATCACTTGCGTTTGATCCTTTGTAAACTACAAGGCCGGAGGGATTGACAACCTCTCTGTACTCATTGGGAGCAAAGTTATTTGTATCTGTGTGCAGGTCCACGTTGATTGCTAATATCTGGCGCCGTTAGCAGTTGACACCTTCTTGTTGAAACTGGGAGTCTCAGGGAAATCGATCCTTGGTATCTTTGCCAAGGGAAAACTTCCGCTACACTGCATCTCAAACCTTCCACTTGGGGTAACCAACGAGGGGCGAGAAGCCATCATCTACTCGTGCATATCATCTACGCATAGAGGTGGCTCATGATGCCACTGTTGGGGAACGTAGTATTTTAAAATTTTCCTACGATCACGCAAGATCTATCTACCAGATGCATAGCAACGAGAGGGAAGAGTGTCTCTTCGTACCCTCGTAGACCGGAAGCGGAAGCGTCAAGTGACGCGGTTGATATAGTCGAACTTCTTCGCAATCCAACCGATCAAGGACCGAACGTACGATACCTCCGCGTTCAGCACACGTTCAGCTTGATGACGTCCCACGAGCTCTTGATCCAGTTGAGCTTCACGGGAGAGTTTCGTCAGCACGACAGCGTGGTGACGGATATGATGTATCTACCGGCGCAGGGCTTCGCCTAAGCACTGCGACGGTATGACCGAGGTGTGTTTCTGTGGAGGGGGGCACCGCACATGGCTAGAACAATTCAACTTGTGTGTCTTTGGGTGCCCCCTGCCCCCGTATATAAAGGAGCAAGGGGGGAGGCCGGCCGGCCCTCCTATGGTGCGGCTAGGGCTGCAATCCTACTAGGAATAGGATTGCAATCCTATTCCTAGTAGGAATCTACCAAAGAAGGAAAAGGGGGGAAGGAAAGAGAGGGAGAGGGAGAGGGAAAGAGGGGCCGCGCCCCCTTCCCCTAGTCCTATTCGAACTCCTCCTAGGGAGGGGGCGTGCCACCTCCTGGCTACTGCCCTCTCTCTCCCCTATGGCCCACCAGGGCCCATCGTTCCCCCAGGGGGTTTCGGTAACCCTCCTGGCACTCCGGTAAATTCCGAAACTTTCCAGAACACTTCCGGTGTCCGAATATATTCGTCCAATATATCAATATTTACGTCTCGGACATTCCGAGACTCCGAACTACCTTCGGTACATAAAAACTCATAAACTAATAATACCGATCGTCATCAAACATTAAGCGTGCGGACCCTACGGGTTCGAGAACTATGTAGACATGACCGAGACTCATCTCCGGTCAATAACCAATAGAGGAACCTGGATGCTCATATTGGCTCCTACATTTCTACGAAGATCTTTATCGGTCAAACCGCATAACAACATACGTTGTTCCTTTTGTCATCGGTATGTTACTTGCCCAAGATTCGATCGTCGGTATCTCTATACCTAGTTCAATCTCGTTACTGGCAAGTCTCTTTACTCGTTCTGTAATACATCATCTCGTGACTAACTCATTAATCATTTGCTTGCAAGGCTTATTATGATGTGCATTACCGAGAGGGCCCAGAGATACCTCTCCGACACTCGGAGTGACAAATCCTAGTCTTGATCTATGCCAACATCACGAATACTTTCGGAGACACCTGTAGAGCATCTTTATGATCACCCGGTTACATTGTGACGTTTGATAGCACACAAGGTGTTCCTACAGTATTCGGGAGTTGCATAATCTCATAGTCATAGAAACATGTATAAGTCATGGAGAAAGCAATAGCTGTAAAACTAAACGATCATAGTGCTATGCTAACGGATGGGTCTAGTCCATCACATCATTCTCCTAATGATGTGATCCCGTTGATCAAATGACAACTCATGTCTATGGCTAGGAAACATAGCCATCTTTAATCAATGAGCTAGTCTAGTAGAGGCATGCTAGGGACATACTATTTTGTCTATGTATTCACACATGTATCAAGTTTCCGGTTAATACAATTCTAGCATGAATAAAAGACAATTATCATGATATATAAGGAAATACAAATAACATCTTTATTATTGCCTCTAGGGCATATTTCCTTCAGTAATACCACCTCCTACCCTTTGATTTTTCTTGTAGGAGGAAGAAGGATGTCATCCGAGGAGGCAGCACACCAAAATCATCATGTATCAGAGCTTGGTGTGTAGTTGAAACCCAGCGATCATCAAGACCGGAAATGCAAGCATTAATCGCTTCCTCAAAGTCAACATCCTCCTTAATCCAGTCCAAGTTTATGTTCCTATGCAGACCATCACCAACCTCCCATGCGGATGTATCACCTTGACCTTGTATGATCCCGTCACATACCCAATAGTTTGAAGCATCCATCCTCCAGTCAATACAGCCGGCATGTCTATGTGCCCAGACGTAGTGAAAGCACTCAACTATCTTCTCTGGCTCAAGAATACCCATGCACCTTGCAACCTCCAAGGCCTCTTCATGCAGTACAACATCCTGCAATTGTGCAGCTACCATGACAGCATCAAGCTCATGATCTGCCTTTACCATATTTTCCACTTTTAGGTAGAGCCGAAACCTCCCGCTCCAGGTCAACAACACCTTGTTACTCAAAGCTACTATTGCAGGTACACCACATTCATACAAATCATTGTATTGGTTGCTCCCGTTGTGAAAAAACACAACAAATGTATTGTTAACAAGCTTCCTAAAGATCTCCTCTCTAACATCGAATATCACCCCTCTAGAGCCTTGTTCTATCCCATTGAAATCATCCTCCTCGTCGTGCTGGTCAAAGATGGCCATAACCGACTGGGGAAGCTCTAGTTCCACGGCAACTGCCTTTTGCAGGGCCCTCATGCTTTGCCACGATGAGCAATCCACATGGACAACCTTGTCAAACTTCCTTCCTTTAGCAGCCTATGATTTCAGGCGTTGGGCTGCCACTCTGAGAGCAGCAGATGCCCCGAGTCCACACCAGCCCAAAAAGTAGATATTTCTTTCGTGTTTTCTCATACCCTCCAGAATATCGAGTATCTCTCCTGCTGCAGCATCGATCGTATTTGACTTCAACTTGATGAGCTGCAGTGTATAATAAAAAATCATTGAATGAGGTCCATAACTTTTACCTTTGTTTACTTTTCAGTACTTTGTTTCAAGTTGTAAGGCACATTTTTAACCATAGGGGCAATACATACATAGTAATAACAAAGATATAGTTCATTATTACTCTTACTGTTTTATTTAGTACACATGTAGTTACGAATGTATAGATGTTTTATAATGCCTGCAATCGAACACTTAAGCTGGATTCTATATAATTTACAATCATCTAAATTTGTAATCAAAAATCAATGGCAAATGTGTGTATATATACAAAATCACGACAACAAAGGGAATGATAGCATGTCCCAACAGACGGATCATATACCACTACACGTTAGTCCTATCTAGATACACGAGCAATCCATGCAGATAGCTCATCAAATGGCACGACTGAACTAAATCCTCTTCTTCCTAAACAAAAGTGAAACATTTTATAAGATGGCAAACGCACAAAGTGGTCAGGCAACAAGCAAAATATGATAGCAAATGCAAATCTCAGTTAAGCTCGCGACATTAGTTCCTGAAGATCGAGATGCATGAATGGATTACGTACCCTCCCCATGATGTATTGAATTGATCTCCAGGTTCATTTGGAGTTGAATTGGCTTGTTCGATCTAACCCATGATCTATTGAATCTGCAGCGAAGGCTCCAGCCGGCTTAATTCGTTCCTGCATGTGTGTAGGATCGATGCAAGCATTTGGAGAAGTTAGAAGATGAACCCTGGCTTGTTATAAAGTCTTTCAAAGGCTTTACGAATTTGCAGAAGCACTCTGCAGATCATATACATATATAGACGATTGGCACTGTAACATTACCTTGATTGTGGCGCGGCGCGGCTGGATTGAACCAGTACAAGTTTAGCTAAAACGAAGCCAAATAGATCGATCAGCTGGACCCGAAAACTAAGCTGCTTGCAGGCACAGAATGGAATGGATATAGGAAGCTCTTGTCCAGGCAGGCATACATAGTAGTATTCCTTGTGTTTGCTTTGCTGCTTTACTTGCTCTTCTGCCAACAAAGCTGTGAAAATTCTTTGCTCCAAGCACACTCTAGTCTTTAGCTCCATCCATCTGTCATCATCAGATTCTTGGCTTGCTAAGTTTAAAGACCACAAAGGTAAAGGTAAAGATAAAGATAGGCTACGACATGTGATCGAGGATTTTTTTATCAGTATAGCAGTGGGATCAGGGTTGTACGGGCCTACAGAATGCTGGGCTCTATGCCAAATTTGATATCAGGCCGATCGAGAAAAGTCGAAACCAATTATACAAAAATAAGAAGAAAAAAAAAATGATGGTAAGTTGGTAGCACAATTTTCTATACCAGCTTGTATCATCATAAGGATGATTTGTTACTGTCCCTGGGGGTGCTGTGACTGAGATGGCACAGCACTCTCTCGACGTTTCTGACAAAATATTCTCGACTTTGCGCTTTGTTTGTGGGGCAGAACATCTTGTCCCTGGCGTTCCTGTTACATGATGTCCACAGCCGTATAAGTCTCCACCTTCTCGATGGTATGCTTGTCCTCGAAGCCCAATTGCGAGAGCACGTAGCCAAGGATGTCCTGCACGTCAGTAACAAATAATAAATGAGAGATTCCGAACGCCGAACCAATTTACTTTATCGTTGCGCAGGTGAGTGAGTTAACATCCCCTCGGCCCCCTTTCTGAAGTTTGAAAAACAGAAATGAACAGTAAAAGTGTGCACTGTGTTGGCACAGGCCCGACCTCGACGCCGCAATCTGCCGTGTACTTTCCGGGGAGATGCGCATACGAGACTAGCTCGAGTACTTTCCGAGCTATTCGGTTGGAGACGTAGACGATGGCCCGATGCACGTATACACCAAGCAACCGAGCAGCCTAGCTGGTTGCTGGATCGATCCTTGAGGAAGTAACGCACACACACGTCTAGCTATCTTAACTAGCGAAGCTAGCAAGCAAACTCGCCGGGACGGCTGCGCGTACTATCTCACGCGCACGTACAAGGGACGATGGGATTTGGTGGCCACAGGTGCGTGTCGCACCTGTTCAATATTTTTCTATTGATCTGGGTTTAAGTTACAGGGGAACCACGTACAGGTATATATAGTACTACCTATCCTACCTATACACGGCCGACTCGGCCAGGGCTACAAGTCCGTGCCGGACTCAGTTTTGCCTAATCGCGATTATATCCAACAATCACCCCCCTAAGCACGATGTCCTCACTTCACAGCTTGGACGCCGATCCTTCGCCGCATCTTCATGAACTTCTGTCGTCCCAAAGACCTGGTTAGGATATCTGCAAGCTGGTCATCGGTGCAAACGTAGTTGACGTCAATCTTGCTTTCTCCAACACACTCCCTTAGGTATCGATACCTCGTATCGATGTGCTTGTGTCTATCATGACACACTGTATTCTTCCATAGAGAGATTGTAGACTTATCGTCAATGTTGAGCACCACTCGTTCTGGTTCCTTACCTATGAGGTCATCGAGTAGCCTTCCTAGGCAAACACCTTGACACACCGCGGTTGCAGCTGCAATATACTCTGCTTCACGAGATGATAATGCGACCACCTTCTGCTTTTGTGATAGCCAACTCACTATGTTTCCTCCCAAGAAATATGCTGCGCCCGAGGTACTTTTACGGTCGTCCACATATCCTGCCATGTCGCTATCACTATAGCCAAGTAGCTCCACCATCTCCTTCTTCTTCTCTCTCAAATAGACACAACCAAAGTTTGTTGTCCCTTTGATGTACCTGAGTATATTTTCCACAGCTGCCCAATGTTCCGTCGTGGGTGCTTTCATGAAGCAACTCACTATGCCAACGAAATAGGCCAAGTCCGGTCTTGTATTCGTGAGATACCTCAACTTCCAGACCACACTTCTATATTCCGCTGCATCAACCACATGTGCTTCACTCTTCTTGCTTAGTATGAGACGAGGCTTCATCGGAACATGACTTGGATTGCAATCTTTCATGCCACAGCTTTCAAGTACCTTCTTTGCATATGCCTCCTGGCATATTGTGATCCCCTCCGGCTTTTGATGTACCTCGATCCCAAGGTAGTAACTCAAGAGCCCTAGATCAGTCATCTTGAATAGCTCCTTCATTTGTAGCTTCAAGTTTGCAATCACCTCTTCGTCTGCTCCCGTTATCAATAGATCATCCACATAGATGCCCACTAAGAGACGATCATTGCCTTTCCCTCGCTTATACATTGCATGCTCTAGTGGGGCTTTCTCAAATCCAAGAGAAATCAATGTACGATCAAGCTTGATGCTCCATGCCTGAGGAGCTTGTCGTAGCCCGTACAACGTCTTGTGTAGCTTCAATACCTTATGTTCCTCTCCTTCTTCGATGTACCCTGGTGGTTGCTTCACATACAACTCTCCTTCTAACTCCCCAGTCAAAAACACGGAGTTCACATCCATATGATGTATCCTCCAAGATTCTTGAGCCGCGAGAGCTATAAGTAATCTCACCGAGTCCATCTTTGTAACTGGAGCGAACACTTCTTCGAAGTCCACACTTTGGTCTTGCACGTTTGCTTTAGCCACGAGCCTTGCTTTATGCTTCACCAAGTTCCCTTCGACATCCTTCTTGATTTTATACACCCACTTGAGCTCTATGACATTATGTCCGTTGGGAAGATCCACGAGTTCCCATACTTTGTTGTCTCGGATCGACCCCAACTCTTCATCCATAGCACGACGCCAATACTCCTTCATAATTGCGTCCTCAAAAAATTTCGGTTCCTCGATATGCAAACGCCGTTGCCCTATTGCTGACGCCAAAGTTCCTATTGCTGACGATTCTGGACCTCCTGGTCCGCTTGTTGGGCTGCATACCTCCTGCCCATAATATCCAACATACGTGTATTCTTCGTGTGGGCTGTCCGGCGTAGCTAAGCTAGCAGAACCATCATGCCCAGCCGAGCTTGCTAGGCCCTTTTCTCTCCTTGCTGGACCACCACGTGGTGGTGGACTCCTTTCTTCTAGTCCATGCAAAGCAGCACAAGGCCATGCACCGGCTTGGTCGCTGCCGCTGCCTACGAGCATATGTGACTCGACACTTGTGGCTTGCGCGCGTGGACTGATTAACGCGTCCGCCGTACTGCCTGACGTAGTGTTCTCACTACGCTCACCGGGTTCAAGCGACACAGCTCGTCGCGCGTTGTGTTCTTCTGGCAACACGTCTTCGCCGTCTTCTAGCGCGACTACACCATCACACATTGTATCGTGGACTTCTGGCGCCACCTCTTCGCCTGCTTCTGACGTGACCACATCGTCACGCCTTCCGTCATGGTCTTCTGGCGCCACGACTTCACCTGGGATTAGTGGCGTGACCACATCATCACGCCTTGTGTCATGGTCTTCTGGCGCCACAACATCGCCTGGGGTTAGTGGCGCGGATGCACTTACCGGGTTCGTGACCAGCTGACCAAGATCATCTGGATCCTCCTCGTCCACTAGCTCACACATCAGCATCATATCCCCGTCGTCTCCTTCCTCGGCCATGAGCGCCTGTTGCTTCGGTGCTTCCTCGCAGTTAGCCTTGAAGTGACCGAGGAGGCCACACTTATGACACCTCACTTTCCTGATGTCAAACTTCCTCCTCGGTGGTGCAGGCGCATCCTCGTCGTCCGAGTCGGCGAAGTTCTTTCTCGCCGAGCGCTGCTTCCCTTTCCCCTTCTTGCCACCGCTTGTGGATCCGCCTTGCTTTTCTTTCATCAAGGCGATCCATTGCGCCTTTGTCAGCATCAGGTGCTCACTTGCCTCTGCGTCGCCGAAACTGAGATGAATTCTCTCGTCGTGGGCCTTGAACCTTCCGACGAGATCCTCAACCGTGAGAGTTTTCAGGTCGAGACATTGCTCGATCGACGTGACGATCTGGATGTAGCGTGCCGGTGCAGCGCGCAAAAATCGTCGAACGATCGCAACTACTTCTAGGGTTGAACCATAGTTGCGTATGCCGTTGACGAGGGTCTTGAGACGGGAGGCAAACTGATCGACCGTCTCACTTTCATCCATCTTCAGGCACTCGTAATTTCTCATCAGGGACTGAAGGTGTGCTTCCTTGACACGGTCATGACCCTGGTGCAGGATCTTGATGGTCTCCCATGCCTCCTTCGCCGATTTCTTTCCGACGAGGTGTTGCAGCACATCCTTCGGCATGGCGGAGTAGATCGCCGTTAACGCCCGACGATCCGTCCGGTACTTCACCGCGCCCTTCGCGTACTCGTTGCCGCCGGGGTCGACAGCTTCCCAGAGATCAGCCCCCTCCATCGCGACCTCCATGTTCATCGCCCATAGTGCGTAGTCCTCTCGATCCAGACGGGGAATTGCGACACCCCCACCATCGGCATCGGTGCTGCTGCTGCCGCCGCCACGATCTCCTTGCCTGTGGTCGACATGATCCTTCGATTGCTTTCCGAAAATCACGCCAATACACCAAGCTCTAGATACCAATTGTTGGCACAGGCCCGACCTCGACGCCGCAATCCGCCGTGTACTTTCCAGGGAGATGTGCGTACGAGACTAGCTCGAGTACTTTCCGAGCTATTCGGTTGGAGACGTAGACGATGGCCCGATGCACGTATACACCAAGCAACCGAGCAGCCTAGCTGGTTGCTGGATCGATCCTTGAGGAAGTAACGCACACACACGTCTAGCTATCTTAACTAGCGAAGCTAGCAAGCAAACTCGCCGGGACGGCTGCGCGTACTATCTCACGCGCACGTACAAGGGACGATGGGATTTGGTGGCCACAGGTGCGTGTCGCACCTGTTCAATATTTTTCTATTGATCTGGGTTTAAGTTACAGGGGAACCACGTACAGGTATATATAGTACTACCTATCCTACCTATACACGGCCGACTCGGCCAGGGCTACAAGTCCGTGCCGGACTCAGTTTTGCCTAATCGTGATTATATCCAACAGTTTGAAAAACAGAAATGAACAGTAAAAGTGTGCACTGCTGGCTGCACCCACTCACATCACGCAGATTGTGAAGCTGCACATCCTTCTTCTTCATCGCCATCTTCTTCCCCACCCCCCTTCAGAGGAAAGCTGTAGTTTGTCGATCGAGGATTTAGTTGCACTGAGGTATTTTCTTTTTGGGATAAGTATATTTTGCGTCCCTCAACTGTATCGAAAGTATAGAAATGGTCCCTCAACTTCAAAACCAGTAAAACATAGTCCCTCAACTTTTCAAACTGGATAATTTTAGTCCCTGATACCGCTTTAGATGGTTTTACTAATGACATGACATGGTTTTGATTGATTCGGATGGTTTCGTTAATACCATGCAGTCCATCGTCTACTGCAGCATGTGCATGGCTCGCGTGATAGGCCGGCGACGTGCTTCTCCTGCTGCGCCACCAAGGTGACTTGGCGTTCGGCTCCCTGCTGTCTTCGACGCCGACCAAGGTGCCAATTCCATGGGCTGCCACCCTTGACCACGCTCATGGCGAAAATGCCAGCGCCATGCATGTACTCTATCAGCGAACAACCTGTTGTGGTGCGTCACCTGCGCCATGCCAAGGTGATTGTATTGATGTAGACGGGCAAGCATGCTGTGGCGGATGACCGGAAGCCGACACGGGCGCAGCTCCATGTGCATGACGCCAGCTCGCTCGCCCGGCGCGGATAGAGAGCATCGATATCATGGACCACAACCACACCTTGACTTCAACATATACGACGGGCAGGCCTTGGGCGACGACGCAGGCGCGTGTCACTGACGCTGGGGCTGCAGCAGCAGTACATCAGGCATGACGGTGATGGCAGTGTCTGAGTGAATATCGAGTTCGATGGTTGTCCAGGCAGCACGACGCGAGCTCGGTAGATGCGGCAACTAGGCGGATTGCAGCTCGATCAGCAAGCACGGACGCAGGTACACTCGTATGGTAATGGTGGTGCGACGGCTACAGCCAGCCGGGCATGGCAGCTCGGCATGGTCAAAGGGATTTCGGCCGAGCAGACCGCGGCTGGCGAACATGGTTTCCAACGTCCCTTGACCGGCAGCCTGCACTTCAGCAACGAAATCATCCGAATCAGCCAAAACCATGCCACGTCAATAGTAAAACCACCCAAAGCGGTTCTAAGGATTAAAGTTATCCGGTTTGAGAAGTTGACGGACTAAGATTTGCTGGTTATGAAGTTGAGGGACGATTTCTACACTTTCGATATAGTTGAGGGACGAAAAATACACTTATCCCTTTCTTTTTTCTTGTTTAGGCATTGCTTTGGTCTTATATTACTTTGCTATTTGCCAGCGTGTTTGTGTGTGTTGGTGTTGGCTGTGTGGATCCTAACTATGGAGAAGTCGGGTGTGTGCTCAATGTGTTTGTATCCACTTGATGCTCCACTTTGAATCAATAAAGTTCACCCTTTCTCCAAAAGAGGAAAGAACCGTCGCTGCAGATGTTGGCTTCGATGGAACAGAACTCCCGATCTAAATAAATTTTGATCTTGGGAAGCCTCCCGATCTAAATAAATTTTGATCTTGGGAATAGGGTTGGACCAAAAGCTCGAAGCTCGCGACCTTAATGAGCGCTCGATAGTTCGGCTCGTTAAGCTCGTGGCTCGCTTCTTAATAAACAGAGCCAATCATTGATTTCAGCTCGTTAAGCTTAATGAGCTTAACGAACGAGCTAACGAGTTTCACGAGTAGCTCGTTAAGCTCGTTAGTAATAACATAACACATATTTACATCTTACCTCACAAAATTTTCGTAGCACATCGTCCTAGCCACTCAATCTAATACACATAGGAGGCAACAAAATAGTGCATTTTATTTTGCAGTCACCATCTTCCTTTTTAAAAACCAAATCTACATGCTTATCGTGTGGACCGTAACACATCAAAATCTGTTAACGAGCCTAGCGAGCGCTCACGAGCTTAACGAGCTTTAAACGAACCGAGCCGAGTAGAGTTTTCTGCTCGTTAATCTTAACGAGCTTAACGAGCCGAGCCTTAACGAGCACGAGCTTAACGAGTACGAGCTTAACGAGCCGAGTAGCTCGTTAATCCACCCCTACTTGGGAAGCCCGGCTCCCGATCTACCAAGACCATAAATCAAAAGCAAATCCGCTATCAGAACATTGCGCATTGGATCGGATTATCTCGAAAAGGAACAGACAGTGACGGAAAACAATCTCCTAGGGCTCCGGCGGAGGACTACGCCGGACCACGGTACCAGAGTTGGAGAAGAGAAGAGAGGCGATGGGTTCAAGTTACCTCTGATCCGGCGATGGGTTCTCCTCGTCGGCGACGACAATGAATCCGCCGGCGACCTGGACTGAGATTTTCAGTAGGCTGCAACAAACTTGCCCCTTCTCATCTGCCCTCCAATCAAGATCCGACGAGTAAGGAAGTCCAAAGCCCAAAACAGCCCCACACTTCTACATACCAAAATGTTGAATTGCTAGTGGATTTTAAAGCATGGCAAATCAAACTTTTTGATTGCAAATTTAGTGGCATGAGGATGGCAAATTTAGTTTACGATGGTGGTAATTTCCTGGCAAAAAATTTAACAGTCAGATTTGGCATCCTCAACAAACAAAAATCAACATAAACAACATTCAATTTGCAATGTCACATTTGTAGTGGAGTCCTAAATCTATATCTATACCTCTATACCTCTATACCTACTAATAAAGCAAGGTGTGTTTCTCCAAATTTTTAATCCGTTCACCCATATTATTATTTAGATCTTACTATCTGATGTGGTACTTTTTTTTTGTGCACAATCGTTTTTGTTTTGCGGGCGAAACGCCTACGTACTTAGTCCTAGCGATAACAACCAGCTGAGCTAGCTCATTACATATGTTAAAAAAAGGGGTTCGTTCTACTTTTAAATAGTACCACATCCATTTCTTACAATTCAATCCCCCAATTTATATACACATGTGATTGAAAATCAATAAGCCACGTCGAGAATCAAGGGCATGAATGAGGTTGGGAGGAATCACTGGACGAAGTAGCTGGAGAATATATGGATAAACGAGAAAAAAAAGACGCTGCTTCCAAGCACCATGAACTACAAAAAAAGATGAAGTAGAGGCCGAAAGAGGAGATGCCAGGGTGCTTGGTCTTGGTGTGCGCTGCTGACGGGTTCCTCTACGACGAGCACCGAGAATGGCTGACCAGGATTACGATGGTGGCGCTTGAGGCGGAGCGGCTCGAGCCGATCATCTCTGCCGCCTTCTTGATTGATCTTGTGGTAGTAGAGTAGAGGAAGAAGAAAGTGGCGTTGGCTTGCAGTTGAAGAAGAAAAAAGGGGGACGGGAGAAAGTAGAAATCCAGGACGGCAGCACCGGCCGCGCTGTGGCAGCGAGCAGGCGGAGCCAAGGCACGGTGTGAGGCCACACTCCGCGGCACCGCGTGGGCCGGTGGCCTCGGACACTGTCAAACGGCACGGCGGCACTGCCCATCAGCGGCAGCATGTGCCCAGAACTTTGCTCTGATCTGCCCCTCGTCGAGTTGGCTCAATGTGAGATGTTACTATGAATTGTGATTTGATTCTGGTTTGGAGTATGCCAATTTTCTAACTTTTTTTTGCGCATATATGGTTCCAACAGATTTACTTTCCTGTACTGTGGTACGTAGGCAGATGTTTATGGATCTCAATAATCGTGGGCGCTCATTTGTAATCCTATAGGTCAAAGTGAATCGACGTGTATTCACGCTAGATAGCACGCACTGAAATCTAAGGACTATGCTATCTTTTGTACACCTATAAAATAAGACATTTTTTGACACCGCCATGAGAAGGTCAAAAAAATAATCTTATATTATGATACGAAGGGAGTACTTGATTTGGAAAAATTACCAAGGACACGTCTATCTTTGTTTTCATCTGGAAACATTTATTTCTACTATTTTTAGTCGAATTAGAAATAATTAGTTCTACTACTTAAGAGCTATATTGCATTGTCAACTTTTCATTAGTTTGTTAGGCTTGGCAGTTGCTCTCTTTATTCATGTTAGTTCTTTAAAAAATCAAGATAGCATTCTTTTAATTTTTCAATAATTTTGATTATAAGCTATAGGACTTGTGGTCTGGATATGCCATCCGTCAAAACTGAACAAAAAAGGTACAATATGCAGTCCTGTAATATACTATGTTGCACATTAAATTGTATTTGACAACATATTTCCATTCTTCATCTCCCCTATGTGAAGATGAACATTGATGTAATTTTTCTGCCATAGGAGAACAGGAGGTTCAATCTTTTGTACATTGATTATATTAAAATCTAACAGAGAATTCATTGTTTCTAAACTATTGTTCTCCTTTTTCTTTTTATTCATTACACAACATAATAGTACTCATGCTTTGCTGAATCTATGAAGTGAAATGTGGAGCAAAACACCATACTAGATTTCAATATAGTTGGTGATAGTACCATCTTAGGAATTGATCACCTCTGTAGACCAATTTACAAAGGTACCACATCAGTGGCGGAGCTTGATGGGGGGACATGGGCTGGAGGAGGGGGGGGGGCAAACATAACTATTTCAGCCATTTTTAGTGGAAAATAGGCCTAATACAAAGGAATATATACAAAGAGAAATTTTGAGTTGGGGGGCATGGCCCAGGTTGGCCCCATGAAGCTCCACCATTGTACCACATGAAGGGCAAGTGCCAGACTTGTCAAAAATGAGGGGCTCAGAGAGGATGGCCCTCACGTCCAGTTCGATGAGATTAGTTTAACCATTCTCTTGAGTTCACACAGATGTGTGATGCAGTGCCCGAGGTCAATGCCACGCTCGGATATATTGGGATCATGTGCGCACCGCTCTTGCATTAACCCATATGTGTGATGTAGTGCCCGAGGTCAATGCCATGCTCGGATATATTGTGATCGTGTGCCCGAGGGTAAGGTCTTCTCCCGTTGCAACACACGGGCATTTTTCCTAGTAAAACATAAATGCAAATTACACAAGTAGAGAATGACTAACCATAACTTTAGTTGGTGACGCCACATTCTCGACAGCATGCTCATCCTCAAAGCACAATTGCGACATCACGTAGCCGAGGATCTCTTGCACCAGTAACAAATAAAGAGAATCCGGTCGCCGAACCAATTTACTTATCGATGCGCGGGTGAGTGAGTTAACCCCCCGGCCCCCCTTTCTGAATCTGAAAATAGAAATGAACAGTAAAAGTGTGCACCACCGGTCGCACCCACTGACATCTTCTTCTTCTTCTTCTTCTTCTTCTTCTTCTTCTTCTTCTTCTTCTTCTCTTGCTGCAGATGTTGGCTTAGATGGAACAAACTACCGATCTACATAAATTTTGATTTTGGGAAGCCCGGCTCCTGATCTACCAAGACGACAAATCAATACCAAATGATGTGCAATGATCTAGCGTAACACATGTATATCAATGATGACTGGTGGCTTTGCCACATATATCATGTCAGTTGTATTATCATGCAAAGCAATATGACAATGAATACTCAAGTCATGTAAATGATGATGGTGAAAGTTGCATGTCAATATATCTCAGAATGGTTATGAAAACGTCATGATGGATATGTATGGTGGTTGTTACGGGGTTTGGATGCACCGGCAAAGTTTGCACCTAATCTAGTGGTGAGACTGGGTAATGCACGATACTGAAGAGGCTAGCAAATATGAATAGGTAGAAGTGATCAAGTCCAAGACATCATACTAAACATAAAGAACTCAAATACATATTGCAATAGTTTATTAGCCCACAAGGAAAAGCATGACCTTTCATACCCCTAGGGGATATATTGGGAGGAAAAGACCATCATTCCTCCCCGACCGCCACTCATATGGTAGACAATCAGTAATAAATCATGCTCCAACTTCATCGCAAAACTAGAGGCTATACGTGCATGCTTCGGAAATTACAAGCTTTAACACCAATATTATTTACTGGACCATAATTATTCACTAATAAACCCACATATTATTATCTCAATATCGCAAGACTCATAAACTTTGTTTTTTTTTGTACAGGGCTCCTCGGATGTCATTTGGCCACCAAATTTTGCAACCACCTAAAACATTTGGTCATAATTATATCCACAAAGTTTCACTTTTTTTTTGAAATGTTTTGCTAAGTTTTTTATCAGGGGTGCACCGGTGGTGAAAAGTTCATGGGGGCACAAAAGTCACACTCCTGAAGATAAAGTAGTGCCTGCACCCACCTTCGGTGCACCCACACAGTGAATAGTAAATTCAAAAAAATCAAAAAATATATGAAACTTCATGGATGTGATTATGAGCAAATGTTTTAGGATCTTGCAAAGTTTTGTCACTGGAAAACATGAAATGATCTCTATACAAAACGAAAAACAAATGATGCTCTGCACCAAGTTTACTGTTGTTGCATGGAATCAAACATATCATATTCAGTGATATTCATGCAAGGTTTTATTATACCACCTTTGTATACCTACCATTTTTGGACTAAACATATAACTCATGCAAATTACCGCTACCTATTTAACTCTGAACAAGATATAAGTGAAGCAAGAGAGTACAACTTATTTCTATAAAATATATAGAACTATCACCATGCTCAAAAGGTATAAGTGAAGAACATGAGAAAAATGTCTTAACACAAGAGATATAAGTGTAGCATAATGAATATCCTATAAATTGTGACGAATATGTGTCTCTCATAATTGGTGTGTTCAGGAAACAATGATTGTGGCAACAAAATAAACAAAGTAAAAAAAAAGTGCAACGCTCCAAGCAAAACACATATCATGTCATGAATAAGAATACAGCTACAAGTGATATCCCCTTAGGCCCTTGTCGTTCCTTATTCTTTCTTCCATCGTTATCTTACCCAAAACTTCAAAACTTCAATCACACAAAACTTAACAAGACCTCGTGAGATCCATTAGTATAATAATATTGGATTAATTGGATAAATGCCACTCGAATTATGGCGATTCCAATAAATGCCACTGCAATTTCCAATTTTTGAAAAATGCCACTTCAAATTTTCAAACTTTGAAAAACGCCACCGCAGACTTTGAAAAATGCCACTGGAAATGGCATTTTTCAAAGTTTGGAAATTGTAGTGGTGTTTCTCGGAATCACAAGAATTTGAGTGGCATTTATCAACTTAACCCAATAATATAACAAATCATTAACTTAGGTATTGTGAAATCAAGATTCATAATTGTTCTTACGTAATATCTAGTGCATTCTATCATCTACATGAATTATGGAATAAAAATGAAATCTGTTTAAAAGACAACAACATGTAATGATCTGGAAAAAAATCATACTTCTGCACGTCTAAAATTTCCGAAACAATAGGAAAACTTACAAAAATTACATAGAAGTATTTTGTAAAAAAATCAGGAATTGATCATGTTGCAATACAGAATGCAAATTCATGCACCAGATGCTAAACTCTATTTTTTTATACACAATCAAATAGAGAATCACACACATCAACCAAAAGGCTTAACTTGGCACAAAATTAAAAGAAAACATACAAACATAATCTTTACTGTGGTAATAACCATGTTGACGCACAAAAATAAAAAATAAAAATGGATAACTATTAGATTGCCTCCCAACAAGTGCTAATGTTTAATGCCCCTAGCTAGGTATAATGCATCATATCATGTATTGTCGTCTTTTAGCTGCTCAATAAGGCAACGTGATTTAAGCAAGCATGTCATTAATTAAAATATACCTTGACAAAATTTATGAAATGAGAATCAAATATAGGTTCCTTTTTTATATTTATGAAATTAGGGTGAATACTAATCATTTTCAAATCTCTTGTTTCACTAGAAGAAGCACCCTTATTAGTTTTCGGAACCTTAGGCACAAAAATAGAATTCAAATTATTGCTTCCATGAAGTTCCTCACTAGTTTTAATGGAATAAAAAGCTGAACCCAAGACATTAAAGAACTCTTCCAATTTATCAATTCTAGCGAGACTTCGTTCTACTTTTTTGGTAATTGGCTCTTTATCTTTTAGAAATTTTAACGTGTTTCCTAGTGTAGAACCTAACTTATTCACTATGTTATGAACCCTTTTATCCAGATCTTCAATGCAATTAATGGTTGGCATTTTGTTCTCAATAATTTCTAACCTTCTCATAAGGAGTTCGAAAGTTAATGTCGTTTCATTGATAATAACAGGTGGTGATCCCAATAAATTTCGCATACTAAAGGCATGCAAAGCGTGACTACTCAAAAAGTCTCCAATAATAATACACTAGTGCAGAAAAGCCTAGCTATGGCATGGAATAAACAATCTTGCGCATCAACACCCGATGCCACCAATATGGCACCATTGTTAAAAATTAGTGATGGCATTGGAACCCGCGTCGGTAGTATTTCACATGATGATGGCATACCATGTGGCCAACGCCAGCAGTAAGTGTATTACCACTGCCGTGTCTTGTTTGCCAATGTCGGCAAATTGAATTTTTGCTAATAAAAAATTATATTCTACTTCACAAACTAAATAATTCAACTTCACAAAATTTACTAGCTAGTTAAAGAACAATATAATTCAATAGATAGTTGTCAACTTAACAAGTTCAAGTTCACAAAATTTACTAGCTAGTTAAAGAACTACATAATTCACCTTTACAAACTAAATAGTCTACTCTTAATAAAGTATTAACTTGAACTGACGAATCTTGTGTCAGTTGTTCTGTCCATCTTTTCTGAAATGATCTATATCTCCATCTTGAGGCCATTCCTCTCGGCCCTGAGGAGTTTTCTCTTATTCTTCAGCTTATCCCTCTCCTCAATCGGTTGATCTCTCTTGTCCCTCATGCTATTAGTCTTGGAGAAGAGATCAACCTTCTCGTCAACAGCTGACCAGTCTCTGCCTTTAGCGAGGCATTCACCTATTGTAGGCTACTGGATTGATGGTATACTGACAAGCCTCTAACAAATTGCGGTTAAGCATGTCCACACCGTATACCTCCTTACGGTTGCCTGCAGAATTGGCCATGACCTGATGCACTTTAATTTGTTAGACAAATAAGTAATGTTGCATTAGGTTGCAAAGTACTTTTAAGGTATGCCAAGAATACTATAGTACTTTGAGGTGTTTGGCTCTTGGACTAATTGAACTATGACAACAAATCACAACTGAACTGTGCGTGCCAACGGATGCCTACAATATGACATTTGACAATTTAACTATATACGAAAACAAGGAAGGAAGCACACACCTCGGTAGTGAGGAATTATTCCATCATGTCAAATCAGAATAAGTTATTCTAATGTAGCATTGCTGTGAATCAACCAAATTATTTCTAAATAGATTCCAACTAAACAAACCCTCGGTAACCATTCACCACATGTCAAGAATACTACACTGCTAAATCTAATTTATAGGAGTTCATCTTATTTATTCCAAACATTCCAGACTACGTTACCAAAGTCGAACTTGAATCATTAATATTCTAGACACTCAAAAAAATCTATACTAAATAAAATATAAAAATAGGATTCTACACCACTACAATTTCTACACAAAGCAATCCATGGAACTTACTTTGGATTCTACATCACTAAACATGTTGATACAACACTACTTAAATTCTACATGAATCCCATGAATTTCGTGGCATCCACGGACGAAGGATGTGCGATTGGATAGGAAGGAGAAGTGCGATTGGAAGGGAAGGAGAGGATCCAACCTTGCTGCCATCTGTGTGGTCACGGACGGCGACGGGTTGAGAGGTCTGGAGGTGGCGGCGGCGGGTTGAGGGGTGTCTGTGTGGGTGAAAGAGGGTGATGACTAGGTCTTCTACTGATGAAGAGGGGTTAACTAAGGTGGGCCAGTGCTGGCGTGGGCCCAAAACGCGATGCCATAGCTAACGGCATCCCAAATAAAAAACTAAGATTAATAAAAGACTACAAGTAATAAAAAAACTCAATATGATAACTGAGGGTTAAAAAATAAAAGACCAATACTACTAATAATATATACTAAAATACTATATAAAATTTTCATTATTTTTTGAATAATATAATCCCTAAAACTTAAAAAACTTTATAAATAAATAAATTGTTTCTGGCGTAACATAAGTTAGCATGTCAACAATAGCTAATGAACTACGGCGTGCATAGAAATCCGATGCCACCACTATCTTTCAACGGGTAAGTACAGCTAGGCCAACAGATTTGTGATGTGTTAAAAAATGTCAACGCCAACACTAGCCATATAAAGTTGACGTACCAAATATGGCAACTACACAACTATTTTCAAAAAAATAGTGCTGGAGTTGTTTGAAAATGGCGCGCCACCAACTAAATTTGTGGCTAGCCATTTCTCTACTAGTGAAACTGTCATGCACAAATCTATACTAAGTAGTAACACCCACATTTTTTTGGAGAAGAACGGTGATGGATTGCTTACGAGTAGATCTATTTTGAGCATCGCAAATCCTATACCAATCATATTTCAAACTCCCCCTCCCCCTTTGTTCAAAATTGAGCACTTCATTTTCGTGAGTGAAAGCAACAAACGAGGAACTAGCCATGACAACAAGCAAAGATAGTAACAACGATATTTTTGGTATTTAAAAAAAGATATACAAGGAGAAGGAAGAAAAAGAGAAGGCAAATGAAAAGGCAAACGACAAAATGGAAGAAAATAAAAGACAAGCAATTTGATACGTCTGTGTGAAGGAACCTGGTTTGTTTGGTGAAGCCTCCCTGGCAACGACGCCAGAAATTCTTCTACTACTCTCTGTAGAGTTGTTGGATTTCCCCAAAGTGGAAGGATAATGTAGCATAGTAGCGAATAGTACTTTCCTCAGTTAAAAACCAAGGTATATCGAACTAGAAGAAGAAGGAACACAAACAAGAAAAATGGTACATGCACACACACAAGGCAAATGCTTGCAACCAACAAAAGGCAAGGTGGTCGTCATTCCCCTTGTTTCTTGCCAGTTGCAAATATTAAAACTAGGTGTGATAGGTATATAAATAAAGTAAATACAAAGTAAAAGAAAATTGTGAGCAAATTGTAGGATTCTTAGTAATAAAGGAGAATGGACCCGAGGCATAGTATCACTAGATGCATGTCTCTCACTTCATGATTGTGATTGACAGAATAGTTCATAGTTATGATTGTGATTCTTCATGGCATAAATCATATATAGGCATTATGTCCGTGACAAGTAGACTGTTAATCCAACTTCATCTACTACTATTACTCCACCCTAAGACCGTTATCCAAGATGCACCTCAAAGTACTAAGCTCATACAAACAGAGCAACACATTAAGAAAGATGACATAATGTAGCAGCGATACAATACGTGTCTTGCAACTCCTCCTGTCATAGAGCAAGATTGAACCCACTACTATGCACCACTCCCTATGAAGATCTACTCGTCTAATTGGGCAAATAAGACATATAGATCGTAAAGCATACATAGCTCTCAAATTATGCAGCAAGGAAATCTCAAAGGATTCACATAGTTTCAATGGATAATTGCATCATAAATCCACAATTCGTTGGATCCTAACAAACACATCGCACCAACTACGTCGAATAGATCTTTGAAGAGATCATTGCATTGAAGATCAAAATAGAGAACGAAGAGCCATCTAGCTATTATTATGGACCCATAGGTCCTGAAGGAACTACTCACATATCATCATTTTGAGGTAGGAATGTTGATGAAGATAGCCTCCCCAATGGTTTCCCCCTTCGGTAGAGTACATGAACAGGCATCCAAATGGGATCCCAAAAGAACATAGGCTCGGTGATAAAATTGTTTTGGAGTCTCGTTTTGAGAGTTTTGGAATATTTCTCGTTTTGAGAGTTTTGGAATATTTGGGAATTCATAAGCCAGGAATTAGGTCAAACGGAGCCACAAGGGGCCCACAAGGTCACATGGCGTGCCATTTGAACTTGTGACTCCCTCGTACGTCTTATGGTTTCTCCTCGAATCTTCTAGGGTTTGTCGTGTTCCAAAAAAGTCACCATATTTTTTCATTGTATTTAGACTTTGTTTGGTATGGTTTTTTTCGTGAAACAAACATGTAAAAAAATAGGAACATACACTAGGCACTAAATTAATAGGTTAGTCAAGAAATTAAATGTAAAATGACATATAAAGTGTAAATAAGTGATAATATAATAGCATGAACAATAAAAATATTGTAGATACATTGAATATGTATCAAATATCCGTGTGCACCATAGAAGCCTCTACTGCTACCACAAGATATTTAAATATATTAAAATAGGAACCATGACATATGAAGTTAGTACAAAATATGTAACTAGCACAAATTCTCTTGACGGAAACGAACTACTTTGATTTAGACGAAATATAGTTTAACCAAATGTCCAAACAAAAAATAATCAAATAAGTAATGCATTTTCATATTAAACTATAATTCCAATATAACATTTTAATGTTCATGATTATTCGTTGTTTGAGTAACACACACTAAACATTGATATCAGCATTATCAATGCAATTATGTATTCAACATTATTAGGCAAAATATAAATTACATTCTATTTAAAGATGTATTTCTTAAACAAATTTAAAATTTAGTGACAATGAAATATTAAATTAAAAATGTTTGGTATAAATTGATAACCAATGAATTTAGAGTTTTAATTATGTTTTTCAATTATTCTATAAAATATAAACAATCATATGGTTTACATATTCATATAAAAAAATACATTATTTGCAGGAACTAATTATGCAACAAAAATCGTCATTGTAGCCACTGTTGTAACCACTATTAAGAATAAATGTGTAGTGTTATGTGTTTAACTATTCTTTTATTTTCAAAAAGATCTTATTATGTATAGTTTTGAACTTGATTGTCATGCTTATTTTGTGGCAACAAAATATTGTTATGCCTTATATTGCTACTCTTTTATTGTTTATTTTCAAAAAAAAAATATAAGTAATTTTTATAAGTTAATTAGGGCCAGTTCTTTTGCTGGTTTCTTGAATAAGCTGAAATAAGCTGCCCCCTACCCAGCTTATTCTAGAAGCCCAAACCAAATTAATTTTTTAGGAGCCTAGTAGTTAAGACTTCACTAGTAGGCTTCTAAAAGAAAAAAATTAACTTGGGCTTCTAGAATAAGCTGGCAAATAATTTGTATGACATAAAGACCAAGTTTTTGTTATCCGTCGCAAAATTTGGTTGACCATCCGTCGGATTGAAAATATGCATATAACAAACTTTTTGTTATCGAGTTTAGCTATTTATACAAAATCGTCAAAACACTTTTGTTTAAAACAAGAGACAATATACATGCTAAAAGTAGGCAAATAATTTGGGTATTGCGGTGGTCGTTGGGAATTTGTATGACATAAAGACCAAGTTAATCTCTAATTTATATATGCAGGACATGAGCAGTTGCATGAATTGTAAGAAGTATAATCACAATTATGTTTTTTTTTTGCAATTTAGGAATGCATATAGTCTCACTGTAAATTTCATTACCCTGGCGTGTAACACACATGTAAATGACACTTAACCAAAAATTGACTGAGTGAGAGCAACTCTAGCAGACCCCGCATCCCGCCGGCCCGCAAAATGCGTTTGCAGTTCGCGCAAAATAGCTTTTGCGGGCTGGCTCGGGCTGGCACAGATGCAGACCCCCCAAACGGATTCGTAAAAAAAATCGAGGAATATGCATTTTTACGGGTCGGCTATGCGGGTTCTGCTCTTTGCGCCGCTGCATCCCGCATATCATCAGCCCGCAAATATGAAATCCAACATAATTTAACAATCAAAAAATAACTGAATTATTCGAATCAAACATAATACAATAATCATCTGCATTACAAATAATTATTCAAATAACGGTAGCAAACTTGAATAATGCAACACAAAACTTGTCATGAATACAAATACAAATGAATACAAAAATTAGTCACTGTCCAGCCCTTTGACAATGGTGCTCAATGAGATATTTATGAAGTTGAAAGTGTGTGTCTGCATTTCCAATCTCCTTGTATGTCTGAAGAAAAGCTCTAATTCTGTTTGGGTTTTGTAAGTGCATCTAGTGCCACCCCTAGTTGGTTTTGGAGTATTGACGACTAACCTGGTTGAGGGACTAATGTGTTTGTGAGAATTGCAGGATAACAAAGGTAGTAGTCCCTCATTGATTCGGTTTACCTACCGGAGATAACCCCTAAAAATGTATGAAGACATTGACAACAATGGTGGTATATGAAGATAATCATATTGAAGACTATGACAAGAGAAGACATTGTGTGAAGACTGTGGAGCACGAAGACTTAGATGTTTCATTGTTTCCTTTTCTTCTTTGTTGAGTCATAGGAAGCACCATACTGTTAAGTGGGGTCCAAGTGAACAAAGTCAGAGTGACTGAAGTGATGCTCAACCAAATCTTATTTCTTCGAGCGAAGACAATGAGAGCAAATCTTATCCAGAGCTGAATGAGTCAACTTTACTTGGAGCCCAAGTAAAGTTGCCATGTGTGTTTGAAATCTGACCGTTGGAACACGTGTCAGTTCCTTAGTGACCCAAGGTCACTTCGGACAAATCAGGTCGGGTTGCCCAGTGGCTATAAATAGCCCACCCCCTACACCATAAATTGGTGGCTGCTTAGAGTTATTGCACGGCTTTTGTCGTTTGAGAGCAACCCACCTCTGAAGCATTTGAGAGAGAGATCCTTGCGAGGACAAAGCCCAAACACCCAGAGCCAAAGAGTGTTAGGCATCACTGAAGTCTTTCTGTCTGTGTGACCTGAAGACTTGTTACACTTGAGGATTGTGTTTCCTCCAGCCGGTTAGGCGTCGCGTTCTGAGCATCCAAGAGTCATTGTGGATTGCTATTGTTTGTCTTCGAAACTTCCATGTTTTCAAGCATTCCATAAAAATCGCCTATTCACCCCCCTCTAGTCGATATACAGCACTTTCAATTGGTATCAGAGCAAGGTACTCCCTTGTTCTGTGTGATTCGGTTTAACCACCTGGAGTTTTAGCTATGTCGACTGCAGGGATAATCAAAGTCTCCGCTGCGTGCCCCGTCTTTGATGGCACTGAATATCCCTACTGGAAAAACAAGATGCGCATGCATCTTGAAGCCATTGATGTGGACATCTAGTTTGTCGTCAAGAACGGCGTTCCCAAGACTGGTGAAGGTATCACCCTTCCTGATGTCAAGAGGCTCGTTCAACTGGATTCCACGGCCAAGAACATCATCTGTGGTCATCTGACCAAAGGACAGTATGGTCGTGTGAGTGCTCTGGAAACGTCAAATGAAGTCTGGGACTGGCTCTCTAAGGTCAACGAAGGCGTCTCAACCCAGAGAGATCAAAGAATCAGTGTCCTTCGCAACCTCTTCAATCCCTTCAAGAGACACGACAATGAGAATGTCCAGCACACATTCGATCGCCTCACTGACATCACAAATGAGCTTCAGGCACTTGGCGCCACTGAGATCACCAAGCATGAAATCGTCAAGACGCTACTGAGATCACTTGACAGCTCATTTGACATCCTTGCCCTGATGATTCAAGAACGCCCTGACTTCAAGACTCTCAATCCGTCTGACATACTGGAGAGGCTCAGCACACATGAATTCCAGCTATCTGAGAAACGTCACATCTATGGTCCCAACTATGGCCGATCTCGCGCTTTGAAGGCAAAGGCTGCTTCCCCATCTGAAGAAGAATCTGACTGCAGTTCTGATGATCCTGAAGACATTGGAAAGGAGCTTTCCATGCTTGTGAAGAAGTTCCAGAAATTCACTAGGAAGAAAGGCTTCAGAAAGTCTTCACGTTCCAGCTCAAGAAATGATGAAGCTTCTACCCATGACTACAAGAAGAGAACATGTCATAAGTGCAAGAAACCTGGTCATTTCTCTGAGTGTCCTCAATTGGACAATGAGAAGAAGAAGAAGAAGAAGAAGATCAAGCATTATGATTCTGATGACAAGAAAAAGAAGAAATCCTCAAAGTTCTCTTCCAAGTCTGCATCAAAGTCTTCATCACATAAGAAGAATTCATCTGGCAAGGCTCGTGCGTTTGTTGGCAAGGAGATGGATTCAGAGGAGGAGTCTGCTTCAGAAGAAGCGGAGGTGGAGTCTGAGGAGGAGTCCGGTTCTGGTGCTCCAAGTCTGGCTCTAGCCACAGCCTACGTTGCCATGTCTATCTTCAACACTGAAGACAATGGCTCCGTCACCAACACTGATGATAATGAGAACGACGACTCTGCTCCCACCTACTGATTCATGGTATGCGGTGCCAAGGTAAAATCACGCGATGCTTACTTTCAAACATCCAGTGAAGATGACTCTGATTGTGAATCAAAACCTAGCTGCAAAACACTTGCTAAAATTGCCACCGAACAGCAGAAAGCTATGGAACATATTCAAAAACTGTTAGACAAAAGCGATGACCTGTTGGACGCGGAAATGAACCGTTCTCAGTCCTTAATTGAAGACATAAAAAATCTTCATGTTAAGTACAAGGAACTTGAAAGTCTTCATGAATCGCTCTCAAAAACTCATGCAAAGCTTTCCCACGATTACCTTCAAAGGAAGCGAGAACTTGAGAAATTGAAAGCGGCTCATGAAGATCTTCAAAAACAGTCACTCCGCGCTCAACTGATCAGCTCCGCTCAGGAAGGATTTGAACCACCATGTCTAAAATGCATTGAGCGTGATAACGCTACATCTGTTGCTGAATGTTCTACTGCTGCCATAGTTGCAATATCTTCAACTGCTGATGTAGTAACTAACCCCTCTGCTGAGGATACCACTACTATAGCTGATGAAAATGCTAGGTTGAAGACTTTGCTTGAAACAGGGATGTACAAAAGCCTCAAAGGGCATCAGAATTTATGTGATGTCCTCAAAAAGCAGATTTTGAACCGAAACCCTAGGAAAGAGGGTGTAGGGTTCGAGAGGAAACTGAATGTTGATGGTTCATACTAGAATCCTGAGCAGTACCCCAGAACCACATGGGTTGCTGCAAAGGAACCTTCAGTGGATCCGTCTACCTTATCTGGCTTCACTTGTGCTAATCCTATTATCATTGATGAATCCTTTGATGCAAACTATAAACTGTTTAAGAATCAGAATGGTGAAGTGTTTGCCAGGTATATTGGTACTAACTGCAGGAACGGGCCACCTATGAAGAAGATCTGGGTTCCCACAGGTTGTCTTGAGAAGCTTCTAGTAAATGTCATCATGACACCACCTGGGAAGAAGACAAACCCCAGACCAAAGGCTTCATACGGTCCTAAGGCTTCATATAGACAGAGGACTCACCTGAGTCAAGCTAACGCCAATGTTTTGCAGGGAAATTATACTCAGACCCATGAATATGAGTGTGTTTCCTCAAACCGCTATATTCACAAAATATAGAACTTTTCTGCTTATTCTTATGATTATTATTCTCCTACTGCAAGACTATTTGCTAGGGCTCCAAAGCCAAAATTCTCAGATGCTGCTCTTAGACTCATTGCTTCTAAGCCAGCCCTAAAGATGTGGGTGGTTAAGAAGAATTAACTTTCTCTTGCAGGGAAAGGTCTCCAGCCGGAAATCAAAGGCGTCTGATGCTATTGCTGGGGACCTAAAACAACTTGTAGGGTGCAAGATCAAATGCCCAAATGGTCTTACTATGTATTTTGTTCCTGAATCGCTTGCCAATCATCCTATCAGTCCTAACTTGGATCTAAGCTTTCATAATCCGCTTGTACGTCAAATGTTTATGCTTCACATTTACTATTGGTGAAGCCTATGCCCCTAACTGTACTGTAGGGTATGAAACCAAAGACTTCAGAATGGATTATGGACAACGGATGCACTAATCATATGACTGGAGATCGAAGTCTTCTTATGGACTCAACCTTACGTCCATCTGACAAGAGTCACATCACATTTGCTGACACTAGTAAAAGCAAGGTATTGGGTCTAGGTAGGGTTGCAAACATGGATAAAGTCATGCTTGTTGAATCTCTTGGTTTCAACTTAATGTCTGCCTCAATGCTTTGTGACTTGAACATGATTGTGATATTTGGAAAATATCGATGCCTTGTACTAATGGAATCTGACAAGTCTCTAGTCTTTGAAGGATATCAGAAAGGTGATCTGTATATGGTAGATTTCTCAGCAGGACCGCAGATGGTCGTATGTCTTCTAGCAAAAGCTTCAGAGTGTTGGCTCTGGCATCGGAGGCTAGGACATGCCGGCATGAGGAACTTGCACACTCTCGCAAAGAAGAAGCACGTCGTAGGCATCGAGGGCGTCAAGTTCAAGAAAGATCATCTGTGCGGTGCCTACGGAGCTGGAAAGATGACTAGGGCCAAGCATCCCTCGAAGACAATCATGATGACATCTAAACCCTTCGAGCTGCTTCACATGGACTTATTTGGCCCTACTCACTACTCCACGTTCACTACTACAGATTGTCTCTATGGCTTCGTCATTGTTGATGATTATTCAAGATATACATGGGTGCATATAATTCTCTACAAGACTGAAGTGCAAGATGTCTTCAGACGCTTCGCCAACCGTGCCATGAACAACTATGGCGTCAAGATCAAGCATATCAAAAGTGACAATGGAACTGAGTTCAAGAATACCGACCTTGACCTTTATCTGGATACAATGGGAATCACTCATGAATTCTCAGCTCCGTACACACCTCAGCAGAATGGCATCGTAGAGCGCAAAAACAGAACCCTAATTGAGATGGCTCGAACGATGCTCGATGAATACAGGACACCAAGAAAGCTCTCGCCCGAAGCTATTGATACTGCATGCCATATCATCAACCGTGTTTATCTTCACAAGCTTCTGAAGAAAACGTACTATGAACTACTTACTGGAAATAAGCCAAACGTTAGTTACTTCAAGGTATTTGGAGCTAGGTGCTCGATCAAGGATCCACATCACAAGTCAAAATTTGCACCAAAAGCACATGAAGGTTTCATGCTCGGCTATGGAAAGGACTCACACTCCTACAGAGTCTTCAACATCTTTCCCTATAAAGTAGCTGAAACTGTAGATGTGCAGTTTGATGAAACAAATGGCTCACAAAGAGAGTTCCTGCCAAATGTGCTGGATGAAGCTCCACCTAGTGAATCTATCAAGCTAATGGGAACAGGTGAAATCATGCCTTCTGAAGCACAGCCTGACGAGAACTCATCATTGCTGCTCCAAATCAACCTGAAGACAATGCTCAGCCTGAAGACAATCCTCCTGATGATGACAATGCAAAGCAAGAGCAAAATCTTCGTCCAGCTCATCCTCATGTTGCAAATGAAGTACAAGTTGAGAAGATAATTGACAGCATAAATGCACCTGGACCACTCACTCGTTCAAGAGCAACACAGCTAGCAAATTTCTGTGGGCACTTTGCATATGTCTCAATATCTGAACCCAAGAAAGTTGATGAAGCCTTTATGGAACCTGAATGGATTCAAGAAATGCAAGAAGAGCTTCAACAGTTTGAGCTGAACAACGTATGGGAACTTGTCAAGTGTCTTAACCCTCGCAAGCACAACATAATAGGAACAAAATGGATATATCGCAACAAGCAAGATGAGCATGGTCAAGTTGTCAGAAACAAAGCTCGTCTCGTTGCTCAAGGATACACTCAAGTTGAAGGGATTGACTTCGATGAAACGTTTGCTCCTGTGGCTAGGCTTGAAGCTATTCGCATACTGCTAGCCTATGCAAACCATCACAACATCCTTCTGTGTCAAATGGATGTGAAGAGTGCGTTTCTAAATGGCAAGATTGAAGAAGAAGTGTATGTTGCACAACCACCTGGCTTTGAAGATCCAAAACATCCTGATATGGTATACAAGCTCAACAAGGCATTGTATGGCCTCAAACAAGCCCTTCGTGCTTGGTATGACACACTTAAAGACTTCCTGAAGAGCAAAGGCTTCAAACCTGGTTCCCTGGATCCCACACTCTTCACGAAGACAAATGATGGTGAACTGTTTGTCCGCCAATCTATGTGGACGACATTATCTTCGGCTGCACTCACAAAAGATAAAGTGATGAGTTCGGTCACATGATGCAAGAGCAATATCAGATGTCAATGATGGGTGAGCTGAAGTTCTTCCTTGGTCTTCAAATTCGTCAGCAAAGCAACGACATCTTCATATATCAAGAGAAATACCTCAAAGATTGCCTGAAGAAGTTTGGAATGCAAGACTGCAAAGGATACACGACGCCTATGCCAGCTAAACACCATCTTGGTCTCGACGCCAATGGTAAAGATTTCGATCAAAAGGTATACCGCTCCATGATTGGTTCTTTACTTTATTTATGTGCATCTAGGCCAGATATCATGCTTAGTATTTGCATGTGTTCTCGATTCCAAGCGGCACCAAAGGAGTCGCATCACTTAGCTGTGAAGCGAATTCTTCGATATTTGGCTTACACCCCAACACTAGGGTTATGGTATCCAGAGGGCTCAGAGTTTGATCTAGTTGGATTCTCAGATGCTGATTATGCTGGAGACAAAGTTGATCGTAAGTCTACATCAGGCACATGTCACTTTCTGGGACGATCACTTGTCTGTTGGTCTTCAAAGAAGCAGAACTGTGTATCACTCTCCACTGCTGAATCTGAATACATTGCTGCTGGATCTTGCTGCGCTCAGCTTCTCTGGATGAAGCAAACACTCAAGGACTATGGTGTCCATCTGACGCATGTGCTACTCTATTGCGACAATGAAAGCGCCATCAAGATTGCCAACAACCCAGTTCAGCACTCGAAGACAAAGCACATTGAAATTCGTCATGACTTTCTTAGAGATCATGTCATGAAGGAAGATATTGATATCATACACGTCAACACTGAAGAGCAGCTGGCAGATATCTTCACAAAGCCCTTGGATGAGAAAAGGTTTTGCAAGTTGCGGTGTGAGCTAAATATCTTAGAATCCTCGAATGTCCTGTGATCAGGCACACATCCTAACACTTATGCATATTGATGACTTAGAGGTGCAAAACACGAAGTAAAGTATATCTTTAATCAATGAAGACTTACACTCTGAGTGTGAATACATTAACGCGGAATTTGACTTCGGAGCGCCACAATAATTGTGCATCGTGTCTGGGTCTAATACTTCATATACGGTGGGTAACGCCACCACCAAATCTTTGTTTGAAGTGTTTCTCTTGGCGTTACATTTGCAAAGTCTTCGCATTTGATTTATCTTCATATAGGATATATATATATATATATATATATATATATATATATATATATATATATATATATATATATATATATATATATATATATATATATATAATTCACTTATAGCTATGTCTTCTTATTTGAATCTTTTGAACTAAGTGAATGTGATCGGACCCTAACCTCACTATGCTTTCTCACCTCAAACTCTATCTATCCAAATTATATGCATTCTGTTGGAACCGTCGAATATCTTCTCTCCGTCCTTGTCAGCAGAAGATATAGAGACAAACTTTAAATCTGTTTTTAATGCTCAATCATTTATGCCTGAAACCCGGAGAAGCCGGAATGACCACCCCGACAGTCCAGGCGTGCGTGGGATCGTGGGACAACTCCCAATGTGTTACATGTCCGCCACGTGTCCCTCAGATGTGAACCTCCAGGGGCACCTGCGTAATTGCGTTATGCCGTCTCTCCCATCCTTATAAAAGCATGTCCCATCACGGTCAAAAACTCTTCTACCACCTATCACCTCGACCAACCCTAGCGCCTCCGCTAGCTCTCGACGACTCCGGCGACGAAGCGCTTCGCTGCCGCGACCTCGTCGACGTTGTCTTCACGCCGGCCACGGACATCGTCTTCTCCGCCGCCGCCGTAGGTGTCCTCCGTCGCCAAGTTAGGGCACGGAAGATCGAACTGCTCGGCGTCCACTTCTTCTCCATCTAGCAGTTCATTGTGTGGTAAATTAAAACTCTCTTTTTACCATCTTCTTGATCCAATAGATTCATCCTCTTTACTATAAGAAGTTTCTGTCTCCACATATTTGGATATATCCTGTCTGCATCTCATATTTTGCCTAGTACATTCACATATGCTTCACACACAGTTAGATTCCTCACTTGTACCTATTCTTGGATTCGTACAAATCTGGAAACAACTCTCAACATATAAGTGAATGTCTTCGGCCCTATGAGGTCAAAGTCTTTTAAACTGATTTATCTTCAAACTCTTCTGAGAATGCATATGACCTCTTGATACGTCCAAAACGTATCTATAATTTCTGCTTGCTCCATGCCTCTTTTGTGTGATATTGCTATGATATTTATGCACTTCCATACACTTTTGATCATATTTGGACTAACCTATTAACTCAGTGCACCCCAGTGCCAGTTTCTGTTTTCTGCTGTTTTTGTATTTCAGGTTTTCCTATTACGTAAACTGCCAGAAAAATTCTGGGAAAAATATATAAAAAATCAGCGTTCCAGAAGATTCCATGCGGCCAAAGTAGGGCCGGAGGGGGGCCACTAGGGCTCCAGGCGCCCTGGGGGCGCGGCCCCCCTCCTGGCCGCGCCGGGGGGGCGCCTGGGCCCCCCAGGCCTCCGTTGATGCCCCCCTTTGGCATATATTTACACCGCGTCCCGAAACCCTCGAGGACGGAACCCTTTTTCGCGATCTCATCTCTGTTCCGCCGCCGTCGCGCTTCCAAGATCGGGAGCACCAGGAGAACTCTTCCCGGCACCCTGCCGAAGGGGAGGATCACCACCGGGAGCCTCTCCACCACCATGGACGCCTCCCGGATGAGTTGTGAGTAGTCTCCCTTGGACCATGGGTCCATGACCAGTAGCTATGTGATGCTCTCCTCCCCTCTTTGTTCTTCACCGATTAGACCTCGTGAGCTGCCCTACATGATCGAGGCACATATGTAATCCTTATGTTGTTGCTATGATGAGTTTGCTGGGATCCGATGGATTATGAGATTATGTTCAGATTGTGTTTGAGTAATATATTTGATTTACCTC
This sequence comes from Secale cereale, assembly GCA_902687465.1. Classification (NCBI taxonomy): domain Eukaryota; kingdom Viridiplantae; phylum Streptophyta; class Magnoliopsida; order Poales; family Poaceae; genus Secale; species Secale cereale. The sequence goes on along the minus strand of LR738712.1, from coordinate 823,666,785 downwards.
TTTTATATTTATGTTCTTGAGTAATTCTTGCATGTTCTCCGTTGCTGTTTATTGCTTTGGCCAAGTAGTAGGTAGTAACTCCAAGAGGGAACGTTATGCTTGATTGTGGGTTCATGCCCCTTGATGACTAGCTTGAGTGACAGAAACATGAGTCTAGGGGATGTGCTGTTGCCACAAGGGGGAAAACAACGGTGCTTGTACTCGCGGGTGCAAGGATTGTTTACTTTACGCAAATTTCTTTTAATGCAGTTGTCTGTTGCTTTGAGTTTACACTATGGGTGGGACTCGCAACTTAATACCAGCGAGATGTTCTGGATAGATATCTCAAGGTGGATGATTAGTAGTAGATGCAGATGGATTTCGGTCTACTTGCCTTGGCGTACCGCCCATGCTTTTGAGCCTCTACCTTTCTTTGTAGCATAGTTAGCATTGGTTTGCGCACATAATCCTGTCAATTGCCCAGCTGTAATTTGTTTACCTCACATAGCTGTTTTATCGTCTTTTGGGAGAGATACATCACTAGTGAACATCATGGGACCCCGGTCCATATTACCATCACTGATCACATCCGCTATTTACTTTCAGTTCTTACTTACTAGTTGCAATCATACCTATCACTATTATCTCTTGCGTTTGATCCTTTCTAAACGACAAGGCCGGAGGGATTGACAACCTCTCTGTACTCGTTGGGAGCAAAGTTATTTGTATCTGTGTGCAGGTCCGGTCGATCGCTAGTTGCGCCGCTAGCAGTTGACACCTTCTTGTTGAACCTTGGAGTCTCAGGGGAATTCAATCCTTGGTATCTTTGCCAAGGGAAAACTACCGCTACACTGCATCTCAAACCTTCCACTTGGGGTAACCAACGAGGGGCGAGAAGCCATCAAGCAAAGTTTTCTGGCGCCGTTTCCGGGGACTCCACTCTTCAAGATAGGGGAGTTGCACGCTATCTTTTACCTTTGCTTTTTAGTCTTGTTAGTTTACCTTTCAGTTTTTGCTTTAGTTCCCTTTATCAAAAATCACAAAAATAGTTATCTCATTCTTTAGTTGTCGTTATGTCTGGTCCTTTTGTCTTTGGTGAGACAAAAGTTCTCACCTTTAAACAAAGAGGTGGGGAAAGTCTAAAAGATGCTTGGTATAGAATTAATGATTCTCAAAAAAGAGCCACCAAGAAACAATCTACTACTATCCTGCTTAGAAATTTTTATGTTGGAATTACTTCTTGGAATAGGTTTATTCTAGATTCTGCTATCAATGGGAATTTCCTAGAGGCCCCAGTTTGGGAGTCTCTTAGTATTATTGAAAATCTTGTTGGAAATCCCCCTGTTGTTAGCATTCAAGAGGACATCACCCTAGCTCACATTATGAAAAAACTTGAAAAGATAGAGCTAGAGATGTCAAACATTAATAAGATAAATGAGTTGGATCGTAAGATCCAATGGAATTTTAATAGGCTTGATAGCTCCATGCATAAAATTCTCAAAACTTTGGAGACCATCAAATCCCATGACTTGGATTCTTGTAGGATAGACAAGATTGAGGAAATCTTTGATACTCTAGGAACTACTTTCTCCTCAATCAAAACCAAAAAGGTAGAAACTCCGGCAAAGAAGGAGCCTAAGTTCGTTTACGTTCCAAAGGCTCCCCGCTCTAAAAGTAATCCATCTATTGCCAAAGGGGTTGAAACTGTGAAGACTTTGGAAGAAACACCTCTCTTTGATAAATTTATAAATGAATCTTCCTTTGACTTTTTTCCTTTTGGTCTTCTCCCTAGAAGTATATCTATTAGGCCTTTATTTGAAAGTCCTCTTAAGACTAGTTGTACTATTGAAGAGCTTTTTGATGATCTTGATGATGGTTCAATTGATACAACTTGATCTCTTTGCATTATGCCTAGCTTAAAGGTATAAAAGAAAGCGCTTTTGGGAGGCAGCCCACAATGAATAAAATTTTATTTTGCTTTTGTTGTGTCTTGATGTTGTTACTACAGTAGCATCATCATTGTATCTTTACTTTTCAGCTTTGTGCCAAGTGTAGCCTCTGATTGCAAGAAAGTTCAAAAGTTGTGACGTGTTGTCCAGGAAATAGATTCTGTCCTTGGACAGGAAAATTCGTATAAAATCACCAGATCATCTTTTTGGTCTGAATTGTTTCGACAGCGTGCTCTATACAATTGGCTTTCGGGCGTATGTTCTGAGTTTTTTTATTTGAGTTGCATAAGTGCCCCGAAAAAATCATTTACTACCTGCTGGTCTGTTTTTCACAGATTCTGTCCTGTTTTGCCTTTCCTTCATTTTGCAAACCTTGAGCTTGCTTTTTCTTTGCAAAATCCTTTTGGCAATCTTGAGAAACAGTAGACCTTCAAGAATATCCTTATTTCCAGCAAGGAACAATTATTTTATTATGGGTACTAACCTCGCTAATCAGATTATGATGAGTTATGTATGAAGGGAGTTTTCAAGTGTGCGAGGGAAGATGATAAAAAGATTCAGGAGTGTCAAACGCTCAAGCTTGGGGATGCCCCCATGCACCCCCAAGAAATATTCAAGAAGACTCAAGCGTCTAAGCTTGGGGATGCCCCCGTGCATCCCCTTCTCCATCAACAATTATCAGTTCGTCTTTCGTTCCACTATATTTTTATCACTTCATGTGTTATGTGCTATGCTTGGAGCGTCTTGCTTTTAGTTTCCTTTTTAGTTTTCTTTAGCTTTGCTTGCTTTTCATAACGAGTTGGAACTCAGCTTTCTTTGTGTGGGAGAGAAACACGCTCCACTTCAACCTAGGACATAACATAGAATTTTCATGTCTATCCTTGATGTGTGTGTTCTTTGTCCTTCAATAGCTACTATCATGTTCAGCTCTTAGTTTTCGTGCTTATCTTTTTAAAGAGCTTTTGTTTAGTTGGTCGCTGGAACTCTCTTTAGTATCATGCTTATCTTGTTAAGAGAGTTGGTTTCTTTTGCACTGGTTGATATGTCTATGATAAAAATGCTATGTGCATAATGGTGCTTAGTAGTTCATGTTTTCTTATGGTTAGTCTCAAATAGCTGGGGGGTTCTCAATGTGTTATTGGAGTACCAACATGATTTGTTTGCCTATGATGTGGTATGGTTTAGTGATATCTTCCTTCAAGAATTTATTTTGATTGACTTGGCATATGCTCACGCATATTTAAGACTGTAAAGAAAGTCTATCAAGCCTTGATGATCTTTAATTTCTAAGTAGCGATATAACTTCCATGCCCGATTCAATGTTGCTTTGTCGCTCTGCATGATTATGACCGTCATTGCTCTTTTAGTTGGTCGCTCCCAGTCTTTTGCTAACCTTCGCCTGTGCTAAGCGGACTGACTGCTTGTGCATCCAAAATCCTTCAAACCAGTTATGCCATATGAGTCCACCATACCTTCCTATACATGGTATTTACCTGCCACTCCTAACGAAGACTTTCATGTACCATCTCGAAATTATTCAAAAAAGAATTTCTCTTTTGTGCCTCTGTTTTAGCTCATGAGGAAGTAGTAGTTAATTCATGATCTTTTTAAGTTGGACAAGCTTCACCCCGGGATTGCATGTCTAATGTGCAAACCCATAATACGAGAAGGAACTGGCATAGAGTGCGCCCTGCTCATTAAAAAATTATACAACAAACAAACCCTCCTTCACGCTTTGTTCATGAGAAATCAGAAAACTTTGGCAGTGATAAACAAAGGAGATTAAGAGGATGTGATCGTCCTCATTCGGGAGCCGTTCCTCGAAACTTGTCCAGCTCAAGAAGTGATTGAGTTATCTGTTAGCATTCGTTGACGAAATATGCATATTCTAAAAAATAATTATCACCTCTGTTTTTAAAACCAAGAACTCTGGTACATGTTTAGTTTTTGTTTCCGACCACGGGTTTTCAACCTTGCCAACAAAAGCCACGGTTCGAGAGTCTCCACCTTCTTTAAAGCACCAACTATTGAGAGCATGATTGTCATTCTGAGTGTAATGTGCATTGTCCCAAGGCAGCATTGTCTTTTGCATGATTATGATATCGTTTATTCTGAAATCATTGTATCTAGTCGTCACTTAAACCTTGGAGGTGCCCCTGCATTTATGTTTTGCTTCACTAAAGGGGGCAAGCGAGATACCACTTTATCAATTTGCACACCATGCTCATTGCAAATCTTTTGAGTGTTTCAGTATCATATTGTAAAACTTTCAGTTCTTTGTGACTTTCTCATGAGGCAACTTAATTACTACAGATTCGTTATCTCAGTAAGCTTTTTGTCATGTGACTGTGAAAAGTTCTTATATGGTTAATAGCATGTCACCACAGAAATTATGCTTGTTATCATTTACCTACTCGAGGACGAGCAGGAATTAAGCTTGGGGATGTTGATACGTCCAAAACGTATCTATAATTTCTGCTTGCTCCATGCCTCTTTTGTGTGATATTGCTATGATATTTATGCACTTCCATACACTTTTGATCATATTTGGACTAACCTATTAACTCAGTGCACCCCAGTGCCAGTTTCTGTTTTCTGTTGTTTTTGTATTTCAGGTTTTCCCATTACGTAAACTGCCAGAAAAATTACGAGAAAAATATATAAAAAATCAGCGTTCCGGAAGCTTCCATGCGGCCAAAGTAGGGCCGGAGGGGGGCCACCAGGGCTCCAGGCGCCCTGGGGGCGCGGCCCCCCTCCTGGCCGCGCCGGGGGGGCGCGGCCCCCCTCCTGGCCGCGCCGGGGGGGCGCCTGGGCCCCCCAGGCCTCCGCTGATGCCCCCCTTTGGCATATATTTACACCGCGTCCCGAAACCCTCGAGGACGGAACCGTTTTTCGCGATCTCATCTCTGTTCCGCCGCCGCCGCGCTTCCAAGATCGGGAGCACCAGGAGAACTCTTCCTGGCACCCTGCCGGAGGGGAGGATCACCACCGGGAGCCTCTCCACCACCATGGACGCCTCCCGGATGAGTTGTGAGTAGTCTCCCTTGGACCATGGGTCCATGACCAGTAGCTATGTGATGTTCTCCTCCCCTCTTTGTTCTTCACCGATTAGACCTCGTGAGCTGCCCTACATGATCGAGGCACATATGTAATCCTTATGTTGTTGCTATGATGAGTTTGCTGGGATCCGATGGATTATGAGATTATGTTCAAATTGTGTTTGAGTAATATATTTGATTTACCTCTTTTATATTTATGTTCTTGAGTAATTCTTGCATGTTCTCCGTTGCTGTTTATTGCTTTGGCCAAGTAGTAGGTAGTAACTCCAAGAGGGAACGTTATGCTTGATTGTGGGTTCATGCCCCTCGATGACTAGCTTGAGTGACAGAAACATGAGTCTAGGGGATGTGCTGTTGCCACAAGGGGGAAAACAACGGTGCTTGTACTCGCGGGTGCAAGGATTGTTTACTTTACGCAAAGTTCTTTTAATGCAGTTGTCTGTTGCTTTGAGTTTACACTATGGGTGGGACTCGCAACTTAATACCAGCGAGATGTTCTGGATAGATATATCAAGGTGGATGATTAGTAGTAGATGCAGATGGATTTCGGTCTACTTGCCTTGGCGTACCGCCCATGCTTTTGAGCCTCTACCTTTCTTTGTAGCATAGTTAGCATTGGTTTGCGCACATAATCCTGTCAATTGCCCAGCTGTAATTTGTTTACCTCACATAGCTGTTTTATCGTCTTTTGGGAGAGAGAAATCACTAGTGAACATCATGGGACCTCGGTCCATATTACCATCACTGATCACATCCGCTATTTACTTTCAGTTCTTACTTACTAGTTGCAGTCATACCTATCACTATTATCTCTTGTGTTTGATCCTTTGTAAACAACAAGGCCGGAGGGATTGATAACCTCTCTGTACTCGTTGGGAGCAAAGTTATTTGTATCTGTGTGCAGGTCCGGTCGACCGCTAGTTGCGCCACTAGTAGTTGACACCTTCTTGTTGAACCTTGGAGTCTCAGGGGAATTCGATCCTTGGTATCTTTGCCAAGGGAAAACTACCGCTACACTGCATCTCAAACCTTCCACTTGGGGTAACCAACGAGGGGCGAGAAGCCATCACCTCTTCCCCTTCCCTCGCATATCTAATGCTGTCACGGATACATGTCCGTGGGAGAATCCCTTGGTTCTCATAGTCTGCATTCATTTGCAGAATTCTTGCAGTGTTACATTCATTCTCCCGAAGCCAGTTCCTGTCTGACCAGCAGACCAAAGCATTTGCCAATGTTGAAGCCTTTCAGTTTGAAGCCTTTCAGATTGAACCCAATGGCAACTGAGAAATCTGTTAGGAAGGGTGGCAGACATCGCCGTGGCAACACCTCCAATGATTTGCCTCCAAACCTCATTGAGATGTACAAGACTGATCCAGAGGAGGACTATAATCAGAGGAAGACTCGAATCCAATGGATTCGAAGATATTGGGCAGAACAATGGTTCAAGTACAGGTTCGTGACTCAAGTGTATGCTGAGAAGAATGCTATCAAGCGACCATGGGGAGACATTCTGTACAAAAATCTTCCACCCAGAACCCAAGCTGAAGCCATTGCTCAAGGCTTCTATCGTTGCATGGTCCGTGGGCCACAACCAGCAGATGCCGACCCACCATCACTGCTATGGTGTCACGATGACAATCTGTTCAGGCGCAATCTTCAGTATGCCAAGAACTCGACCAAGGAAAACAAGAAGACTTGGGGATTGGACTTCAATCCTGGCCCATCTGCGCCCCGTGCCGATGGCACGCGCGAAGCTGAACCTAACCTTGTTGGGCCCTTCTACAACTTAAAAGGTCTCATCAGTCATATAAGGGTTCAAGGGGCGGATGTGGATTAACCTGCAGACAACGTTGATTCTGATGAAGCGCCTGCATCTCCAAAGCCAAAGAAGAAGAAGAAATCAAAGGCTTCGAAGACCACTCCACCAACTGCTTCGAGAGTGAAGCCTTTGGCCACTGCTCCACCTGCTCCATGTGTGCAATCTGAAGAGCATTCTCGCATATTCAAGAGCAAGCAGCTAAGGAAGAAGCCCATGCACAACCCCATTCCAGCTCTGACTCCAAATGTTGTTCTGAAGAACGCCAATGAAGCCATTGATCTATCAAGTGATAAAGATCTAGCTGATGACGCTCTGGAGCAATTGATCAAGAGCAAGCAAGATGCAAAAATCTTCAATGATTTGCCCCTCTTTGACGTGGAAGTGTTGAACAACTTCATTGATGAGTGGTTTGACACCCCCATCCTCAGCTTTGACGATTTGTAACTTCCAATTGGCCTAAGTGTCTCCTTCAATGGTGCCATTGCTTCTGAGCTAGCTCTTGCTCAGAGAATTGTTGAGCTGAAGCAAAAGATTGACTATGAAAAGGCTCAGTTCAAGAAGCATATGGCCAAGCTCAGCGTCCAAGAAGTTCAAAATTTCAAAGTCATGATGCATGAGCTCAAAGAAGCCTTTCACAAGAGGCGTGAAGAAGAAAAAGGTTCTCGTGAGCGCATAAAGGCCTTGGCTGCCAAGTGTGTTCAAGCTTATAATGAAGCTGAGAAGTGCAAGGCCCTTGGGCTTCCTGGCATCGACTCCAGGATGGCTGCCAAGAAGAAGAAGCCAACTGTGGCCCAAGCTAAAGAATCAAGGCAGGAAGAACCTAGCATTGTCTTCCCTGCCAGCATGACTGGCACGAAGACTAAGGTCTCCACAGTTGCTTCAGAGCGCAAGAAGACGAAAGTCGCTGAAGCTGAAGCTCGCAAGCGCAAGAACACCACTGATGACGCTCCACCCACAAAGAAGCACAAGACCAAGAAGGTTCGGGCTGCTCCCACAGAGCCCCTTGTTGTCGAGCCCATTTCTGTTGCTCATCCTACCTCTGCACACCAAGAACGCCGCATGATTGTTCATGAGCCTGCTCCCACAGAGGCTGAAGACATTCCAGCTGTTGACCACACCGCAGCTGAAGACATTGGTCCTCATGACAATGTTGAAGATGATGAAGTCCTTCCTCAGATTGAGTATAATGTGGTATCATCGCCTGTTCTCACGAACAACGAATGCATCAGCATTGGTCGTCCATTGACGCCAATCCCTCGGGATGATTCATGGGTTGATCAGCCACAAGACACACCTGCAACTCCCCCAACTCAAGTCACCAGTTCAATGCGTGAAGATGAAGACTTTGAGGCCCAACCAACTCCATCACCACAAGCGTCGCCAGCATTCCGCAGGCTTCGCAAAGGACCAAGGCCCCAAGTCGTTCCTTCAAGTGTTCCAGAAGGAGAAGAGCAACAATCTGTTCCTCAAGCCTCTCCTACTGTGAACCTCCCAGAGTCTGAAGCCAAAGCGGCTGAAGATATTCCGGCTGCATCAGCCGATGAAGAACAACCAAGAGAAGAAAAAGCATGTGTTGCCACACCCCCTGTTCTCGAGGAGAACGTGTCCGACCCTCCAGCTCCTAAAGTGGAGGTTACAAATACTGAGGCTGCCACCACCACCACTGAAGCCAATGACATTGTCATGGTTGAAGCTAATGTGGCACCTGAAGTCAATATGGTGCCTAAAGTGATGGCACCTGAAGCTAGTGCTGCACCTGACGACACTCAGCAGCCCGAAGCCAATGCCACTGCTCCTGTTCAGCCTCCAAGGCCACACACCAACGAGCAAGCATATGACAAAGATGACCAACTCATCTCTGTCAAATGGCCTATTCTGGTTCCTCCGCCTGCTGCTGGTCCACCTGCTGCTGGTCCTCAATACGATTACCACGTCGAGCACAGGCCTTAGGTTCAGAAGTCCTAGCAAAGACTGCCAAGGTTCCCAGGTATTGCCACTTCGTTAGGGTCCTTGAATGCTAATGGCTTCACTGCGCACAACACTTTCTTTGATAGCGCCAAGAACCCCTACTCCAAGCCAAGGATTTCATCAGATAGATTCTGGAGCCATCAACAGCGTAGTTATTATTCACGAGTACTCTATGATCAAGGGCACATCTTCCCTCATATGCGTCTTGACACTGAAGCCATTGCTGGGCTGCCCTGTCTTGAAGAAGCTCTTGATTGCTTCCGTGATGCTGGCCTGCTGAACTTTGTGACTGACAAAGAGCACTGGAATGAAGAGCTACTTCTGCAATTCTATGCAACCCTCCACATTCGAGGTTACACCAGGGATCCAAAGACATGGATCCTTGAGTGGATGACAGGCAATGTCCATCATGAAGCAAAAGCCTTTGACCTCATTGAGCTAACTGGCCTGCCCACTCCAGGAGAACTATATGAACCTGGCTGTCAACTACACAGCGAAGCCTTGGAGAGTATCTTTCAGAAGCCCAAGCCCAACATGAGCCAAATGCTAAGCATGATGAAGCATTTGCCGCTCGATGCTGAATACCCAAAATAGTTCTTTGTTGAAGAGCTTGAGTATCTGCCACGGACCATATATGATATCATCAGGCGAACTCTATGGCATGTCAAAGGACACTCTTCATCAGCCAAGCTTGAAGGCACAATGAAGACATTGGTCTTCTATATCTTCATGGCATCAGCTTCAATGCTCAAGATTTCTTTATCAGGCAATTGGTTGTATCAGGCTCTGATCTTTTTGGTCTCAAGTTCTACGCTCCATGGACTATGCGCCTCATCAAGCTTCATTCTGCTATCAACTATCAGCCTTCTGCTCGCAACCATCACATATTCTTGCGAGAGATTGATATGTCATCTGAAGCCATATACCAAGAGCCTGCCAAAGAGCCTGTTTATCTTCACAATGCTGAGCACCAAAGCTTCACTCAGCCCATTGAAGGAGTTCCAGCGGTCTCTCGCGTTTATCCTCTGGCTGGCCGTACTCGCTTACCTCGCCATGCTGAGACTAAAGCTACTGAGAGCACCATTGCCCAAAGGCCTCGAAAGCGATCTCGTGTTCTCAATGACCGAGAGCTTCTCGTTGCCTTACATCAGAAACGGGATAAGCATCATTACTGGCTGAAGCATCAGATGCAAAGCCTCTTGGTGGACGTCAATCGCATTCGCAACCTTGCCACCAAAAATGCCTTTGTTGCTCATGAAACCTGTCGGAGGTCATGGAAGAGTTTGACATTGCTGAGAGCTGAAGCAGGTCTTCAAGACGATGGCTTCACATAAAGATTCAAGTTTGACCACACTCCCCCAAGGAATGTTGTTTTGCGTCGAACTCCGTCTCTTGAAGACTCTAACTATTCCTCCTCCGCTGCAACGGTTGATGCCAGGGTGATAGATGATCAAGATGATGCTACCTCACCACCTCCTCTTTCAGCGCGTGTCGACAATGCACCAACTACTTCTGCACTACCAAACACCAATGCCGACCCTGCATCTTCTCCTGCTCCAACTGGGAACGAGTAGAGGCTCTATGTCTTCAAACCTTTTTGGTCATTACTGACAAAAGGGGGAGAAGCATATGAGTTGATAGTCTTCAAGCGGGTCCATATGGGCAGGTGCTTTATATTTTGCCTAGTATTTACAACTCTCGTTTTTGCTACATTTGGTTCTTTGAGTTGTAACACTTAAACTTGATGGTCGTCTGCTACGTTTTCTGGTACTCTGTAATGCGATGATAAATTCCGCATGTGCTACGATATATTCCGCACTTATTCATTCTGCAGACGTCCATTTCTCATTATGCATATCATTATATTTGAAATATCAATTGTGCATGATTAATTGTCTTCATAAGTTGAAGAGGATCTCCACAAGTACAACCTTGTAATGCCCAGGATGGAGTTATACCTCCTACGTGTCGAGGCACGACTTAAAGGCATAAGTCCATCCTAGAATGATCTCAAGTTTGGTAATCTTTGCACAACTCATGTAAAAGGGGGATAGTAAACTAAAAAAAATAGTTGGCTTACACTCGCCACGTCACAGAATAACAGTACAATTCTCAAACATCATACATTAAGATCACTACAACCCTCTAAGGGCAAAAGCCAAATGTCAAAGTACCAAACTCAGATAAAACAACCACAGGCGGATCGAATCCTAGTAAGAGACTCCACTACTGATCGTCCGGGTAGCGCACGTAGTAACGACTACGCTCCTCGTCGTACTCCCAATCCAGCTCGGTGCCATCACCTGGATAGCTCACAGCTGGACCTGCATCTGGTGTGTGAAGTAACTGTGAGCCACAGAGGACTCAGCAATCCCGTTCCCGGGTAACAGAACTATTTAAGCCTTTAGGTGAGGGAAAGGCTGAAGAAAGAACAAGTCTGCAGCAACAACTAGCATCTAACTTACGCAAGTGAGAGCGAGAAGAGAAGGCATCGCGAGAAGTGATCACGAAGTGATCCTAGCTACAAGCTCACAATCATAACCCCTCCGTGTTCAACTCCCGAATCCCTATTCGGAAATTGACAGTCACGGAACACACGCTGGTAGTGTATTAGTAACATTGTGTCAAGTTATCTACAACCGGAATTAACAAGCTCACATCTGCCACATAACCGCGGGCACGGCTTTCGAAAGTTCAAACCCTGCAGGGGTGTTCCAACTTGACCCATTACAAGCCCACGATCCGCGGAGTCGCAACTCCAAAGTGGGAAGACCCGAGTATCCTCGGAATCCCGTGCTCAAGATATACCGAGCTAAGGTAAGGCTAATCCAGCAAATCCTCCCGGCGTGCCGACACCCTGATAGTAGCCGCGCGTATCTCGTCTCAGGCCACGACCGGATGGGTGATCCCACAGGTTTTTACCAAACCTTGAGTTTCCTCGAGGTGGCCCCGCGTAACCCCCGTTTCGGACCAACACTCATGTGGAGCACTGGCCCGGGGTTGTAGAATTAAGAAAAAGGGTTTATAACTCCCTATGCAAGTTTAGTTTGTTATTAGGCAAAAAGTACCAATGTTGGGATTTGCTGGAAAAGACTTAGCACTTAGCGGTTTATCGAGGGGGTCCCATACACCCCAACCGTGTTAGGAACGCATAATCAAGGAACATAACACCGGCTTATACGGATCCTAACGGCATGAGTGGAACAAAACACCAAGCAAAAGGCTTAGCCTTCCACCCTTGCCAATATATAGATGATTTCAGTTAAAGCATTTATATAGTGTGATATAACCCAACCAAACTTCAACATGAAGCAAGCATCTTCACTTCACCTGCAACTAGCAACGCTATAAGAAGGGCTGAGCGAAGCGTACTTAGCCAAGCAACGGTTTGCATAGGTAGGGTGGTTAAACATGGCAATTGGTTACAAGTAGGAGGCTGACAAGAAGAACATGGGCATCGAGGCAAAACTATAGATCGAGACTACTAGCAATAGGCGAAGATAGTAAAGTTATCGGGGTTCGGTCATCTTGCCTGAAGAGAATTCGTTCGGGTCGTAAGAAGGGTCCTCGTGCTCAACCTCGTTGGAAAACTCGTGCTCAACTTCGTTCCCGGTCTCAGCTTCCGGCTCTAAACACAACAAACACACCAAGCACCAATCAACACGATGCAATGCGCACTCGAAAAACATGAATGCATGATGGATGCACTAGGGATGCACATGGAGCACGTAAAACATCACTCAAGCAAAACACCTCAAAACAAGATAACAACCTGATATTATTAATCTACACAGAAAGTCACCCAAGTTTGATATAAGATTCGCTGAAATCGGAGTTACGGGCTAAAAGTTATGCCCGAAACAAGATTTGAGCGAAAACTGCAAATTACAGCAACATAGCAACTTGGGAGCTCAAAATAATTAAACTACAGCACCCAAAAGGCATGGCAAAGGACTTGAACACAAACTAGATATAAAGTACAGCAACTAGGTCCAAAGTGCACCCCCAACGGAGTCACGGATCAATAGCAATGATCTTGGACATATTGAACTTTGAAATAAAATTCTGGCAGCAGAATTTTATTGAAACTTTAGAGCAAAAGATAAACATGCTACAGCCACTCAAATGGATATGTGAGGACATGGATGGAAAGACAACAATATATACTTCAAGGAACAATCAAAATCCACCCCAAAACTATCATGCTTTGTCCTACAACATCACACGAACATGGCATCGGAACGTTACAGATTACAGACTTGGTGAAATTTCACTAAGTCCTAAAACAGCAACATCATCATAGCATCAAAAAGAGCATGTTTAAGACACCTCGAAACTAAACATGGCAAAGGGTAAGCACCTCATCAAAATACATATGACGGTGATCCCGAAACACACAAGCATGCATCATTGAGGTGAACACAACGATTGCAACGAGCTCAACAAGATGGCATTTCATAACAAGTGAAAACACAACATATGAACATGGCACTTTGCAACGATGATAACAAGGAAACAATACATCTACCATGCAACCTATCACACTCAACACGTAGTTCGTGGCAAGACGAACACGTGGACATGTCATTTGCATCGTTTGGACAAACGAGCTAAAAGTTATCACAAGTCAAAGGTGGCATGAAAATAACACATAACAGCAGTTTATAACATGATGCACTCTTGCAACAGCAAAACAAGTGTCAAGAAGACCTCTAACATGCATGACAACAACAGGTAAAACGTAGAGGGCATCTCCACGAACATCTGGACATGCTACACGCGCAAAACGGAGTAACAGGCACAAAATTAGAGCAGTTCAAAGATTACATATCAGATTAAACAGAACAGAGACTAGGGTTGAAATAGACCTTAGATCAGATCTGAGATGAACAGTAGCGGGCCGGTCCGGATGAACAGTGACGCGGCCCAGATCTGAAGAAGTGGCCCGGGCGGCTGCGGGAGGCGGAGGCCCAAGCGCGCAGCGGCCCGGCTACGGTGGCGAGGGCGCGCGGCGGAGGGAGGGCGCTGGACGGGCCCGCTTGGCGGTGCGGTGGCCTGCTCGGGCGCCCGGCCTGGCGCGGCTGCGGCGCGTCGCGGGAGGCCGAAGGGAGGCGGCTCCCAGGCGAGTGGGCTCGGCCCACTGGCGCTTCGGGGCGAAGCAGCGAAGGCAGCCCGCTGCGCTCGCGGGAGGCGCGGCCTGCGTCGGCGGACGAGGCGAGGCTGACGAAGGCCCGGCGGCGTACGGGCCCTTGCGGCGCTGGCTGGGATGCGCCTGGCCCGCGGCGATGTGGTCCCTGGGACCTGGCCCAGGGCGAGCGACGACGGAAGCCGGCTGGCGCGACTGCGGCGCGTTGACCGGTCGAGGAAGCCTCGAACGTTGCGGCGGCTTCGAGCCAGTAGGAAAAAAATAGCGGCGGCGGATGGATCCGATGGATCCACTCGGTATCTGAGAAGATTTCCTGGATCTGAAAGAAAAAGGTAAAAAAAGGGAAGGGGATCTAGAGGAGGAAGAAGAAGGAATAGGGAGGCCCAAAAAAATAGACTAGGGGGGTCTATATGTAGCAGAATTTTAGGGTTAGGGAGAGTTTAGGGGCGCTAGGAGCCCTCCGATCGCGATCCGACGGATCCGATCGCGGGGGTTGATTTAAAAGGCCCAAACGGAGATAAAAGAAAGCAGTAGGGGTATTTCCGGGACACGAAGTGAAGGCACATCGGACCCACACGGACAACGGATGGAAAAGTCAACGGAGTCCAAACGAGACGAGATTTGAGAGGCGGGTTGCACACAACAAAACAACAACACACACAACAACCTCGCGGCACACCGGTAACGAAAAACGCCCGAACAACAAAGTAGGCCTACGGGACGTCACGGACACGTGAGGGAGCTCCGGAACACGAAACGGACAACGGGAAGAAACACACGGAACCGGAAACAACCCACAACACAAATGCAATGCAATGCACATGTCTACATGATATGAATGAATGCCACACACTCACACAACAAAACGACGAAAACCCGAAAGACAAAGAACCCGAAAAGGAAATAGATGAAGCCGGAGATTTATTATATACCCAAAAGGGAAAGTATTACATCCGGGGCATTACAAACTCTCCTCTACTACAAAAAGATCTCGTCCCGAGATCTAGGACTGGAAAAAGGAAGGGTACTTGGAACGAAGATGATCTTCTCGTTCCCAGGTAGCTTCTCGGTCTATGTGATGTGACCACTTGACTTTCAGAAACTTGATGGACTTGTTGCGAGTCTTGCGTTCAGTTTCTTCGAGAATTGCAACTGGATGCTCTCGGTAGGAAAGGTCTTGTTGAAGATCAATCTCCTCGAACGGAATCATGCGCTCAGGTGCCTTGAAGCATTTGCGAAGCTGAGACACATGGAAGACATCATGAACATTTGCAAAGTTGGAAGGGAGCTCGAGCTGATAGGCTAGATCGCCTCTTTTGCCAAGAATCTTGAAAGGCCCGACGTATCTAGGAGCAAGTTTTCCTTTGATACCGAATCTTTGGGTTCCTTTCATCGGAGAAACTCGGAGATAGACATGATCACCGATGTCGAAAGCCAAATCACGATGCTTTCCGTCATAGTAGCTCTTCTGACGCGACTGAGCGGCCTTGAGATTCTCACGTATGACTTTACACATTTCCTCGGCTTCAGAGATCAAATCATTGCCAAGAAGTTGGCGTTCGCCTGTTTCAGACCAGTTGAGAGGGGTACGGCACTTTCTGCCATAGAGAATTTCAAACGGTGCTTTGCCTGCACTTGCTTGAAAGCTGTTGTTGTAAGAGAACTCGGCAAATGGAAGGCAGTCTTCCCATTTCATGCCGAAGGAGATAACACAGGCTCTGAGCATATCTTCAAGGATCTGATTCACACGCTCGACTTGACCACTAGTCTGAGGGTGAAAGGCAGTGCTGAACCTGATCTTCGTGCCCATGGCGGACTGAAAGGAGTCCCAGAACCTTGATGTGAACAAGCTGCCACGGTCTGAGGATATCACTTGAGGAATGCCATGTAGGGACACAATTCTGGAAGTGTACAGCTCTGCAAGTTGAGCTGCATTGATTGATTCTTTGACTGGAAGAAAGTGAGCGACTTTGGTAAGCTTGTCAATCACCACAAAGATAGCATCATTGCCTCGCTTGGATTAAGGAAAGCCAGTGACGAAGTCCATCTCAATGTGGTCGAACTTCCACTCAGGAATAGGAAGAGGTTGGAGAAGACCGGCTGGACGTTGATGTTCTGCTTTCACTCTTCTGCATACATCACATTCATTCACGAATTGGGCAATTTCCCTTTTCATGCGTGTCCACCAGTAAGATTGCTTGAGGTCTTGGTACATCTTGGAACTGCCAGGATGAATGGAAAGGAGAGAATCATGAGCTTCTTCCATTATGAGCTTCCTGAGATCACCTTTGGGAACAACGAGTCTGTCCTCGAAGAACAAGGTATCTCTCTCATCAACACGGAAGCACTTATATTTTGGAGTGCCCTTTGCAATCCCATGTTTCACCTTCTTCACCATGGTATCACTGAGCTGGGCCTCACGGACTTGATCTTCCAAGGTAGGAGCAATTTGGAGATTTGCAAGAAAACCCTGCGGAACAACCTGGAGGTTGAGCTTCCTGAATGCTTGACAAAGCTCAGGCTGGTGTGGCTTGATAAGAAGGCTGTTGCAATATGCCTTTCTGCTCAAAGCATCTGCAATCACATTCGCCTTGCCTGGAGTGTACTCAATGTTGGGGTTGTACTCTTGGATCATCTCGACCCAACGAGTCTGGCGGAGGTTCAGATGCGGCTGTGTGAAGATGTACTTCAAACTCTTGTGATCAGTGAAGATGTCGACCTTTCTGCCCAACAACAGATGTCTCCACGTAATCAGAGCATGTACCACAGCTGCTAACTCGAGATCATGTGTGGGATAGTTCTTCTCACTGGGCTTGAGCTGCCGAGAAGTATATGCCACAATTTTCTTATCTTGCATAAGCACACCACCAAGACCTTGCAGAGAAGCGTCACAGAACACTTCATAGGGCTTGGTTTCATCCGGAGGAGTCAGAACTGGAGCTGAGACAAGCTTCTCTTTGAGGGTTTTGAAAGCCACTTCACATTCGGGAGACCAAAAGTATTTGACATTCTTCTGAAGGAGGTTGGAAAGAGGCTTGCCAATCTTGGAGAAGTTTTCCACAAACCTTCTGCAATAGCTGGCAAGGCCCAGAAAACTGCGGAGCTGCTTGACGTTCTGAGGAGCTTCCCAGTTGACAATTGCTTCAACTTTCTCGGGATTTACCGCAATACCGTCAGCTGAGATAATGTGGCCCAGGTACAAAACCTTATCGAGCCAAAACTCGCACTTTGAGAACTTGGCATAGAATTTATGCTCTCGGAGTCGATCAAGAACCAGACGCAAGTGCTTTTCGTGATCTTCTTCATTCTTGGAAAACACCAGAATATCATCCAGATACACAAGCACGAATTCGCCAGTATAGGGGTTGAAGATGTAATGCATCATCCTTGAAAAGGTAGGAGGAGCATTGGCGAGACCGAAGGACATGACGGTATACTCATATGAACCGTAGCTCATTCTGAAGGCCGTCTTGGGAATGTCTTCCTCGCGAATGCGAATTTGATGATAGCCCATTCGGAGGTCAAGCTTAGAGAACACTTTAGCTCCTTTGAGCTGCTCAAAGAGTTCGTTGATGTTGGGGAGCGGCTCCTTGTTCTTAATCGTCTTCTTGTTCAGTGGCCGGTAGTCAACACAGAGACGCTCCGTGCCATCTTTCTTCTTGAGAAATAAGACACCACAGCCCCACGGAGATGTACTCGGTCTGATGAGACCCATACTCTCCTGCTTATCAAGCTGCTTCTTCAATTCCTTAAATTCATCCGGAGAGAGCTTGTAAGGACGCCGGCAAGCAGGTTCGGTGCCCGGCTCGAGTTCAATGACAAACTCGACCTGACGGTGTGGAGGCATGCCTGGAAGATCTTCTGGAAAGACGTCTTGATATTCGTTCACCACTGGAATTTGCTCTATGGCATTAATTTCACCCTTATCATTAAGAGAGAAAAGCCGAATAGTATTATCCCTGGAGGCGAAGATAATCACATCTTCATCAGAATGAGTCAACTTGACTTCCTTTTGAGCACAATCAATGTGAGCATCATGCTGAGAAAGCCAATCCATTCCGAGAATGAGGTCGATGTCAGAATGACCAAGAATCACCGGAGAAGCCAAAAATCGATAATCACCCATGCGAATGGAAACATCCGGAGCATATATACTGGAATGCATCAATCTACCCGGAGAAACAACTGATAACTCCCTTGGCAAACTTTTGATGTCCACATCATACTTGGATGCAAAAGGTTGAGACATGACAGAGCATGATGCACCCGAATCAAATAACACTTTAGCTGGAAAAGAGTTCACTGGAAGGTTACCCAAAATGACATCAGAAGAAGCCTCTGCTTGTGCTGCATTCATCAGATTGACCCTTGCAGACTTTGGATCATGCCTGACAATAGCTGAACTCATAGGTGGAGGAGGAGGAAGACGCTTCGGATTCGGACATCTGTTGGCATAGTGACCTTTCTGAGTGCATTTGTTGCAAGTCACTTCTGAGAGAGGACGGAACCGAGAGCCACTGGACTTGGAGCCTTGAGACTAAAACTGCTTCTTCGACTGGTTGCTTGGGTTGGGTGGGTGGGAGAAACCACGACCACTAGAGTTCTTGTTGTTGGAGTTGTTGAAGTTGCTGGAGTTGTTGTATGGAGCTCGAATCATTGGAGGAGGAGGAAGCCAGAATTTCTGTTGTTTCGCAGCCAACTGAGACGAAGAGGTAGAGTGAACAGCATCTCGGATTCTCTTCTGAGAAGCCTCCATCTTAAGCTGAGCTTCTTCTTGTTTCAAAGCCATATTATAGAACTTATCGAATTCGTCTGGCTCGAACAAAGTGAGAGCAAGCTGAAGTTCATCTTTGAGACCTCCACGGAACTGATAGATTTTGCTCTTTGCATCAGGAATGTCTTGCTTTGCATAGCGAGCGAGGTTTTGGAACTTGAAATTATACTGATAGACTGTCATGGAGCCCTGCTTGAGGTTGCGGAATTGCTCACGCATACCCTCGATAACACTTGTAGGAATGTGATGCGAGCGGAAATCCTTGCAGAAATTCTCCCATGAGATCACTTGACCCGGCCTTGAGTCTTTGTACTGCTGCCACCAGTCAGCTGCTTGATCTTTCAGTTGCAAGGCTGCAAACTTCACATAGTCATCTTGTTTCACGTTACTGCACTCAAAATGCTTATTGATATCGGTCAGCCAATCTTCAGCATCAAGAGGGTCGACACAGTAACTGAAAGCTTTAGGATTGTTGGCCAAGAACTGGTTGAGGGTAGCATGGTGCTGCTGGAAGAAGTTGCCTTGGTTCTTTGGAACGCCCTGATTAGCTTGATTAGCTTGATTAGCTTGCATCATCTGCATCATCTGCATCATCAACTGAGTGTTCTGAGCAGTAGTCTGCATAATTGCTCTCCAAGCCTCAGGCGGAGGAGGAGGTGAAGGAGGATGCTCTGGGACCTCTTCCACCTCTGGGTTGGCATTCGGAACCTTTTTCGGAGCCATCCTGTAAGATATGACCACGAATCAGCAATTGATTGACAAAAGGAATAAGCTGAATCAATGGAATGAATTGCAACAAGTCTTCACAATAATCATTCGACAATAAGAACGAATGAAAACATCCGAACAAGAGGAACGAATGAATTTCTCAGATAATTGATAACATCATTCTTCACGAGAAGCCACATAGGGATCAAAAGGATAAAATAAGAAAACAACAAGGTACGGAAAGGAACAAACACAAGAGAGGAGTTTCGTTCTAACATCTTTGTGCTGAAAGCATATGAACGCGTTACGAAAAGGTTTTGCAATCCCCGGATCAGCATAGCCAAGGACCCTTTAAGATGCAACTCCTGATAGTAACCTCGGTCATATAACTTCTTCACTCAATGTCGAACCCCGAACTCACTAACCTGCATTCGTTGGAAGAATGCCTACGATCTACTGGATAAAACCCACCTATAGTTTTCCGAAAGATTCCAGTTATGCAATCAGGTGTTGGGGATACACGGGAAGCACCGCGCAATCAACTCTAACCTACATCCAGGTGTATCCATCCTTCAACACATAACCAGTCTTTCTCGGAAACTGTGTACCTCGGACCTTCGAAAAGCATCCACTATAACAAGCTATGGCAATACTCCCGAACTACCTCCCCAGTACTGGGTGATGTCGGGGTTATCTTGCCACTGGCCGTATAGGGGAGATTTTCGATGTCGGCCGTCTTAAGTATTTAGTACTGTCGCGATATGCTTGTTACAATGATACCCCGAAGCTCAACTCCTCGGTAACAGGAGGCATCGGGAACAATATCCTTGTCACAAGAACATCGAAACAATCCCAGAATACTCGCGGGATTCCTAAAAAAAAATTTGTGCAAATTTTGAAGATAGGAGAGACAAGAGTAGACGTCAGGAGACCTCACCAGAGAGAAAGGGGATGAGAAGCAAAGAAATCCGACTCTCCGATATAATATAGGACTCAAAAAGTTTTCAGTGTGTGCCTAGACTCAACCGTCAACGGTTCGATCAAACAGTGGGGGCTCCTAGGTCGGAGAAGGCTCTGAATACCAACTTGTAATGCCCAGGATGGAGTTATACCTCCTACGTGTCGAGGCACGACTTAAAGGCATAAGTCCATCCTAGAATGATCTCAAGTTTGGTAATCTTTGCACAACTCATGTAAAAGGGGGATAGTAAACTAAAAAAAGTAGTTGGCTTACACTCGCCACGTCACAGAATAACAGTACAATTCTCAAACATCATACATTAAGATCACTACAACCCTCTAAGGGCAAAAGCCAAATGTCAAAGTACCAAACTCAGATAAAACAACCACAGGCGGATCGAATCCTAGTAAGAGACTCCACTACTGATCGTCCGGGTAGCGCACGTAGTAACGACTACGCTCCTCGTCGTACTCCCAATCCAGCTCGGTGCCATCACCTGGATAGCTCACAGCTAGACCTGCATCTGGTGTGTGAAGTAACTGTGAGCCATAGAGGACTCAGCAATCCCGTTCCCGGGTAACAGAACTATTTAAGCCTTTAGGTGAGGGAAAGGCTGAAGAAAGAACAAGTCTGCAGCAACAACTAGCATCTAACTTACGCAAGTGAGAGCGAGAAGAGAAGGCATCGCGAGAAGTGATCACGAAGTGATCCTAGCTACAAGCTCACAATCATAACCCCTCCGTGTTCAACTCCCGAATCCCTATTCGGAAATTGACAGTCACGGAACACACGCTGGTAGTGTATTAGTAACATTGTGTCAAGTTATCTACAACCGGAATTAACAAGCTCCCATCTGCCACATAACCGCGGGCACGGCTTTCGAAAGTTCAAACCCTGCAGGGGTGTTCCAACTTGACCCATTACAAGCCCACGATCCGCGGAGTCGCAACTCCAAAGTGGGAAGACCCGAGTATCCTCGGAATCCCGTGCTCAAGATATACCGAGCTAAGGTAAGGCTAATCCAGCAAATCCTCCCGGCGTGCCGACACCCTGATAGTAGCCGCGCGTATCTCGTCTCAGGCCACGACCGGATGGGTGATCCCACAGGTTTTTACCAAACCTTGAGTTTCCTCGAGGTGGCCCCGCGTAACCCCCGTTTCGGACCAACACTCATGTGGAGCACTGGCCCGGGGTTGTAGAATTAAGAAAAAGGGTTTATAACTCCCTATGCAAGTTTAGTTTGTTATTAGGCAAAAAGTACCAATGTTGGGATTTGCTGGAAAAGACTTAGCACTTAGCGGTTTATCGAGGGGGTCCCATACACCCCAACCGTGTTAGGAACGCATAATCAAGGAACATAACACCGGCTTATACGGATCCTAACGGCATGAGTGGAACAAAACACCAAGCAAAAGGCTTAGCCTTCCACCCTTGCCAATATATAGATGATTTCAGTTAAAGCATTTATATAGTGTGATATAACCCAACCAAACTTCAACATGAAGCAAGCATCTTCACTTCACCTGCAACTAGCAACGCTATAAGAAGGGCTGAGCGAAGCGTACTTAGCCAAGCAACGGTTTGCATAGGTAGGGTGGTTAAACATGGCAATTGGTTACAAGTAGGAGGCTGACAAGAAGAACATGGGCATCGAGGCAAAACTATAGATCGAGACTACTAGCAATAGGCGAAGATAGTAAAGTTATCGGGGTTCGGTCATCTTGCCTGAAGAGAATTCGTTCGGGTCGTAAGAAGGGTCCTCGTGCTCAACCTCGTTGGAAAACTCGTGCTCAACTTCGTTCCCGGTCTCAGCTTCCGGCTCTAAACACAACAAACACACCAAGCACCAATCAACACGATGCAATGCGCACTCGAAAAACATGAATGCATGATGGATGCACTAGGGATGCACATGGAGCACGTAAAACATCACTCAAGCAAATCACCTCAAAACAAGATAACAACCTGATATTATTAATCTACACAGAAAATCACCCAAGTTTGATATAAGATTCGCTGAAATCGGAGTTACGGGCTAAAAGTTATGCCCGAAACAAGATTTGAGCGAAAACTGCAAATTACAGCAACATAGCAACTTGGGAGCTCAAAATAATTAAACTACAGCACCCAAAAGGCATGGCAAAGGACTTGAACACAAACTAGATATAAAGTACAGCAACTAGGTCCAAAGTGCACCCCCAACGGAGTCACGGATCAATAGCAATGATATTGGACATATTGAACTTTGAAATAAAATTCTGGCAGCAGAATTTTATTGAAACTTTAGAGCAAAAGATAAACATGCTACAGCCACTCAAATGGATATGTGAGGACATGGATGGAAAGACAACAATATATACTTCAAGGAACAATCAAAATCCACCCCAAAACTATCATGCTTTGTCCTACAACATCACACGAACATGGCATCGGAACGTTACAGATTACAGACTTAGTGAAATTTCACTAAGTCCTAAAACAGCAACATCATCATAGCATCAAAAAGAGCATGTTTAAGACACCTCGAAACTAAACATGGCAAAGGGTAAGCACCTCATCAAAATACATATGACGGTGATCCCGAAACACACAAGCATGCATCATTGAGGTGAACACAACGATTGCAACGAGCTCAACAAGATGGCATTTCATAACAAGTGAAAACACAACATATGAACATGGCACTTTGCAACGATGATAACAAGGAAACAATACATCTACCATGCAACCTATCACACTCAACACGTAGTTCGTGGCAAGACGAACACGTGGACATGTCATTTGCATCGTTTGGACAAACGAGCTAAAAGTTATCACAAGTCAAAGGTGGCATGAAAATAACACATAACAGCAGTTTATAACATGATGCACTCTTGCAACAGCAAAACAAGTGTCAAGAAGACCTCTAACATGCATGACAACAACAGGTAAAACGTAGAGGGCATCTCCACGAACATCTGGACATGCTAGACGCGCAAAACGGAGTAACAGGCACAAAATTAGAGCAGTTCAAAGATTACATATCAGATTAAACAGAACAGAGACTAGGGTTGAAATAGACCTCAGATCAGATCTGAGATGAACAGTAGCGGGCCGGTCCGGATGAACAGTGACGCGGCCCAGATCTGAAGAAGTGGCCCGGGCTGCTGCGGGAGGCGGAGGCCCAAGCGCGCGGCGGCCCGGCTGCGGTGGCGAGGGCGCGCGGCGGAGGGAGGGCGCTGGACGGGCCCGCTCGGCGGTGCGGTGGCCTGCTCGGGCGCCCGGCCTGGCGCGGCTGCGGCGCGTCGCGGGAGGCCGAAGGGAGGCGGCTCCCAGGCGAGTGGGCTCGGCCCACTGGCGCTTCGGGGCGAAGCAGCGAAGGCAGCCCGCTGCGCTCGCGGGAGGCGCGGCCTGCGTCGGCGGACGAGGCGAGGCTGACGAAGGCCCGGCGGCGTACGGGCCCTTGCGGCGCTGGCGGGGATGCGCCTGGCCCGCGGCGATGTGGTCCCTGGGACCTGGCCCAGGGCGAGCGACGACGGAAGCCGGCTGGCGCGACTGCGGCGCGTTGACCGGTCGAGGAAGCCTCGAACGTTGCGGCGGCTTCGAGCCAGTAGGAAAAAAATAGCGGCGGCGGATGGATCCGATGGATCCACTCGGGATCTGAGAAGATTTCCTGGATCTGAAAGAAAAAGGAAAAAAAAGGGAAGGGGATCTAGAGGAGGAAGAAGAAGGAATAGGGAGGCCCAAAAAAATAGACTAGGGGGGTCTATATGTAGCAGAATTTTAGGGTTAGGGAGAGTTTAGGGGCGCTAGGAGCCCTCCGATCGCGATCCGACGGATCCGATCGCGGGGGTTGATTTAAAAGGCCCAAACGGAGATAAAAGAAAGCAGTAGGGGTATTTCCGGGACACGAAGTGAAGGCACATCGGACCCACACGGACAACGGATGGAAAAGTCAACGGAGTCCAAACGAGACGAGATTTGAGAGGCGGGTTGCACACAACAAAACAACAACACACACAACAACCTCGCGGCACACCGGTAACGAAAAACGCCCGAACAACAAAGTAGGCCTACGGGACGTCACGGACACGTGAGGGAGCTCCGGAACACGAAACGGACAACGGGAAGAAACACACGGAACCGGAAACAACCCACAACACAAATGCAATGCAATGCACATGTCTACATAATATGAATGAATGCCACACACTCACACAACAAAACGACGAAAACCCGAAAGACAAAGAACCCGAAAAGAAAATAGATGAAGCCGGAGATTTATTATATACCCAAAAGGAAAAGTATTACATCCGGGGCATTACAAACCTGCCATGTGTATTTGCATTCAAAAGCAAATTAATTATATGCACATCTTCAGGGGGGGGGGCTTTTGCTACTTATGAAGACAATACCTTTATCCTTACAATTTCACATACTTTTATCCCCGTTGAAAACTTCAACCAGTTTGTCATCAATCACCAAAAAGGGGGAGATTGTAAGTGCTTCTAGTGCCACCCCTAGTTGGTTTTGAAGTATTGACGACAAACTTGGTTGAGGGACTAATGTGTTTGTGAGAATTGCAGGATAACACAGGTAGTAGTCCCTCATTGATTCGGTTTACCTACCGGAGATGACACCTAAAAATGTATGAAGATATTGACGACAATGGTGGTATATGAAGATAATCATATTGAAGACTATGACAAGAGAAGACATTGTGTGAAGACTGTGGAGCGCGAAGACTTAGATGTTTTGTTGTTTCGTTTTCTTCTTTGTTGAGTCATAGGAACCACCGTACTGTTAAGTGGGGTCCAAGTGAACAAAGTCAGAGTGACTGAAGTGATGCTCAACCAAATCCTATGTCTTCGAGCGAAGACATTGAGAGCAAATCTTATCCAGAGCTGGATGAGTCAACTTTACTTGGGGCCCAAGTAAAGTTGCCATGTGTGTTTGAAATCTGACCGTTGGAATACGGGTCAATTCCTTAGTGACCCAGGGTCACTTCGGAGAAATCAGGTCGGGTTGCCCAGTGGCTATAAATAGCCCACCCCCTACACCATAAATTGGTGGATGCTCAGAGTTATTGCACGGCTTTTGTCGTTTGAGAGCAACCCACCTCCGAAGCATTTGAGAGAGAGATCCTTGCGAGGACAAAGCCCAAACACCCAGAGCCAAAGAGTGTTAGGCATCACTGAAGTCTTTCTGTCTGTGTGACCTGAAGACTTGTTACACTTGAGGACTGTGTTTCCTCCAGCCGGTTAGGCGTCGCGTTCTGAGCATCCAAGAGTCATTGTAGATTGCTATCATTTGTCTTTGAAACTTCCATATTTTGAAGCATTCCATAAAAATCGCCTATTCACCCC